>JAWNLD010000611.1:0-600000 GCA_035041545.1 Drosophila colorata | reverse complement strand
GATTATGAATATTTCCGATTTTGGATACCTCCCCCTTTCGCCACATAAATAAAGAAAAATTCAATTTAAGTTCTACAGACTTGCGGTTTTGTTTGTAACTAGATTTGATTGAAGTCTCCAAGTTATCAAGCTGATCAAACTCTTTGTTCACTAGTCCGGCAGTCCCGACTAGAGCCATTTTACTTTTTTTTTTAATTTTAGTGTGAAACCCCACCCACATTGTGGATGTATGGAGAAAGAGGTTTAAAATTAGATCAAAAATTCCCAGTGCATTTTGGGAATAGAGTACAGACACAATTGTTACCGCATTATGTTACAAGTACACCTTAACGTCTCCCCATCTATATTCTATTACATATTAGCTATTTTATTCTTAACACACATACAACTACAATTTGTCCTTAAACCTGCAATTAAACTGGACATGTTAAGTCAAAACTAACTATGAGTTAAATTGCAAAAATCAAGCAAAATAAACAAGCTTTGAACTGCAAAAATGACCCCTAAACTACACTCGCTGTTGTGTTTCATATAAGTATGCAATATGATGGTAATTAAGTTTCAAATGGCTAATGCAAGATCTTTTTGTCTTTTTGAATTTAACAAAAACATTCAACAATTATAAGGCGTGACAACAATGTTGAATTTCTTCACTACCTCGAATGGTTTCCGCAGCACCCTGCCCGTTGTCTCCAATCTAACAGCGATGAACGTGTGGGACGGCGTCTGCATGTGTTTCATTTACGCCTCTCTACTGGAGTTCGTTTGTGTCAATTATGTGGGCCGAAAGCGTCCCCTGCACAATGTCGTCTATCGCCCCGGTGAAAATCCCGTAACACAGGTAAATAAATCACAAAATAAAAAACCAACCAAAAAGTTGAAATCATAAAGCTATTATTGGTCATAAAGGGGCCAGTGGCTGATTTAATATATAAATATATATTTTACCTAAACATTTAGCGAACCAAACCATACAGAACACATACACAATAAACATTGTAAACAAACACCTATAAATATATATACAGTTATTTTCGGGTTTCCGAAGATTAAATACCCTTGCAGAAATATACATAATATAAATATACATAACCACACTATAAACAAATAACTTCATGTATATATTCCAAGTTTCAAGTCTCCAGCTTCAGTTCTTTGGGACAGATGGACGGACAGCATGACGGACGCTTCGTGAACAAGTATAAAAATTAAATATTTTCTTACAAAAAACGCTGTTTTGGACCGATAATTACCCCTAGCAAATTTGTCCAGCTCCGACAAATGCATTGCCTAAAAAAAGAGTTTACTAGTTTAACTTAAATCAAAGCAGATCGACAAAAAGATGGTCAAATACGTATATGAGTATTTTTGGGACATATATAGGTTCAAAGTTGGGTCTATACTATTCGCAATAAAATGATGATACTCTCTGCAAGGGTATAAAAAAAGACATACAGAAAAACTAAACTTTAGTCATTGTGTCTCTCCATCTCTATAATCTATATATGTGTGTTTCTCCCCCTTTCTTTAAATTCTATATCCCCTTTAATCTCTTTACATTACATATCCTATTTATTTCTTAGCGCTTACTATAAACATGCCCGCTATAAAACTCACAGTTAATTTATGGTCCCCATCGCCCACAGTGAATTAGTCTATTTAGCATTTTGAATTAAAATGTTGTATATATAAACTACAAAATGTTCTGTTAACAAAAGTTTTTAACTTTATTTTTGTTAAAAAAAAATTGTTGTTTTTCTTAACATTTACCATATATGTATGTTTGTGTACGTATTGCGCTGATGACCACTTATATATTTAATCTGTCGGCTTTTATAATAAAAGAGTGAATCTCTTTACTCCTCTACACTCAAGATGTGTTGCTTTTTCGTTATTATGTTTTTGTCCCAAACTAATTTTAATTTTCATTCTTTTTTATAAATGTTGTATAACGCCAATGTTGCATATACAAATAATGTGTATACTTCTACAAGCTAACAAATATTTAAAGAATAATTCGATTTTAATTAGGTCTGTACGTATATTAAATTATTTCAGTTTTTAGGAAGGTTTATTTCTCTATTTACTTGATTTTAATTTTAAATATATGTAATGAATGAATTGAATGTTGCCGTATGTTAAGCATTATTATAAGTAACTTTATTATTATTATTATTATTATTAGTATAGGACATAATTATAAAGTATCAATCTAATTTTGTTGCACTGGCTACTAGGCATTTGTCTAAAACAAACACTAACCTAGGATTTGAACGCGTACCTTCGTTATTCAGTTGCCCCAATGCCTGGTTATTAAGATGTTAAGCATTTAAGATGAGGCTGTGTGAAGACGTTAGAAAAATATTTAACGAGCCAAATAGTTCGACGTTAAATACAAAATAAATAATAAGCTGAAGAACAATACTTCATGTAAACAAGCGTTATTAAAAACAAGTAGAAATGGATTAGCCGAAAATACCCAACCAGGAGACACCCATATGATATAACAAACTTAGCAACACACACAGTTTCTGAATATGTACATACATACAAACATACCCAACACAACACTACACTTAGGAAAAAGTAGTCTATTATAACTTTTACTTTCGATCATTTATAATTTTTATTGCATAAATGTGGTATTGATATTCAATGTATTGACAGATCAGAATTGCTATGACACACACTCTTTCTTATTTACACATACATACAATAAGAAGGAATAGTTATCTTGGGGGTGCCGAAGTTAACCTACCCAGACATATACAAGATGTGCGTTATGTTCTGTAGCTAACGGTATTTTTTTTTTTTTTTTGCAAAAACTATATTTTTGACCAACCGTTCCTAGAGGAGGCTATATTATATAGACATTCAATGTTAGTTGGCTTCTGCTCATATAATTGCTAAGGTGGCTTAGTATATATTGTAAAACAAAAATGTTGTTCATACGAATCACACTTTTCTAACGATCGATCCTCAAGGATCTGTATGCAAGAGTGGTCTGACATTGATTACATTCTGCTTATATGTTCGGAGCATAGAAAACCTCCCAATTGCCAAATTTGGTTAGGATATTTTATGAAATAAACCTTTGACTTTGACAAATGCAAAGTTGTGTCACGATAGCTTTGAAACTAAGAGACTAGTTTGCATAGAAAAAATACAGATAGACTAATCAAGAATTTATTTACCTTATATGGTCAGAGATTTCTCGATTTATGCGTTACAATAAACACAAATTAATAATCTCTGCAAGGGTACAAGGTCTTAAACAACCACACTTTCTTCACTAATTTCTCTTTGATATATGGCAGATGTATTTTTTAATACTAATTCAACAACTATAATGCAGTGTAATTAGTATTTCTCTTGACTTAACTTTTAAAATGTATTATAATTAAAATACTAAAACGTTATTAAATTTTTTTTTAAGCAATATACAATAAATGCCAAACATTGTTCCCAATTTTTGTGATATGGAAGATTATACATTTATTTGAGATAAAAGCTTCAACATAATCAAAATGAATATCTAACTTAATAGCAGCTCAGCTATTCAAAAAAATAATGCCGAACTAAAGCAATCTTAACTAAAATCAACAACAACAAAAACTTAAAGTGTGTTTTGAGTATGAACATTATTTTGTGTACATTTTTGCAGCGTCTTCCAGCGGTACTAAGCAGGATCGGAGTAATTCTTGCAAGTCCTTTGGTAAGCTATAAACAACAAACAATGCACCCTCCTTTCTCTTAGAGTAAAAAAAAAGACGTCAAACTCAAATTCAAACAACATAACATAACATTTTAACTGAACACAAATTCCTCAAAGCCTCGCCTCTCAATGCTCACACAAAACTGACATATATTTAAAAAAAAAATATAACAAATGGCATGTGAACTTTTGCTTTTCAATTCAATGCATTATTTTTAGTTTTATAATTATGAGCAAATATGCTTCATTTCATTTGATGTTATTTTAATGATTTTAAAAGAAATAATAAAGGAGTGTTTTTTAGTATATTTCATATTACATAATGTAGATGCATGCTCTAATAAAAAAAATTAATTTATTCTCTTTTTAAAATTTTTTGTTTGTTTTAATCATAAAAAAAACATTCAATACACTCGTAATAAAATACTTGCTAGGCTAAACAAGCTACAATAAAATAGTATATCATAATTAATAGCAACAACAACTCCTAACTGCCAGCAACAAAAGACATATAATTTATATCGTAAATAAAAGTTAAGGAAAAATCTAAAATAAAACACACTTTAAGATCACTTGCAATTGGGAAAAATGTTAAAAAAAAACTCAAAGAAATGTGAGCATAAAAAATATCGTAATTATATGGAACTTATAGAGAGTAAAAACATACCTAAAAGGAGAAATAAATTAATAATATAATTTAGTTTATAATATTTACGTTGTCTTTTTGTTTGTTAATAAGTTACTGACAATTGAACGCCCTATGCAATAACATAAAAAGTCGAATTAAAAAAATAAAATAAACTATATTCCAAAGTTTAAATTTTTTGTGTTTTACGGTATGTACTACAAGCCAAATGATACCGAACATTAAAATTTTCGGATTTCTGTTGCCGTTTGCTTAAAAATGTCTTGAGACAATTGATCTTCATATCTTTAGTCATGACTTTTAAATTATTTTCCTTAAATTATATATAATTGCAAAATAACCCAACACGTAACAAATGGCAATACATATATTTTCCATAGCGGAATTTATATTTTGAAAATGTTTAGTTTTACATATTACCTTTTAACTTTAATTACTTAAATATGTATGTTTTTGTGTCTTGAGCCACAAAACACATTATCTTACAGTGCCAATACCGATCATATTTTCCTATATGACCATAATACTAGTATATAGAGGTTACTTATGAGGTCAAGGGATTTAAGCCAATTTAATTTGGGTATGTATCATTGCAAAAGTGTTAAGTAGCAAGCATATGGTTTTCAGAACTATAAATTTGTTAAAAATAAAATAAAACAACTAAGAACGTTGCAGTCGGGCGAAACCGACTGCACAATACTCGTTCACGGTTTTAATTATTATTGTTCTATTGAAAAAATGTAGATTTTTGTAATATGTAAGGGCGGAATTCGGGGTATCCGAAATTTATCGGCTCTATATTTAGAGGAAGTCATCAGAAAACTGCTTACCAAATTTGGTGAATCATGCTCTAAAACTGTGACGGATATGGATTTTCGCGGGATACCCGCCACAAGGGATTTTATCGATTCGCCACGGCCCAGCGAGCGTATCCAAAACATTTTCTGTGCGATCTTTAGAGAAGGTTCTTAGCAATCTGTCTTATGTATCTAGCTTTAAAACTGAGGGAGATATATCGTTTTTTTTTCTCGATTTTATCGATTTGCCCGCACCCAGTGGGCGTATCCAAAAGAATTTTTGTGCGATCATTAGAGAAGGTCATTCTTTCTAGGGGCCAAGATATCAATGTCTTAATCTTAGGGGGAGGTCACCAGCAATCTACATACCAAATTTGGTGGCTCTACCTTTATAAATGAAGGAACTCTTCACCTTTTATCGATTTGCGATTTGAGGTGTATTGATATGTTATCGAAATGACGGCATCCTAATGGGCGTGGCATAAACATCGTAACACTTTTTATGAAGCATATATCTACAAGTATTTATTCCAAGTTTCAAGCCTCTACCTTCAATAGCGCCGAAAAAAATGGTGTTCTTCCGAATAAGCGGACAGACGGACGGACAGCATGACGGACATTGCACAAACTCAATAAACTTACTACTTTCACTTCGTTAACGAGTATAAAAACTGTCCGGATAATATATGGACAAATGCATTCACAGTCACCGTGAGTATGTGAGTTTGTGGATGTATGTAATGGCAAGAGGTTGAAATGTGTGTAACTACAGCTCATTCCCTACAGAACTCCCGACTAGAGCACTCTTACTTATTACTATTGTAATGAGGCTAAGGGTGTACTTGAGGTAAATATATATATAATATACATAGATATTTATATACACATATATATATATATATATGTATGTAACAGGCATGTCCGTCCTGTCTGTATGTATGAACGCAACGATCTCGGAAACTACAAAAGCTAGAGACCTAAACTTTTCAACTACATATTATGTGAAGCCATAGGCAGAACAAGCTTATCAGTTTTTTCGATATCTTTCTTCGTTTTATTTTTATCGATAAAAATCTATGTTATGACTTGGTTTTCTTTGCATATCTTGGCGATTGTACGAGCTAGAGCCACAAATTTCGTTTATTTTGTTCTCGTTAAGTTGACGCAGATCAGGAACATTTCAGATTTTGGTCATTCTAGTTAGAGTATCTTAGAGTATCGACATTCACATTTTATATCAATAAGCATTTTACTTGAGAAGACGCCATTCTCAATTACAGATTGATATGGTAAGGAAGTTATCTAGGAACACTATACATAATAAAATATACATACAAAATATACAGCAAAGAAATTTTTTAACTTTTTTTTTACATTTTTTATACAAAATTAAAATCTGTATTAGTGAAATAAACCATTGTAAAGTTTGTTTACGTTTAGCGGCACAACCTTAAATCAAAGTCGGCTGTTCGCGCCAAATTTCAAACAATAGATGTTTGACTAAATCAATATCCATTCCATCAACTAATTTAAATTTTTGCAAAGTGAATCAAAATCAATTGACGGAATCCGAAAATACAGTTATGCACAAGGAAACGGTTCAATTCATTTAAACTAATTATTGCCAAAAACAAATATAAAAAAGTGACTGGCAACACTGGTTATTTTTCCAACGTGAACGACTAAACGTCTAATCCATGTGGGGGTGTCAATTTCAGCGGATTTTAGGTCTTTCCCGCCAAACCAGCGGGTTTTTGCGAAAGTCGAAGGACAAAAGTTTCTTGGTTCATGATAAGGAACAAGCCCACAAAGTTCCATAAAAAAAATGTATACCGAAATTGACATTAACTTTTCGGAAACACACAAAAAATCTATTATCTTAATAACTACTGAACGAGTTTTCGGATTTGAATAAGTGAGATACCTTTCGACGCGTATTCGAAACATAAATTTGTAGATGCCTGAACGAATTTCGGAAATCCCCCATCAGCTCAAAAAAAGTACGTTTTTTTTCGAATCCTTTACAGCTAAATATCTCATGAACCAGATAAGCTATCACATATCGAGCTATGTTTCTTCTAGTTTTAACGATACCTTTTGATTGGTATATCACTCGATCTGATTGGACTATCATGGCAAAACTTCAAAAGTTCGCGGATATAATGATAACCACTTTTGCACTCTTCGTCGTGCTTCGCCCCTAGCGCAGACTACCGCAGTGATATATGAATGGAGAGGGGTGTGTAGTCGGGTGTGTTCCCGACTGGAAGATACCCAGCGACGAGCTGTCGTTACACACATTTAAAGCTCATCATTCACACATTCACAAAGTCACACACCCACAACCGCACGCCGCAAGCTAACCACCTTACACATTATGAAATTTTCAGTGCTTCATAAGAGCATCCGAATCTATGTACAAACCAAAGCGTAATACTTGATTTGATTTTTTGACATTGAGGGCGAATAAATTTGGTGACGCTAGCTCTTATAGTCTCTGAGATATGCCAAGAAAACGAAGTCTCAAAATCGATTTTATATCGATAATAATAAAACAGAGCAAAATATTGAACAAAAATTATAAACTTGTACTACGTATGGATTACGAGAATCTAAAGTCGAAAAGTTTAGGTGCCTAGCTTTTGTAGTTTTCGAGATCGCTGCATTCATACAGACGGACGTACCGACTCATCATCCAGATCATGAATATATAGACTTTATGGGGTCGGAGATGCCTACTACTGCCTGTTACATACATTTGCTCAAAATCTGTATACCCTTTTTACCCATTTTCAATGGGTTCAGTGTATAATAATATTAATAAACCATCAGGCTCGTCTTATAAACGGTGGATGTTATTTGCGTGCCGACCACAAAGCGATGCGACGGTGTCTGTTTTTTAGGAATATTTCATAAATTAAAAATCGTTCGTCACAAAATTTGATATCAGAAATTTTGTGCTTAAATATGATTTCGCCACTAGAGTGTTACCTCGTGTAGAAGGTTTTTTATTTGATATATATGTAGACATGTAGTCTTGAATATATTCTAAACCAACTGAACCCATTGAAAATGGGTAAAAAGACTAAAATGGTTTTTACAAATGTATGAAACATGCAGAAGGTATATCCTAATCGGGCACTCCCGATTAGAGAAATCTTACTTGTTAGAATATAGAATTCTTAGTAGATTAAATCAAATATTGTAAATTTTCATATCAGAAATATTGGGGCCTGAATATGCTTTCATCACTAGATGTTTAGCTCGTGTATTTGTTTTTTTTATTTGATACAACTTAACCATTAAATATAATATTGATTTATTTATATGTAAGCTCATGTAAAATTGTTCTGAGGTCTGTAAAAACCATCGGGCTATTCGCTTTACAGCTAGTAATAGTGTGCTTTGAATTTAGTTAAAGTATGACAACTACAATCAAGCTCAATAAAAGTTTAAAAAAATCTATCAAATTATATGGATCGCTATTAAGTAAAAACAAAAACAACATATGTATAAATTAATTGATTCTGGAAATAACTGAAGTTTGTTGATTGTTATTGGCACCCTAACATGTCTTGTTATACCCAGGCATGTTAAATATACCCCTGCATTAAATGGACAATTTTGAAATTAATGTGAAAACGTCTGATCTACAAAAATACGCTTTGCACCTTTTAATCCCGCTAAAGCAATAACCAAACTAACAGCTCAGCAATTGTGGAACAACCAATGGGAGACTTGTAAATAAAGCTAATCCAATTAATCGACTAATTCAGCAATCAAATCCTAACTAAACACAATCTCCAACTCTCTCTGGAATCTCAACATCAATATTCTCTCTCTCTCTCTCTCAATGTGCTCGTGCAATATGCAAAAACAAAAATAAAATCAGTACAATCCTTTAGCACCCAACTATCCTATCCACAATACAATATAGGAAATAATCGAAAGAGAATTTCACGCTGCTTTGTCGTCTTCCAACGAAAAGGCAAGCACCGTTTCCATGCCGGTCATGACCAGTACGCCGCTTTCAAAGAGCACAGCCGACTCCACAGCCACACCGTGCACACCCAGCCACGCTGAAGAGGAATTTTTTGGTGGTATGCGATGGCAAGAGGCGCATGGTGGTATCATTGGTGCAGCGGTGCAAAATTTGCGTGCACGTTCGATTAAACGTAAAATCGGAAGCGAAGCCACAAGAAGCGCATTATCGAAATCCACATCGCCATGTGCAAGGCTCGCCTCATTGACCTCAGATCATATTTACGAGGAGCCAGTGCAGGGTGAAGTAGCGACGGCGGTTGTGGCTGCCACAAGTGTTAAGTTTAAAGATGTGCAGGACAGAGAAATCTCCCCTACGCACCGTCGTTCTGTTGCAACAAGCACGCCAGCGCTGGTGGTGCGCATCGAACGAGAAAAGGAAGTAGACGAAAGAAAACAGCTGGAGCAGCAGCCATTTATCGAAATGAACGAACGTCTGCATCAATTAACTTTGCCAATAAAGCCGCCACGAAGAATATCATCACGCTCCAATTCACCAAGCAGCACCGCTCCGAAAAGGGGGGCAATAATGACGACTAGGACGACAACCGTAGCTGGAGCTGCAGCAGAAAATGTGAGTAATTGTGAGCCGATACGCCGATACATCCCAAACTCACTCAAATGATTATTTCTATTGTTGTTGTTGTTGTTGCCTCTGAATTATTTATAACTAACAAGAAAAGCCAAGTCTGTGGTGCTCGACCTTGAACCCAGATACGAATACATTGGTACTAACTGATATTAATACATACATGCAAAAAAAACGGCTGTACACTTTGGAAAATTAATTTTGGAATGTATTCTATGTTTGTTATTCGAACGTTATAAAAGGCATAGTTATAACTTGTAAATTATTACACACGGACCAAACTTCTCATCATTATTTTTTTTATATATGTATATGTAACTGAGTATAAAGATGGAATTTAAATGTGCGCATATCTGCATCATAGCATATCAAGAAAGATTAGCTACTTAAAAAATTCCGCAGATTAAAAACCCTTCCATATCTTTATTAACAAATTAATTATTTGACTCAAATACCGTGATGCATATTATTGGCACACACAAGCTAAAATATGCCAAACTGCACATTCAAAAAATACTATCGCTATGTGGATCTAAGCCCAGACCTAAACAGCAGCGTACGAAAAAATATATATTAAATAACACTGCGTCTTGGATTAGGCCTGTGAGCTATCGAATACGTGAGCCTTATCTCGTGCTGCAGCGTCACACTACCAGCTTAAAACTCAACCTAAGTTATACTACAAGTATTCTACACAATCGCCAACAGTCGCGAAACAAGTTCTACGAAAAGTAAACCAATGCAACAAGCAAATGTATGCATCATACTATATTCACATATGTGTGCAGATGTATAAAAATGCTTGAGATTAATACCAATTGACTTTTCAAATTTTTTAAAATTTTCTGTAAGAACTTTTGATTTTCTTGACCGATCTTAATGGATCCATTTTTAATATTTTATTTAAGTGCTATCGTATATTCATGTAAACCATTTTGGTGTCTCTAGGTTTTATAATGTACGAGATAAGCTTAACAAATTTGACATAATTTTCGATTTTAGATAAAACTTGACAGAGAGAAAACCACGTCAGAAGACACAACAAATCTAGAATAAAAGACAGATAATTTTAAAGTATTGATTTATTGAACTGAAATTGATAGCGAGACAATTGATCATTGAAGCCCACAATACTGAACAATACACCACTAAGACAATGCCTTGAATAAGATATCACACATTAAGATTGAAAATACTTTGATGGATTCCAATTCCGAACTGTACAAAAATTGTTTACTTTGGCTGATGGCCGTAGTTTGAATGGATGTTTTCGACAGATACCACAAAGAGTGAGCAGATCCTTAATAAGCTGGGAAAATTGTTAGTTATTTGGTAGTTCGAATTACATCATAAACAACCGAGAATAAACATTTATATAAACTGGTATTGAAGGAATTTATTCAGAAATTACCACCGAAAGAGTTCACAATTGTGGATCGGTCCTTTCACGGAGTCATCTCTAAGCAGTTCTTTGAGAATCCTTTAAAACTGATTAATATCTGTTGTCAGAGTTCAAAGGATTAAAGGCAGCACCATTCATTAAACATGAAACTGTCGGCAATCATAATGGTTTTGGTATGAAGATGAGGAATACAACCGAAATCGAGGTGTTCATGCGAAAATGATAAATCAGTGATAAAAGGTGTGCAGCAGAGTTATTAAATATATATATGAATTATGAAAAAATGGATTTTCGTTAATTGTAAGGGAGTGCCAGATATTTATTGATTCATCTATATTTGGTATTTTAAGTAATCTACCTCTTAAATTTGTTAGCAGTGAAAATTTGAGATATATTGTATATTGAGAAAACAACATTAGAAAATTATAACGTTGCAGTTCGACTGCACACTCCTCGTTCACGGTGTAATAAAAACTTAAATCAGTCGAAATATATTGGTATTGTGGAAAAATCTCGATTTTAGTAATTCGCGGGTGCGGGAGTGGAAATGGCCAAAATTCGGCTCGATCTTTAGAGGAGGTCATCCGAAAACTGTCTGTCAAATTTAGTGACTCTATTGTGGGAGGTATGGATTTTCGCTGTTTACCCGCACCCAAGATATATAGATTTGATCTATTTGGCACGCAAGCAGAAGGCGTGTCCAAAATATGTTGTTTGCAATCTGTACAGCAGGTCATTAGTATTTTGTCTGAATTTTATGCATCTAGCTTTAAAACTGAGGAAGTTAAATAGATTTTATCGAATTGCAACACATACAGGGGGGTTTTAATCTAAAAAACTTTTTTATGTTTATAAATATATTATATTGATTTATTTATATACATATATATATAAATGTGTATATATATATATATATATATATATATATATATATATATATATATATAATATAAATATAAATAAATTTTTGCTGCAGCAAAAAGATTCAGTATATACAATCATAGAACAAATAACAGAAACATGTTTTTTTTTCAAAAAATTAAAATTTTATTTTTTTATTTTTTATATTATAATTTTCATTATAATTTGTATTTGATGTATAAACATTTATACACATAAATAATGTTTCAATAAAATAAAAAGTTTTATAGCCAAGAAAATTAATTCAATTTTTTGGGCATGGGAAAAATAATAGAAACAAGGTGCCTAAAATTAAGAAACTCAGTTTGTTTCCTTTACAACTTTGAATTGAAATGTTTTTTTTTTATATTTGGTTGTGATAACACGATGTTTAGAAACTTTGGCGTGCTGACAACCCATGAAATCCTCCAATTTGCACGAATTGAGGGATCGATGGCGTATTACTCTTTTTTTCCACATCTTCATTATTTTTTAACTTAAACATAGCAAATATAGTTTTTTTATATCTTCCATAGTTTTTCTATAAATTCATAGTCTGATTGTTATAATTATCATTCCATCAAAGTTACTTTGTTGGCCCAAATCAATTTTTTTTTAATGGTGCGAGGAGTGCTTGTAGTCATTATTTGGTTTAAGCACACACTATTTCTTCCTCAGCATATTTTTCCAACTCCTCCGTAGTAAATGTCTTTTTGCGAAATTGATTCGGTTTTGGATGTTCTTTTTATTACGGAATAATACCTTCTTTGCAGAATGTGCCTTCAAATCTACTTCTATTAGCCAAATCCGAATTGTACGACATAAACACGAAGCTTGTCAAACTTTTGTGAAGCTTTTCGCTTTATACGTCAATTCTCTTAGCTTAGCTTAAAATGAATTACTAAAATATATATTCTCTTTAAGAATTGCATAAATTGCGCAATTTCATCCATTCTTTTGCCCTATTTTTGAAGATTTCTTATGACTTTTCCTTCGATAACCCCACACATGCACCCACAACCTCTTCGGATTCTAAGAACAATACAAAAAGACGATCTTCGCAGGAAATGATTATTTACCACTTTTATTATTTTAAAACTTTAAAATTAATTTATTTATTTCACGCCTTTAAATAAATATAATGACTAAATTAAGGTGCATTTCTATTTTTTTTTTTTTTTTGTTTCTAAAATCGTGGTCACTTTGCAAATGGACAGCTCATATTTTTGCCGAAATGCATAAAACCAAAAACAAAATGAAGTACTCATAATAACGAACTTTTGCCACTATTAGTTATATGGATCGAAGTGTTAAAGTGCATGTCGTTTCTATTATTTTTTCCATATCTTTTATGAATAAATTACTTATATTCGGTTGTTAATGCCTTTTCTTTTTTATGTGAACCTTTGAATGCATAGTGATACCGTTTGCTTACATACTGAAAGGGTTTCAACGAAAAACTGGGGTTTGTCCATTGTTAGGAATATTTATTCGAGACAAAGACACTTCGCCCGCCGAATAAAACCGGATAAAGCTTACAAAAAAAAATCTTCTAGCTCAACCCTAAGTCCGCACTTGTCTTATCTATGTAATAAGAAATGCACGTTTTAAATATTAACTATCATTGCACAATTTTTTACTTCCCATATACAAGAACAAATCCCACAGGCATTAAAACCACTCATTTTCCAATAACTTTATACAATACAAGCAATTCATATACATTAAATATTAATCATTTTGTATTTTGTTTATTGAAATTGTATAATAGTTGTCGTTTAGTACAAAATTATGTTAAATAATTGTTTGTTATCATTTATAGAATATAACTTAAAAAACAGAAAAATTCTCATGCCATTTTTTCTCCATGTCAAAAAAAATTTGAAGCTTATAAGAACATTAAAGAACAGGTTTCTTCGGGATGCCGAAGATTAGATACCCTTGCAGATTTGAAAGACGTAAATGGATATTTAGATAAGATATCTTTCTTTTCATCCTACAATACATAGATTTTAATCTATAGTTACTGTGCTAGTCATATGATGGTGTGAACCGATTCGGCCGACACGTAAATTTATACTGCTTCAATAAAGATTTAAAGATCACTTAAAGATCACTTAAAACTGAGAGAACAATTTGCATAGACAGACAGACCGAAGGGCAAACGAATTTATCGAGAATATAAATATAAATGGTGTTGGAGTTTCCCCTTTAATGCGTTACTCATTTTGTGGCAAAACTCTGCAAGGGTCCAAAGACAATTAGAAAAAAAATAATCGAACGATCATACAATAATCAAGTTGACTGTCAAATTGTAAATGAAACGTTACATGTGTCTTTTCAACTTCTTTAAATGCTGGCCCACAAAATATAAAATTACAACAACTATAGCCCGTAAGTATGAATTTAAAAAAAACCATTTGCTTGTTAAGTATTGCTTGCTGCCTTAAATATTTTAAAACAAGTAAGAATAAAAAGACTGTACCTGGCTTTCAAATATATTATTTTGAGCGAATTGTTACAAAATCGTATATCCCACAATTTGGGTCTCTAGCCTTATAGTCTGTGGAAAAGTTCATAAAAAGCAATAGACGGACGAATTAGCCCAACGCTCTAACCAAAACGTTTTATTTTTTATGGTGGATACGACACATCTTGATTATATCAATTTTATAATTTATCAGTATAAATATTGAAGGCAAAGTTAAAAATATATTTTGATTTGCTTTGTACAATTACACCTGTACACCGGTAGCGACCTAGATTGGGACCGGAAAAGTAATCCGCAATTCGAAATGTAAAAGGAATTCCACATTTCTTAATTGCTACACTATTATATTTTCTGAATCCGCTAATTGAATTTGTGAGGCCACAATACGAATTATAGACTGAAAACTTGTTTGCTGTTAAAGGGAACGGACGCTAACCGGTGTATACAGTTTGTCAAACCATTGTGTGCAAAATGAAAAAACACACATTATTTCAACTTTAATGTCATATTTTGTATGAAAAAATATACTTTTCATAACTTTTTTATTATTATATTATTAACACAAGCATTGTTTATAACAACATACAAAAATTATAGTTTAAATTTAATTTCAACTGCGGAAAAAATCAAGAAAACCAAACTTACATTATTTTTGCACTGTCAAGCAATTGTTTGCAAAATGCAAACAACATCAAAAGGGAAAAGAAGTAACGGAACTAAATTCTTGGAAATATGTTATGCTGAGCAGTTGCCTATTGATTTATGAGTTGATACGAGTCGAGATCTACCGATTTAGCACTGTTTTGTTGACATAAACTACCATTTAAAGTACGCCTGGAAAGCGAGTTAACGACAATCTGTTACTTTGGATTTATTTCAACTATTATAAATCTGCCAAATAGTTGGTCAAACTGTTTTCCATCAGATTGAGGACAGTCTATATTATCTTAAAACCCGCAAATAATGAAAATCGGTAAGAGTTAAACCATTTTGGAGGCAGATCGGCTAAGCTAAGCAGAAGAGATGAGTTTAAAATTCATAAATCTGTGAACAAAAACCCTCAAATCATCTCAAAACAATTGGATATTAATGTAAAAACTGATTGCACTCAGCAGATGTCACACAAGGCCGTCAGACAAGTACACAAAAAAATATGTTTCTCCTCCAGAATAGCTCGCCAAGAGCCCCTAAGCTTTGTAGGTAATAATAATAAAAACCAAACTGTTCCAATTGTCGCATTAATAAGCCGAGTGTGCATACTGGAGCGATGTAATTTTTTGCGACGAGTCGAAAATAATGTTTTACTATCATGATGGCCCCTCAAAAGTTCGGAGAAAACCGAAAACAGCACTGGAAAATACAAATATAGTCCCCACAGTCAAGTTTGCAAAGTTGTTCGTAATGGGATGGGGATGCATATCATCGATGGGAGTTGGACGGATGCCATTTTTCAAGAAGTTATGAACAAGGAGAATTAATTGGATATAGATCAATCAATTTTTACATTAGTATCCAATTGTTTTGAGCTAATTTGAGGGTTATTGTTCACAGTTTTATGTATTTTTGACTCATCTCTTCTGCTTAGTTAAGCCAATCTGCCTCCAAAATGGATTAGCTCTTACCGATTTTCATTATTTTCACGTTTTAAGATAATATAGACTGTCCTTAATCTGATGGAAAACAGTTTGGCCAACTATTTGGCAGATTTGCCTTTATAATAGTTGAAATGAACCCAAAGTAACAGATTGTCGTTGACTCGCTTTCCAAGCATACTTTAAATGGTAGTTTATGCCAACAACTCACTCGACTCGTATCAACTCATAAATCAATAGGCAACTGCTCAGCATAACATATTTCCAAGAATTTAGTTCCGTTACTTCTTTTCCCTTTTGATGTTGTTTGCATTTTGCAAACAATTGCTTGACAGTGCAAAAATAATGTAAGTTTGGTTTTCTTGATTTTTTCCGCAGTTAAAATTAAATTTAAACTATAATTTTTGTACGTTGTTATAAACAATGCTTGTGTTAATAATATATTAATAAAAAAAAGTTATGAAAAGTATATTTTTTCATACAAAATATGACATTAAAGTTGATATAATGTGTGTTGTTTCATTTTGCAAACAATTGTTTGACATTGTATGTGTAACTGGAATTGTATTCACTTTTTTTATCATGCTCACATTATTAATAAACGCTATTATTATTTTTTTATTTTACACTGTTTTCCAAAATATGTGTTTGCTTCCATTTTAAAATCAAATGCACCAAACTGCCACTGTTAAAATATGTATTTGTCTAAATCTTTGTTTACCAACGAAATATGTTTGTCAATGAGTTTTTGTTTTATTATGTGAATTAATACTAACAAAATGTTCCTTTATCTTCCGAATTACCATCAATTAATGAATTCCTTTTATTTTTTATTTATCACCGTGTATCAGGGCGAGAAGCGACGCGAAGCCGGCGCACCGAATGAGATTGTAGCATGTACCACATGCGGCGGCAGTAACAGTCCATGCACCCACTCGGCTAACAATGGATGCGCTACGGAGGTGAGATAAGAGTCTTTGTAATTACCGCATAGCATATGAATGACCTTAAACTAAATTAATGTTTTATTTTTTTAGACCTGCTTTGTTCAGATGCGCAAAAAAGAGCCACCTCATCCAATACGCGTGGCCAAGACGATTGACGTCATTGCTAGAATAACATTTCCAACAGCTTATGCAATATTTCTGATATTTTTCTTTGTACACTATAAAGGATTTTCATAAAATTAAACTAATATAAACAAGCATAAGCATGCGCTAAAGTAAAAAGCATAAAAACAGCATTATGCAATCTTTAAATGTGAAAAATACTTACATCATTGTTACGTCAAGAAATAAGTTTCAAACATCGTAAAACATGGAAAGTCATTAAACTTAAATGTAACAAAGGGAAACACAAAATTATTTGTTTACAAATTAATACATTAAGTTAAAGCTTTAACTAATGGTAACAAAATGATAAGTGAATAAGTGGTAAACTACGCAAATTGTCAATGAAAAATATTATTTATAAACATAACATTTTTATTAAGATAAATATACACTTAAATTGTTTTACATTAGTAAAATATAATTTTATTTTTACGAAATGAAAAAATAAACACACAAATGGTTATTCGACTGCTTGTTTAAAAACTGTGGACAAAAAATTACTAAGCTTGCTTATCTTGCTTGAAGACAAATGATTAGCAAGCTGTAATATATAACTATATTCATTAAACATAATATATAAACCAATATTTTAAGAACTTATGCTGAAAGTATGTACCAAAATGAAACACCGTCTAAAATAAAAGACCTAGGTTAAAACAAAATCAACATGAAATGAAAACCAAAATCAGCTTTAATGCTATAAATATACATTCGTAGTTAAACAAAAGAAGCAGATGAGTACCGCTATTTGCAGTTACAAAAATAAAAACTAAAATGGGTGGAAAGTAAACCATGCATTGAAATCGTATTTATACATTTGAATATATTTTGCACATCAACATTTTTATAATAATAACAATAACTATAAATAAAATATTTAATTTTAAATTAATTATTGTTGAATTGCTTAATTTAAACGGCTTCAAATATCTTAACTTATTACCAAACAAATGTAATGTTCTTCATTATTCTGAATAGAAATATAGCTTTGTTTGTATGCTCACTTTATATTTTACTTCATCCTTAAAAAAAACGTTTTGTTAATTTGAGTGAAATTAGTTTATACTGTGTACCCAACAGAAGTGGTCATATTTGTCATATGGATATTTTAAAAATGTATATTTCTGGCAAAAAAGACAATAGGCACACATCTGTCTGTCAGTCTGTATAAACTCTGTGCGAATTCAGATTTGAAACTCTAATCGATTTTCTTTTCATCCGTATCAATAAATACTCATTTACTAATCCCCTTTTTTTAGTACACCCGCAATTTTTGGAAACTGAATACATCTAATTTTGGATATTGGTTAACTTTTATTACAAATCTCAAAACCAAACAAAAAAATTTGTAATTTCCTTTAATCCATGTTTGGTATATGCAGACATTTAAGTGCCATATATTAGGACCAACATATTTAAAATAATGAGAAGTTAAAGAAAACAGTATAGCAGCAACTACTGCTCGACGTATGTGTGTTTTTATGCATATACTTAAGTATATAAGAAAGAACCTTTTTAAAGATGGGAACACAGTATATCCTAGGCGGACACTCGCGTATAGAGAATATACTATAGTTTTAATTGTTGCGGATGACTAAAATCAAATAAGCCATAAATTAAGCAATGCTTTCTATCATACGTTTTTCATTCTTTAATACTATATAAAAATATATTTAAAAAAAATCGTATTTGTTCTTAAATTGCACTCATTTTTTTACAAGGAAGGAAGGAATTGGATTTAACACTATAAATAAAAAACATATCAAAGCTTATAGAGAAAAAATAAAATCGTATTATAAAACTTATCATAGAGTGAAAAAGAAAATTTAAGCAGCTATGTTAACTCAATTGCAAAAAACACTTCAGATATTTTAGATACAATTTATCTAACACGCAAATAACGCTACACAACATTTGCATATAGAAGACCAAAACTAGACAGCTACCACAAAAAAAAAAATAGTTTTCAAATATATAAACATATGTAGATGTATATATTTGAAAAACAATATATTTTATTTCAAATATTTTAGCTAAACTAATTCAATCCTTAAAGCCTTGTGATAAACTTAATAACAAATTTAATATAATAAAGCCTTTCAAGAAATATTTTTAAAATTGATTTTATTAAGCAGGTTATGAGGGCCATCGTTGTTTAATTGTTTAAATGATACATATTTATTACATAGCACAAATAAAAAAAACACTGTTTTTTAGAATTTGTATACCCCTAGTGTAGTAGATTTGTAAAATTATGTCTTCTTGCAATTAAAAATATTTAAAGCTAACACTAATTTTTATACTCAATCACAAAATAAAACAAGTGAAAACGTTGAAGTCGGGTGTAACCGACAGCTGAATACTCGTTTATTGTGTTATAACAACTAAAACATGTACCCTAGCATTATGCGTGCGCATAAAAAATAATAAACGAGTATAAAGAAATAAAAAAATGTCTTAAACCTGGGCCAATTAACACAATTACACAAAAACTGCGCGTTAAATATCAGCACCACAGACCATTTAGTTTTCCATGTGACAAAATTCAAATTAAGTAATCTAAAAATAATTATATGAAAAATTCTAATTAAACCCAAATAAAACAATTCTAGCAAATTGTTAAAAGCTGCAAAAATGTAGAATTTTATAAAATGTAGCACTGGCATCATTGATGGTTTGCAAATATCGAATTTTGAACATTGTTTTCGCTGGAGTGGGCGTAGCGAAAAAAGGTTTGGTGCTATCTTTAGAGGGGGTTAGCAGTCTATGTATCTATGTATCTACAAAATTTGATGAATCTTGATATAAAACTGAGGGCGATATATAGATTGAATGGAGCTTCCACGCCCACAGTGGGCGTAACCGCAAAGTCTTAACACTCTGTATGACTTGGGTATACGCGAATCCAAGCAATCTAGGGGCGAACGCACATTCCAGCCTCAAAATTTCCGATATAAAATTTTGTGACGAACGATATTTAATTAAATATTGTGTAGAGGCGTTTTGGTTTGATATCAGGAACTTACTTTTGACAGTTTTACTTTGTCAGAAAATATTTAGTTTTGATATTTATTAATATACCCCATTACCATAATCAAGAGTCGATCCCATATTAATTGACTAATAAAAAACCACAGCACATAGTTCCGACCTCTAATTTTAGATGAACGCCCTTTTTCCATACATTTCTCCCAAAACTATCTTTCAAATGTTTTGAGAAAATAAAGAAAAGTATCGACATTCACATTTTATATCGATAATCACTTTATTTGAGAACACGCCATTCTCAATTACAGATTGATATGGTAAGGGGCGTGCTATAACAGGGGTAACGACTTAATTTCGCCGACATATCTCCGCTCGGTATTCTATCGTTTTAAAACGACATAACTCCGGAGATATTTCGCGGAGATATTCCGTTTTTAGATCGGCGGAGGTATGTCGATTTAAAACGACATAATTTCGCGCTGAGATATGTCGCTTTTCGACCTGCGAAATGATGTCGTTTTAAAAGGACATATTCTCGCGCTGGCCAACGGCGGAATTATGTCGTTGTAAAATGATATAATTTCACCGGAAAATAAGTGAGATAATTACGCCGTCAAAATATACTAGGCGGAGATATGTCGGCGAAATTATGACGCTATGCCCTATAACATGTATTTTCACAATTTTTCCTAAGAATTTAAAATTTAAAATTCCGTCAACTGATTTTGAATACATTTTTATTTGATTTCAACTTTGTGTAAACATAGTACACAATTAGCTGTTCCATACAAAACAATTGGAATGTTTATTTACGGCACAACCTCAAATCAAAGCCAGCTGTTCGCGCCAAATTTCAAACAGAATAGATGTTTGACTAATTCAAAATCCATTCCGTCAACTGATCGCAATTTTTTTAAAGGGAATCAAAATCAGTTGAAGCAATCCGTAAATACAGTTATGCACAATAAACAGCTCAATTCATTTAAACTAATTATTGCCGGCAGTGTCAAAAAACAAATACAAGAAAAAACTGACTGGTAACTTTGATTATTTTTCCAACGCAAACGATTGAATGTCTAATTTAGTATTTTAGGATATGTACACTAAACAAGGAATATCTTGCAAAAACGAATTATTTCAGATATATCGCATATACCAAAAGTTGCGGAAACTCAATACCTCCAACATATTAAACATTTATCAAATTCGTAGGCGCAGTTTTCTTTTTAATTATCAAAATATGATATTGAAAACTTTTTTCACCTGTAACTTTTTAACTGCGTATTTAAGAACAAAAACGCCAAGGTACGCCAAAAAGCTATAAACATGTATCTTCTATGGTTAGAAAACTGTGGAGCTGTCAATTTTAGCGGATTTTAGAATTTTCCCGCCAAACTAGCGGGTTTTTCCAAAAGTCGGGGAAAAAAAAGTTTCTTGGTTCATGATAGGGAACAAGTTCACCAAGTTCCATAAAGCCATCTCAAAGGTATCATACGCGAAAATTTATACCGAAATTAACATTAACTTTTTGGAAACACACAACAAATTTATTTTCTGAACGAGGTTTCGGATTTGAATAGTAATCAATACCCGATCGGTATATCACTCGATCTGATCGGACTATCGTAGCAAAACTTTAAAAGTTCGCGTACACATTGCTTGCCCCTTTTGCATACTACGTTGATCTTCACCTCTAGCGCAGACTACCGTCCGCAGTGATATGTTCCAAATTCCAAGCCTCTCTTCAATAGGGGAAAAATTGAGTTAATACGTCAAATGGCCGAACATCAAGACGGACATTGCTCAAGCCCAATAAACAAGTTTCACTGCGTGAACGGTATACAAAATTATATTGGTTTTATAAAATGTCCGTCCGACCGTCAATATCAATATATCTCCATCACTTTTAAAGCTATATGCATAAAATAAATATCGACAGATTGCTGGTGATCTCCTCTAAAGATCGCATCCAAATTTTTTGACCACGCCCACTATCGCGCCCACAAGGTCCAAAACTCGATATGTGCACAACATCAATTAAGCCAGTGCAGCATATCAAGCGCCATCTATTGCATACTTTTTGGTAATTATTATTTGGTTTCATTAGTATAGTGTTGGATAACTGTTCAATTAGTTTGTCACATGGGAAATTAAGTGGTCAGTGATCACTGGTCGGTAGATGGCGTTAGTTGCCAGACTTATTCGTATTCTTAGAATTTGTGTGTTTGCGATTGTGCTCTTGTTATATAACTTGAGTTGAGTTTTGTCACAACTTGTAGTATAAAATGCAGCTACAATTATTATTTCTAATTAATTATTCTATTATATCTGTAAACAAAGTAATATGACAGATGATTATAGGAATAAAATTTAACTATTTTCTTTTTATTAAACAAATGATTACTTAAGGAATTTCAGAAAAAATAAACTAATTTCTTAGCATTTATATTGAGTTTTGTCACACCAAAAAGAAGTGATCGATGGTGCTCGGGTTCAATTCCCGCTCTTGATGCAAAGGCTGGTCTTGATTATTCTAATAATTCAAACTTTTTCCAGTTCATAACAATTTCTTAAAATTATATTCTTTTTGCATTCAGTTAGAATTTTTCATATAATTCATATTAAATACTTTAACTTGAATTTCGGCACACTTGAGGTTGGATGGTGGCGTTGATGTCTAACGAGGGGTTTATGTGATCTGTGCGGTAGGCCCGGGTTCGAGGACGGGCGTAGGAAATTTGTTTTTTTGTTTTTATACCCTGAACCCATTGAAAATGGGTAAAAAGGGTATAATGGTTTTGTGCTAATGTATGTAACAGGCAGAAGGATCAGCACGACGAGCTGAGTCAATTTAGCCATGTCCGTCTGTCCGTCCGTCCGTCCGTCCGTCCATGGCATGCGCAGATCAAAGTTTGTTTTAAATTATCGATAGCTCTTACTGTTTTCCTAAAATCGATCAAAATCTACACGACCTAAAACTTTTAAAGCTTGTTTGTTATATTTTGGGAGCTAGCGACAACTGGTTCAAATGAGAATTTACATATACTATAGCACTAAGAGAATCTCTTGCAATAAAATTCATAAAGATCGGCTTAGAAACACAGACGTTATTAAAGAAAACGTGTGTTTAAAGTAAGCAAGTACAAGCAGTACCCGCGCAAGCAGTACACGCGCAAGCAGTGAATGCGTGTGCACGCATTCATACAATCGTGTATGTCTCCGATTGAGTAGTATTGAGTAAGTAAGTAAAGTGCGCAGCATTCGACGTGCGTATGTGTGACTGCTGTGGCCTTCGGCTATGACAAATACTACATCCATATTCTAGCCTGAGATTCTAACCCGGACCCTCTTTGTTCAGTTGCCTAAAAGCCTATGCACTTAGACAACTCATCTACCGATAACTGCGGGGGGTCATTAATAAATTGATAAAGTGTAGCCACCTTGGCTCCTTAGTATACGAATTTTTGAGTTGCTACATTCATGAGGGATGGTAGCTTGTGAACAAAACATAACACATAAAACAAAATATATTTCCTTTATTTGCTTTTGCTGCACTTATTGGTACATTTGGAAGCGACAAACCCTACATACTGTTATGAATAAATGAATAGATTTCAAAAAAAAAATGACTTTACATATTTAGAGCCAACACTTTATGCTTCCGTGCGATTGCGTTTATTTATATTTGTATTTCAAAAATGATATATAGACAACATATTTATAATGACAAAAAATAAATTTTCGCGCATACACGAGTGTATATCCGAAGTTTCTAGAAGATTCATACGGACAGACGGGCGATCGTCGACGGACAGACTGACAAAACAAGTAAAATTGCTCTAGTTGGGAGTGCCTAAGTAGGTAAAAATACCTGCGAGCTGTCGTCGCACAGAAATGTAGCTATTCATATATAAACAAAATCACACAGACAAACACAAACATGCCGCTTTACTCAGCGGCTGCGCTTGGTCCACACTATAAAAACTAAATTTATCGAAAACTTCAAAACTAAGTATGTGATCTTTATTCAGTTTTATGAATTTAAAAAGAACATTCAAATCAATGTACAAAACAAAGCGCAAGGCTATAGAAATTTAATTGTTATTTTTTTCTAAAAAAAAAAAACAAACCAAACTTGAATTCTCCAGCTCGTGTAGTCTCTAAGAAGCTTTCATACAAACGGACATATAGACAGATGGACATGCCTAACTCGATTCGGCTATTGATGCTGACCAAGAATATATATACTTTATGGTGTCGGAGATGCTTCCTTCTGCCTGTTACATACATTTGCACAAAACCATAATACCCATTTTCAATGGGTTCAGGGAATAAAAAGTTTGCCTCTGCGCGGTCACAATTGTCATCTAAACAGCGTGTTAGACATTAACCATCAAGATCACTAGCCGTGTCGATTAAGCTATGTTCGTCTGTCTGTCCGTCCGTCCGTCTCTCATCTGTCCGTCCGTCTGTATGAGCGCGTCGATCTAAGCGACTACAAGAGCTAGAGAGCTGAACTTGGACTTTTTAAGCTTTATTTCAAATGGTCGATAGCTAGCTCCGTTTTTTTATTACCAGTATTTATAGATTTTTTACCAGGTTTAGAGAAACCAAATTTGTTTTAATATGCTCTCATAAAGGATACCAGATTATGAATATTTCGGATTTTGAATACCTCCCCATTCGCCTTTGCGCTTTGGTTTGTAAACAGATTTCAATGCTCTTGTTACGTCCTAAAATCTGTATAAAGATCTATTCTTAGCTTCGAATCTAAATCTAAGAATTAAGTTTCCATTGTGGGGGCCAAGCGCAGCTGCTTGCACAGACGGCGGTGCTTGTGTGTGAAGGTGTGATTTTGTGTATGTGTCAGATATGCAGATATTTTCTGTAAATGTTACATTTTTGTATTATCATTTGCAAAGTAATGAAGAGTAAGAGAACTCAAACTTAAAATACATATGTATATGTATATACTCGTCTATACCAGTGCCAGATAGACCGAAGATTTTACAAACAAAACGTTATAAATTACAGATTTAAGATTATTGCTTTAAGGTTTCAATAATCATTAAAATCGTTTTCGACTATCTTAAATCACTGCGAAATGTAGTCTGCGCTAGAGGCAGAGATCAACGTAGTGTGCAAAAGCGGCTAGCAATATATACGCGAACTTTTGAGGTTTTACTACGTGTCCGATCAGATCGAGTGCTATACCAATCGAAAGGTATTGTTTAAACTAGAAGAAAAACATGTGATAGCCCATCTGGTTCATGAGATATATAGCAGTAAACGATTCGGAAATAATTCATTTTTTTGAATCTGATGGGGCCGTTGGGGGCTTTCAGAAATTCGTTCAGGCATCCACAAATTTGTATTTGGAATACGTGTCGAATAGTACCTCACTTCTTACTAGTATTTTGTAATACCATTTTATGTATTTTGGCCGAAATCATTGGTGCATTAATTATATGGACTCAAGAAGGCAAGAAGCAATTAAAGTGGCACCAGTATTTCAACACTAACTTCTACCATCAAAGTCAGTATGTAATTCCAGGGAGGGGTTATAGAATATGCAGGTGTGGGTTCGAATTAGCAATGCCTACGTTAAACCGCGTGCCAACTGTAATTTGGCCGAAGTTGTAGTAGCAGGTGTAGAAAGCAATAAGCGCAACGGAGCCGGTCTCAAACCTTGGGTTCAGGTATCAGACAGACATTTTGCCCTACAAAGGGAGGCTGTTGTACGGGCACAAACACGTGTCTTAAGACAGGAACAATTTTAGGAACCTGTTTTTAGGCGCGCGGATATTGCAAGCTGTTTGCCTCAGTGGGAACGACTTAACAAGTGGTTCCTTTTTAGGGGTTGTTTTGTTAAGATGCCTCCGGCATTGTCGCGTGTGCAATGACCTAAAAACTCGCCCTCCCTTTATAAACATAACAAGTAAGATGTCTCGGGAGTGCCCAACTGGCAGATACCCTGAACCCAGCGGTGAGCTGTCGTTACATACATTTAATTAAACGCCTCTGCATTAATACACACGACTCCACAGACGTTTTTCCCCATTTTGTTGCTCCAGAATATTTTGAATCGCCGATGTCCCAGCATTAAATTACACTTAAACCAACAAATGTGTTAAGTTTAAAAAAAAAAAAAAGTAAACTACGAAAACTTTGTTGACAGAGCGAGATTTGAACTCGCGTCCTCTACCATCAGCATTTTTATTATTTTTGTAAAAATCTGATCTAAGAAAATATAACACATGCACAAACAATCGCATTAGAATTCGAAAAAGAGCTCTCGGATATGAATGTGCATACATTCATGTGTGCACACGCATTTAGAAAACGTCTGCGCTTGGCGCTTGCCACCACGTGGTTTGCCAATATACAAATACATTTTCTTTAATAACTTCTGTGTGTCTTAACCGATTTGGATGAAATTCTTTTTAATGCATTCTTATTGTCCTATATTACGATCATATATTGACGGGCAGCCTAAGTAGTAAGAATTGTGGCTGTACTTGCAATTACAAATGTTTTTTGTGTTAACGGGGGAAGATGGAGGGAGGTATGCCAAATCCGAAATATGCATAATCCGTAATCCGAAATATGCGTGTCCTTTACAAGAACATATTAAACCAAATTTAGTGGCTCTAGCTCTTTTAGTTTCTGAGATATGCTCAAAAAACCGATAAACACTGATTATAAGAAAACGGGACATGTTATCAATCATTTGAAATAAACTTAAGCTGCGTATGGTATATACAAATCAAAAAAGTCCAAGTTCAGCTCTCTAGCTCTTGCAGTCACTGAAATCAACGCGTTCGTACAGATAGACGGAATAGACATACAGACGGTTATGGCTAGATCGACTGGCTAGCGACGCATGTGCACAAAACCATTCTACCCTTTATACCCATTTTCTATGGGTACAGAGTATACAAATTCAAACGCATTTTAGAAATATAATTTGCTTATTATACTTGTTCACAAAGTGAACAGAGTATATTGGGCGTCTGACCGACATGTGTGTTTTTACGCGGCCCTCGCAGAACTGCCAAGTTTTGCTCCCAAACATCAAACAAAAATCAGCCGCTGCCCATTTCACAAAAAATGAAAAGCACAAAAAAATACTTATTTAAATACAAGAAATATTTCGTGCTAGAATCGAAATGCAATCTTGCGAATATTTCAGCAGCAGCAGCGGCCACTGCGGAAAATTGGAAAATTAATTCTTAAAAAACTTCTAAACTAACTAACTAATCGCACACAGTACAAAAAATTCTACGAAAAATTATACTACACGCAAGTGAACAATGTGTACGTATGTAAGTATGCTTGCTGCCAATTGGCTTGTCAAGTTTTTCACATTTTACCAAATGTTTTCTTTAATAACTTCTGTGTTTCTTAAGCGATCTTGATGAATTGTTTTTAAATAGATTCTTTAAGTAGTATAGTATATTCAAATATTCATGTGAACCAAATTTCAAAAATTCGGTGTCTATGGCTCTCATGTAATGTACGAAATAAACTTAAATAATTTGAGTTTGTGTGTTTTTATTGATTTTAAGACGACCTTTAAAGATCGCATAACAATTCGCTTGGCTACACCCACTGGGAACGTGGCAAATGTCGAAAATTTATGTTTTAGAGCTATAGTCACAAAATTTGGAATATGTATACCCAACTGATGGCCTACTATCGACATAATGATCGCAAATGATCCTAATGATTCAATTTGTGTAGTTAGCATTCAGTTACAACTTGCAGCCCATTTGATTAATTTGAGAGTGAATTTTCCATATCTTACGTATAAAGTATATACATACTTCATCATGACGACGAGCTGAGTCGATTAAGCCATGTCCGTCTATCCATCCGTCTGTAGGAGCTAAAGACCTATAGATTCCCCTGTATCATTGTTTTTCGATTTCTTGGCCCGTTTTATTAAAATCGTTAAAAAATATATTTTAAGACTTGGTTTTCTTAGCATATCTAGGATCTGTAAGAGCTACCAAAGTTGGATTAGTATGTTCTCGAAAAGCACACGCAGATGCAAGTTATTCAAGAGTTTTATTTCCATAACAGGGGTCAAGCGCAGCTGGTGAGTGAAGTGCATGTGTGTGTGTGTGTGTATGTGTGATTTTGTGTATGTATGTATGAATGGATAGAGGTTGAAATGTATGTAACGACAACTCGCAGCTTGGTTCAGGATATCTTCTAGTTTCCCGACTAGAGCACTCTTGTTCTCATTGTTTCTCTCTGGAAACAGAGTTTAATGCAAACTAACGCAGTTGTCACCCACAAAACTTAATGAGCAACACTAGGCCAAGTTAATTATTTGTCCATTCACTTTTCCCCACTCACCAACTCGCTGCACCTACGTATGTATGTTTATAAGAAGCCCAAAAGTAAAAGGTTTCTGTTTTTTTTATTGCAGAGTATAAGGTTTTAGCTTCCAGCCAACGTCGCTACTGTTGCCATATAGTAAAATCAGTGAACCGCAACAATCTGCAGGTAGTACGGGTGTAATAGTTCCCACCCTTAATAACCATAGCTACCAGAAATTGCTGCAAATTAGTGCTCGCTACCTATACTCCGGTTCAATGTTAAACAAGTAAGATACTGCAATACTTGTTCACAGAGTAATACAAACTTTTCTGTTACATATGGGGTC
Organism: Drosophila colorata; assembly: GCA_035041545.1. Lineage (NCBI taxonomy): Eukaryota > Metazoa > Arthropoda > Insecta > Diptera > Drosophilidae > Drosophila > Drosophila colorata. The sequence continues at coordinate 571,053 of JAWNLD010000611.1, read as the reverse complement.
CCATATGACAGACAACCACTTTAAAATTGTTCTATAGTGTAACTTGTTTGTCCAGAATTTTATTACCGCTTTATTTACGCTTCTGAAAACAACTGAATATATCTATTAATCAGCCAGACACGCTTTTAAATTAAAATATTTAGTTTTGCAACTATATAATCTTTTGGCACTAAGAAAATTATGATTTCTTGTGTAATATTTTTTACGATTTTTTTACTTTTAAATTTCGGAATAGACGCAAGAATTAGGCGTTTTTATATATATTAATCATTGAAATAGATGGAGACATGGCGGTACAACAACATTTTAAAGCCAGATACGTTTTTGTCGATATGGATGACTTTGCGGAATGTTCTACGAAATTCGTAATTTAAAGTCCCAGAAAGACAGCCCAGAGTTGATTTTTCTGGCTGTTGATCACATATATATGGATTATTAATTTAAATATCGTTTATTAAAAGTAATACCACAACGGCCAATTTATCACTGCGGACTACAGTATGCGCTAGAGGCGAAGCACAACGAAGTGAGCAAAAGCGCCACTTGTTCAAATCTGATAACTCGTTTAATAGTTATTAAGAAATTACATTTTTACATTGTTCCCGAAAATGAGATGTTATTTGCGGTATATTTTTTCGCGTATGATAGCGTTGAGATGGCTTTTTGGAACTTTGTGGGCTTGTTCCCTTTTGAAAAATCCTGCTAGTTTGGCGGAAAAACGCTAAAATCCGCTAAAATTCACACTCCCACAGTCAAAATCTCAAAAGATACAGGTATGTTCTATATATTGTTTGTAAGGCATATTTTTAGAGCTTTTAGGCTTCCCTCGGCGTTTTGGTTCTTAAGAACGCAGGTAAGAAGTTTCAAGTGATTTTTATAAATGTTTCCACACCTTCTGGTATGTATATGCCATATATCTGGGATAATTTAGTTTAGTTTACATACTCTTACATTAGACCTTTTTATACTCGTTCACGAAGTGAAACTAGTATATTGGGTTTGTGCAATGTCCGTCCGTCTGTCCGGATGAACGCAACTTTTATCTGCGCTATTGCAGCTAAAAACTTGATACTTTGAATATATACTTGTAGCTATCTGCTTCAGATAAAAAGGTTTTTGTACCACGCCCATTAAGAGGCTGACATTTCGATAACATGTCGATACACCTTAAATCACAAATCGATAAAAGGTGAATAGTTCCAACAATTTTTGGTAGAGTCACTAAATTTTGTATGTAGATTGCTGGTGACCTCCTCCAAAGATTGAAACTTTGCTATCCCGGCCACGCCAGCTAATACGCACCCCAGCCACCCAGCCCCCACGGATCGCGAAAATCTAATTTCCCACAGTTTTAAAACTAGAGTCCCCAAATTTGGAAGGTAGATTACTGATCACCTCCTTTAAAGATCTTTACATTTTCCGCTTACGCCTACTGGAGGCGTGGCATTTCGATAAAATGAATGTATCTCCTTGAGTTTTTAAGCTAATCATAATTTTTTCAGACAAATTACTAATCTACTACTAATCTAAAGATCGCACGAAAAATGTTTTGAATTGAGTCATCAAATTTGGTAAGCAGTTTTCTGATGACCTCGCCTAAATAAACAACATAAATATAAATAGAGCTTTTTACGAAGTGAACCCACTTTTTTGGTCATTACTCGACAATTTAAAATGTTTATTTAAAATGTATACGATTTTAAAAATGTTTACGCTTCCTGAGAGCTCGTGAAAATATCTATTGTTCTACACTTTTGAATATATAAATAATTAGTTTTGCAATTACATAATTTTGAATTAAGAAAATTATGATTTTTTGTTCGGTATTTTTTACGATTTTTGACTTTAAAATTTAGGGAAAACTAGAACAAATTTGTATTTTGTTCCTCATTCGTGTATTTGCCTTAAATGGGCGTGGATTAACATATATATCAGTGAAATCGATGGAGAGACGGCAGTAATCACTGCGGATAGCAGAGAGGATAGAGACAAAGCATAACGGAGTGTGCAAAAGCGGCTGGCAAAATCGAAAGGTAGCGTTTAAACTAGAAGAAAACACCACAACATGTGATAGCACATCTAATTCATGAGACATGAAATGAAATCCGATAACTCGAAACATCTGCTAAAATTGAAACACCCACAGTTTCCAAACCATAGAAAATATATATTGTTTGAATATTGTTCGATTTATATTGTTTGAAAAGTATTTTATGCCTCTGCCCGATACATACATTTGCACACAACTATTATACCCTTTTTATTAATTAATGTGTTCACGGTAAAAAGTTAAATTTTGTTACCTAGTGAAATTAAATTTTAGTATGAAAAACTTTTTTTTTTGCAAGATTTCTTTGCCAAACTTGTTTGTTTTCATTTTTTTGTGCTACATATACTCTGGCAAAAATGTTTTGACACGAGACTTATAAAAGTAGTGCCTTTCTAAAACATTTTTCGCAAATTGCGCTTAAAAAAAAGAAGACGTTGTGTGGGAAACAATGCCAAAAATGCAATCAAAAGCTGAATGCTAATTATTAACAATACAAAATATGGTAGAATACACAACAAGCATCAGGCGCACAATTAGGTCCTACCAGCAAATATAATTTTATGTATGGCCGGTTGCTGTTGTTGTTAGTCTGCACGTTATCAACAATCTAGTTTTACCAAATAACGCTCGTACATTGGTATTGGTAAAAATACTAACAAAGCAAAGGGAGTGGAGTGTAGTGTGGGTAGCCGTAGCACGCTATAAAAAAAAACTGCACTGTGGATTGAGGGAGTGGTCGCATGTGGATCGCCTATATACAGCAAGTGGGAAATTGGTAATACGACAAAACGCGACTTCGCTAGGTTGGTGGTTGTTGCTCGTTGGCCAAAAAACGACAACAGACCAGTTGTTAGCTGCTTCTACCAGCAACGGCTGTTGTTGATGACGGCAGCAAACGGCACCTAACTACCCCTAGACCCTCACTCAGTCGTATTATATGTATGCTTGTGTGCGTGAACATATTGGTGGCAGGTGTGCGTGTGCGTTGGTAGCTACCCGGTTTTGCTTTAAAGTTTTGTGTGGTAGCAAATAATATTTTAGTTAGTCACATGCCGTCGTCAAGGATACGCCATCGCTCAGTTCCGTTTGTTGTGCATTGAACGCGACCTGTGAGTTGTCACTGGCAACCAGCTACAACACTATAGAATTAATGGACTCTCGCTAACGCTCTCTCTCTCCCTCTCTCTCTCTCTCTCTCTCTCTCTCTCTCTCTTCCTCTTTCTGTCTTCCATCTTTCTCTCTCTCCCTATCTCTCTCTACACCTGTGTGTATTTATATATGTATGTGTTTGTGAATCGTATGCTAGTCTAGCAATTATTTAAACATGCACGAACTGCACATATGATGTGGCTGTGGTGCTGTGACGGCGGCCAAACAAGGACAACAGCTTAGCAGCTAGCACCTGTCTAGATCTATAAGAAATATTAGCAGTTTCCGACAGCGCTGCCTGAAGTCGATATTCTGCTGACGCTGACGTTTACAAGCATGTTACATAGCTGCAAATTCAAATTTGAACTTCAGTCAAGTGTCAAAGCTCAAAGGATTAGCATGTCCTGCGGCACTATTATAGCAGCTGGTTACCAGCTGAGTGAACAAGTGTGAAACACAACCTATTGAAATAATTTAAACAAAAAGAAGTTAAGATAAAACTTTTAAAATATATCTTCAATATTTACGCATCCAACAAAGCCCAATTAAACAGTTAGAAATACTACCTAATGGTAAGTCATGATTAACTCAACGATGAAATTTGTGTTTATTTAACGTTAAAAAAACGCTACTACCATTGCATCTTGGCACTGGGAGAATTCACAGTTGATTACATAATATTCTGTGGTTCTGCAGGTGCCAAAATGTAATGTGTGGACAAAGAAACATCCTGAAAAAGATAATACTTATAATAATATCAACATTTGAAAAGCTGTTACAAAATGTTGTACAATCAAGTAAAAGCGCTCTTGTCGAGTTTTTAAAAAGCACAGGATATAAATTAACTAACTCTAGAATTAATAGCGCCAAAATGCGTTTATGCGGATAGAAGGACAAGCCATAGCAAAACGTACATTGCACAAAAACAAAATACTCTCTCACTTTGTGCCTCTAGTATAAACGTATTGTATGAACCAGAAAAGGGTGCTGTATCTTACATATTTCGTAACAAAATAATACTCTGCAAGGGTAAAAATAAAAGTTTTCTTTTTTTATATCCTGAACCCATTGAAAATGGGTAAAAAGGGTATAATGGTTTGTGCAAATGTATGTAACAGGCAGAAGAAAGCATCTCCGACCCCATAAAGTATATATATTCTTGATCAGGATGACGAGCTGAGTCGATTTAGCCATGTCTGACCGTCCGTATGACCGTCTGTCCGTCTGTATGAACGCAGAGATCTCGGAAACTACAAAAGCTAGAGACCTAAACTTTTCGAATTTAGATTCTCTTAATCCATAAGCATTACAACTTTATCATTTCGATATCTTGCTCCATTTGATTATTATCGATAAAAATAGATTTTTAGACTTGATTTTCTTGTCATATCTTGGCGACTATAAGAGCAAGAGACATAAAATTCGGTTTAATTGTGCTCGTAATTCGGATTCTTATTAAGCACTGAAAATTTCATAACGATCATACTCTTAGTTAAGAAGTTATTCAAGAATTCATTTTCTATAGTGGGGCCAAGCTCAGCCGATTTGTAAAGTGTGCAGCTTGCTGCATGCGTTTGTGTGTATGTCTGTGTGTGTGATTTTGTGAATGTGTATATAAATGGAAAGAGGTTTAAATGTATGTAACAGCTCGCCGCTGGGTTCAGGGTATCTCCTAGTCGGGAACTCCCTACTAGAGCCATCTTACTTGTTTTTTGTATATACTCGTGCACATATGTAAATGGCATCCGCATGACCTTAGAATTATAATTAAAGTAATTGAAAAACCAAAAAGAGTGAAATTTTTCCATAATTTTTACTTATTTTCTTGTTTTATACAACAAATAAATTCCTAATTTTATTTTTTATTCCCTATTTAGTTGATATTACACAATAAGCACAGAAGTCTGAAGTCTTAGTTTTGCAAACGTTGCATTATCAAATTAAAAGTTTTAAAGAAAACAAGAGTTGGTGTGCCTGACTAGGAAGTAATTTGAAAGCTGCAAGATGCCATAACATACATTTAAATTTCCTTGCATGCATACATACTCAAAATCACACAAGCAAGCAGCGCACTTTTAATTAATGTATTTCAAAAACAATAACAGTGAACAGTAATGCTATAAACAAAAATAGGAACACGAAACCAGCCTGCTCACTGACCCTAATTTTTTAAGCTATGATCCAACTCACAGCTTAAAAATGGATGGAAGTACAGACTTAACAAAACCGATTATTTTAAGAAAACACATAATATACTTTCTTAAACTAAGTACAGAAATGTGCTTCTTCCTTTAGATCCCACAGTAAACAATATTTTTTTTTTATAACTTTTAAGTTTATTTTTACCCTGGATAATTGTCCTGTGCGGCTGTCCAAAGAACCAGCCCATATCAAACAAAATCTACGTTTGAACTTATCATGATTGAAAACTTTATATTTTTAAATGAACGTTTGCATGTGTCGCCCAGCCCTGACGTAATAACTGACTATAGGGGATAAGAGAGGCGACTTTGAGTATTACCCAATGGGCGTGTTCTATGCATTTGCAATTTGTAATTGCCTCCATCCGCATAGAACTCTATGTCTAAAAGCCTTGAACACCAATCGACAGGCGTAGATTGTTTTGCTGTCGATCAATACACTAAAGAAATAAATAAACATATAATAACATTGTGAGAGGCACAAGTGAAATCTACCATCAGGTCAGAGATTTCCCACTCTATCTCCTTCCGACCGTGTCCTTCTCTCTTTCTAACTAACTTTTTCTCTCCACAAAAAAATTCAGAATACATCATAAATAACAGTAGATTTATGAGCTAAAAGCCTAGAGAGCTTACAAAAGTTATTAACACATCCACATAAGAATCTACAGCTAAATAAGAAATAGTTGTTAATAACTGAACAAGAAATAAAAGAAAAAAGCTTTGTAGTGATAAACGGGGATCCAAATTCGAATCCCAGGCTAGTGTATGGATGTGTGTTTGTCTTAGCCGAAGGCCATAGCAGCCAGTGCTATTTAAAATGGTTAGGTTGATAGTTTATAACTGTATCCTCTATTTTAAATAATAATAATAATAACGAAAAAAGCAAATAAGAGTGTTCTAGTCGGGAGCACCCGACTAGGAGATACCCTGAACACAGTTGCGAGCTGTCATTCATTTCATATAGATATGTACATTTCAACCCCCTTGAAGTCTTACATATATACACAAAATCACACATATACAGAAACAAGCAAGCGGCACACTTTAACTCATCTGTTGTGCTTGGCCCTCACTATAGCAACAAAATTCTTGAATAAATCCTAAAGTAAAAGTTACATTTATGAAATTATCAGGACTTAACAGGAGCATTCAAAGCTATGCACAAACCAAAGCAAGTTTTTATAATATTTAGGGCCAGTGCGGGGTGGCATCTAACACCCGAATTACTCCTGATCTGCTTTACGATTTTGTGACTCTAGCTCGTATAGTCTTCGAGAGATATGCTAAGAAAACCAAGTCTTAAAATTTATTTTTATCGGTTTAATGAAAGGTTCAAGATATAAAAAAAATGGTAAATTTGTTTTGCGTATGGTTTAGGAGAATCTACAATCGAACAGTTTCGGTCTTTAGCTTTTGTAATTTCCGAGATCACTGCATTCATACAGACGAATGGCCAGACGAACATAACTATCTCGACTAAGCTTTATGGGGTCGGAGATGCTTCGTTCTGTCTGCAACATCCATTTGCACAAAAACAATATACAACAAGTAAAATGGCTCTTGTCGGGAGTAGCCGACTAGGGGATATCCTGAACTCAGCGGCGATACATACATTTTACATTACATACATTTAAAGCCCTTTTTCATTCCTACACACATGCACAAAATCACACATACACACTCACACAAACGCACGTGTAATGCAGCGCCCTTTACTAAGCGCGAGTGTCTCTCTTCGTTCTCTCTCTCTCTTATAAAATACCCACTTCTAAAAAATGTTGCACTGGCTCGCAGTCGAACTCACGTCTTAAAGAATATATGCCGTTGTTTTCATTACGACACCACGGCCACACTTAGTAAAATTGGTCAATTTTTAATATATACATACTCACATAAAAACAAGTAAGATGGCTTTACTCACGAGTGTCCGTCTAGGAGATACCCTGAACCTAGAGGCGCGCTGTCGTTACCTACATTTAATTAAATCCCTCTGCATCCATACACACTATAATAAATAATAATAAATAATACAAATTAATGGTCGCGCCTTGCGTTCGCTTTTTATATTTGCATATAAAATGTGAAATTTCACACAAAATTTTCACAAAATAGGAAACTATATCTTTCAAATCGTGTTTACTGTTGATCTGCGAAAACTTTTTGAGACTGTGCAAGCCAAATACAAATTTTTCTCATTTTGTTGCTCCAGAATATGTATTTACAAACGCCAATGTTCCAGCATTGAGTTGAACTTGAACCTACTTATTAGTGTGTTAAGTTTTAAAAATAAGTGTGTTAAGTAAGAAAAAAACATAAAAACCCCATTAACAAAGCGACAATCCGAACCCTCGTCTAATTGACCGCCAATCATATCCTCTACCACCGAGCTACAGCAGCAACTTAATCGTCTTTGCCAAAATAGCTTTAGAATTCGAGACAGAGCTTACGAATATGAATGTACATATGTATGTATGTACATATGTATGTATGTATGTGTGCACACGCATGCAGAAAGCGTCTGCGCTTGGCGCTTGCCACCACGTGGTTTGCCAATGTACAAATACATTTTCTTTAATAACTTCTGTGTTTCTTAACCGCTTTTGATAACATTTTTTTTAATAATTTCTTATTGAACTATACATTTATATATAGCAGCCAACATTTATATATTGACGAGCAAGCTAAGTAGTATGAATTGTGGCTGTACTTGTAATTACAAATGTTTTGTTTATTAATGGGGGAAGATGGGGGAAGTATCCAAAATCTGAAATATTTATAATCTGCGATTGCTCTACGAGAACATATTAAACTAAATTTGGTGGCTCTAGCTCTTATAGTTTCTGAGATATGCTAAAAAAATCGATAAATATCGATAATAAGAAAACAGGTTTCTTAACCAATCTTGAGGAAACTTTTTATAATAGATTCTTTTAGTGCTATAGTATATAAAAATATACATGCCAGCCAAATTTTGTGTCTCTAGCTCTCATAATCTAAGAAATATGCTTAAAATATTGGAGGTTGTTGAAGATTTTTATCGATTTTAGTGAAACTGTAAAAGTTATCGATCAGTTGAAACAAACATGTTCAGAAGTCTCCAGCACTTCTAGTTTCCGAAATCGACGCATTCATATAACAAGTATATGTACAAACCAAAGTCTGCAGTGCTTGAAGTGGGTGGAGGTATCTAAAATCCGAATACTCCTGATCTGCGTCTACCATACGAGAAGAAGAAACCCAAGTATTAAAATCGATTTTTATAGATAGTAGTGAAACAGAGCAAGATATCAAATTGTGTTCTGCGTATGGCTTAAGAGAATCTTTAGTCGAAAAGTTTAGGTCTTTTGTAGTTTCCGAGATCGCTGTGTTCATACAGACGGACCGACGGACATGGCTAAATCGACTCAGCTCGTCGTCCTAAGCCATAAATGATATACTTTATGGGGTTGAATGGGTTCAGGGTATAATAAATGACAGAGAAATCGAAAAGAGTAAGCAGATTAAACATTTCAACAGATTCAATTTATACAATCAATCTAATCTTGGACGTAGATGGAAATAAAATCCAAATAAGAACGAGATAGAGAGAGCGAATATATATATATATATATATATATATATATATATATATATATATATATATATATATAATAAATAGGGAGAAATAAGAATGGAAAGAAAGAGATAGAAAATCACTTAATACATAGGGAAAGATTTTTTTGCCCATCCGGTAAGTTATGCTCCTACTCATAACCTTGAGTGGTCAGTGATTTCCGGGGATGAGCTGAAAGAGATTTTTTAAAGAGAAGAGAGACAGTTAAGGCGAGATTACTTGCTACAAGTGATTGTACATTGAACACAAAACAGGAAATGGATGGTTTAGAGCAAAATAAGTTGTCCATATAACCAGATGTAAAAAGATTTTCATGTCCAAAACGTACAGGAATAAAGCTAGCACATAGGTTTGTGCTGCAATTATATAATTAATGACGGAAGATATATATATTGAAAACGGCTACGATAGCAAACGAGGATCTCAGTTTGTGAATCAGATAATTATCAGACGTGAATACAATTCTAAGTATTTTAATACTCGTGCACGAAGTAAAACTAGTATATTGGGTTTGTGCAATGTCTGTTATACACGTCCGTCTGTTCGTCCGTCCGTCTGAAACTTTGGATATATACTTGTAGTTATCTGCTTCAGACAAAGTGTTAAGATTGTTGTGCCACGCCAACTAGGAGGCTCGTAAATCGATAACATTTGGATACACCCCAAATCACAAATCGATACAAAGAGTATATATTCCACAATTTTAAAGTTAGAGTCACTAAATTGTATTATGTAGATTGCTGGTGACCTCCCCCAAAAATTGCGACCTTGACATCCCGACCACACCAACTAAAAAAAAACCGAAATATCTATATCTCCCTCAGTTTTTGAGCTAGACTCACCATATTTGAAGAATATATTACTGGAAAGCTCCCAAAACCAACACAGAAAAATTGTACGGCCACGCCCCCTCCCTGAAAGCTCAAATCGGTATCACGTGTCGGCTTCCCACAATTGTACAGCTAGAGCCACCAAAATTGTATATAGATTACTGGTATATTTCTCGCAGTTTTAGAGCTAGAGTCCCCAAATTTGAAAGGTAGATTACATGTCATCCCTTTTAAAGTTCCTTTAAAAAACTTTCAGCCACGCCCACTGGGGTCCTGGCATTTCGATAAAACCGTTGTATCTCCCTCAGCTTTAAAGCTTGAGACATACATTTTTTTCAGACAGATTACTAATGACCTCCTCTAAAGAACGCACAAAAAGTGTTTTGGATACGCTCACTGGCCCTTCAAACATACTCACTAACACGCATGACGCAAGCTAATTACTACTTACCTTTCGTAGCGGCTTTATACAATTTATTATTAGATTCTTTTTATTTTTACTTTCTGATTGTACTTAGGCCTAAATATAGCATTCAAATACATATATTTTTTTTAACAAAACTACATTCATGAACCTGTTAAAAGGTGACTTAAATTTTACGGAGAACTGGCTTAGGTATTATGATATGCTAAAATATACGGTGTTAATTAAATATGTTAATCGATTTTGGACAAAACAAAGGGGACGTTTGATAATTTGAGGACATAGTACAAGTATATACCTACATACATATGTATGTATATCTTTCTCTTGTCATGTCTACCACCGATGCTTTTAAACAGATAGACAGGTCGAAAGAAATACAAGGAGTTTAATCAATATAACCACATTCGACTGTCCGTTATTCTGTCTGTATGACCGTTTTGATCTCAGAGAATAACTAACTTAAGATCAAGTAAGAGCGCTACACACACAAATGCTGTGCACTTTATTAAATTAACCCCATTCTACACAATCGCAAACATGTATGTCCAATAATAACATCTGTGTTTCATAACCGATCTTGATGAACCTTTTTGCAAAAGATTTTCTTAGTGCTGTAGTATATTCAAATACCCATTTAAACCTCTTTTGGTGTTCCTATCTCTCATAATATAAGACATAAACTTAAAAAGTTGAAGTTTGTTGTAGATTTTTATCGGTTTTAGGGAAACTGTAAGAATTATCGATAATTTGAAACAAACTTGATCTTCTCGTCCGATGGACGAGTCTTTATTTGAAAAGTCTCTAGCTCTAATAGTTTCCGAGACCGACGCGTGCATACAGACGGACGCACGGACGGACAGACAGACGGCTGTTGATCCTGACCAAAAATTTGTATATACTTTATGGGGTCGGAGGTGCTTCCTTCTGCGTGTTACATACTTTTGCACAAAACCATTATACCCTTTTTACCCATTTGTTTGTGTTTTTTTTTTTGTTTTGTGCGGATGGATTTTATGTGGATGGGTCATCTAAGACAAAAAAGAGTGACAATTTCGCCAATTTGTCTTGAAAGCTTGGGGTATTTATATTAGTTCACGAAATGAAATTATTATATTGTGCTTGTGCAGTGTCTGTCTTGCTGTCTGTCCGTCTGGCTGTCTGTCCGTCTATCTATAAGAACCCAATTTTTTCGCCGCTACATTTCTTTCGCCGCACACATTTGCTCAAAATCATTATACCCTTTTTTCTTAATTTTCAAAGGGGTTCAGGGTAAGTGATAGCCATAGAGCGGCTAAGAAGTTTTCTATGAAGGTAAAATTTCATGTTATGGTTACCACCCAAACGTTGGTAGACAATGGCATTGCCATGCTAATAAAACTCAATGCATAATTTATTTAATAGCTTCCAACAAATCTAAATGAACAACAGCAACGATAACAAGATAGCTAACAGCCTTTTTGCGTGTTTCAAAACATCAACCCTATATACATATACATATTTTCAAAAGCATATATATATATATAATTATAAGTATTACCTGCGGTTTCATTGCAGTGCCAATTAGTGCGCGGATTTTACAAAAAATGGCGCTAAAACAGCAAAAGCAAAAATACCAACAGAACTCAACATTTATTGATGATATTCTGGACACCTGTCCATCGCTATTGAATTTTCCTGATAGCCCTATTCTGCCACCAAAGCACCAACATCATAGCCAAAATCAAGACAACACCAACAATATGAAGCACAGAGCTAAGCTTTTGATGGATGCCAAAGTGACAGCCCCAAATGCAGGCAACGCTGTCCCACGACCCCCACATCAAAGCCACAATAAACATGGCAACAAGGCAAATGGAAATGGCCAACACATAGCTACCAATCGACGTCATCGCAATCGTTTCATATCCGTATATGGTGTCAATAGCACTGTGGTAAGTACCTCCCAACTCCACTAGCACCAACAATGGAGATCAGGGGTTTCTAGTAAAATCAAACAAAACACCTAATTGGGCGGGTAGTAAAGCAATTTACTGCACAGTACTTCTTATGAACCAGGTATTTATATTCGTTCACGAGGTGAAATTAGTATATTGGGTTGTGCAATGTGTGTCCGTAAAAAACACAATTTTTTGTCGTTAATGAAGCTAGAGACTTGAAACTTGGAATATATACTCGTGTATACCCGCGTCAGATAAATGTTAAGATTTTTTGGCAATTTGATTCATACATACATACATACATATTTCCTTCAGTTTTAAAACTAAATACATCAAATTTTTTTAGACAGATTAATGATGACCTCCTCTAAAAATCAAACAAATTTGTTTATATATATCAAGTTTTAAAGCCTAATTTTTGGATTCTGCTGCTGGGGGTGTGTCAATCGAACTAACCTATATATCTTGAGGAATGTAAACCGCGCAATTTTATATCTCCCACAATTTTGTATATTGTATATTTCTAAAAATTGTATTGTCAATTTTTAAATATAAAGTTATACTCAAAAAATGTTGATTTTGAGATAAGCCAATACAGGCATCCGAGTGCGCGTAACAATAAAATTAGGTAAACTTTACCATCTTATATGAAACTCACAATTTTCACAATTTGACAGGCGGTGTCATATGAGTAAAGAAAACTTGGAATGTAAATTAAAATGGCCTGCTTCCATTTGCCGCAACTACTTACATATGTCGTACACAATAATAAAGTGTAGACAGTATAAAAATCTTATTGTACTTCTTTGCTAAGCGAGTGAGAGCTAAGCTGATTTTGCAAACCAGATTCACCAAACATGATTACGAGAAAATAAAGTATTGTGAAGCAGCATGTTTGAGAGTATATAAAGCTTACAGGGATAATGTGAAAATAGGGAAAATAATAAAACTGTTTAAACTCTGTTTACAAAATTAAATTGGTTTTCTGCAATGTCCGCACATATATCTCCAAGCACACAATTTTTGTTGGTGTTTGGTATATGTATGTATATTCTCAGATCTACGCGCGTCACACAATTTTTTTTTGGCCACGAAAATATGGTAACAATTCCAATAATCTATAGATCCCATTTTATTGTAATCATATGCTTACAATGTAACTCTACTTAAGCTTAACAAGAGCGCCAACTAATAAACCATTGCATTATCCTATCTGCACAAACAGGAACGGAATAAAAAGGGACTGCCAATTTGGCTGAAGGATGATCAGTTGCGTTATGTATCAGGCGTCACAAACAAAACCACATGTAATCACATAATCAAAGCGCTGATTGATGACGAGCTACGTAATGGCAACCATAACAATAAGAATAATGAAATCAACAATGAGCTTGGTGAGTTAATATTTGTAAAAACCTACCTACCATTGCCCAATTCCACAGCTTACATTTCTAGATCGATTTTTTTTCACCCCCTACCCAATGAAATTATTATAATTGGCTTTATTGCATTGGTAAAAATGTATTTAACAGGCTGAAGTGAGATTTCCATATACTATAAAGTAGGTTATGTCGGTCTGTTCGTTTATCTGTAAGAACGCTTCGATCTCAGACACTGTAAGAGCTATAAACGGAGTCCTACGTTTCTAAAATTAATAAATATACTAAGATGTGCAATGTATGAGCTAGAGACACAGTCATTGGTATGTGAGTTCACGTGAGTTCCCCCGTTTTACTCCCAACATAGAAAACAAACAATACTCGTTCATAGTGTAATAATAATAGTAGAAAATATAAACAAAGTAGAAAATATTGGGAAAAAATTTGATATTTCTAATATATGGGACGGAGTAAGGGTGCCCGAAATTTTTCTGGCTCCAGCTTTTAAGGAAGGTTTCAGTTCTGGGTACTGAGTGAGTATAGATTTTTACGATTTGGTATGCCCCAGTAGGCCTAGACAAAAATCATAAAACATTATCTAACGCGGGTATACACGAGTATATATTCCAAGTGTGAAGTCTCTAGCTTCAATAGCAGCTAAAAAAAAGGCGTTCATATGGACATCCGAACGGACGGATAGCAAGACGGACATTGCACAAAACCAATATACTCTTTTCACTTTGTGAACATGTCCACAACACATTTTACGAGAAATTGCCTTGCCTTTAATATTTGGATAGGATGTTTGAGCACTGAAATTTTTGTTAAAATCAGAGAGTAACACAGAAGTTTTTCAAATATTAATTTTCCATGGTGTGAATGCTGAGGGAAGAAAAAACACATCCGCTGTTTAAAATAACTAATATATGTGTTTTTGTATGTATGTGTTTTTTGTATGTATGAACAGACACAGTTTAAATGTACAAACGTAGGTAGTACATATGTTACGGCTGTTCGAATATGGGTACAGGGAATCTTTTAGTCGGGTACTCTCGGCTAGAGCACTTTTTGTATGTTTTTTATAAATGTTTATTGATTTCATTTAATTTTTGTTACGTTTGCGCTGTCCCAAAAAACAAGATGGCGACCACGGCTCAGCAGCATTGCGTGACTACAACGAATTCGTTATAACGGAACGTTGGCATGGTATCGAGCGCAGCTACGACGGCAACATGGCCATTTTACCGGTTTGGCGCGCCTGGAGTCGTGTGCACAATGAGGTAATATGCGATAAGCCCACACTTCACCTTTCTACCTGTGCTCTAGCATAAAATCCTGCCCACTTGCCGTGCAAAAACTGGGCCCAAAGGCAGCAACAAAAGTCGACAGTGATTGCATAATAAGCGTTTTTTTTGTTTTTGTTTTATTTTGTGTCTGATCGACCGTCTGGCGCCGCACGCGAAATACATGCCTAGAAAATAGCCCTCCCGTCGTGATGGTTGGTCATTCCAGTGTATGCGGCTTACGCACTCACTTAAGTATACTATAGTGTGGACATACATAGTATATATATACATAAGTTTCAGCTTAATGGTATTTGACTTGACTATGCATAGTTAGTGAAAACAAAACTTGTCTATTGATTTTAATATTAGGAGAAAGCTTTTTTGTTTTCGGGTAGTTCGTGTGTTTGTAGTTGTTGACTATTTAATCCCTATTCCAAGTAATTATAATTTTTTGTAGTCTTATGGGTTAATATGATTGTAATTGTTCTAGTGCGTATAAATATAATTGTAGTTTATTTTTTTACCATTTCTATTTGTAGTTATATCTGTCACTCAAACAACGTCAAGAATTCAAAGAACCGCTGACCCTGCAGAATTTGAACCTTTCTCCACCTGTCTCCAAAAGTTTTTCCATGTTAAAGTGGCTGAAAAGGCTTTTGCATTTTGGGAGTAAGAATAAGCAGTATGCATGCACCAAAGCTTCCAAAAGCTCAACCAAAGTAGGCAATCGAACCAAAGAAAACTGTTTGCTACCAACAAAAAAGAATGAAATGCCTGATGAACTGCTTCTGGTCATACTTCCCGATCAGTATTACGACGACACCAATGTCAAAGCACATCTATACAATTTAGACACAAGCGCTACGAATCAAGAACACTGTCAACGTGAAACAATCGCCAGGACTAAATCAGTTGTAGGCAACAATTGTATCAAACGTCGCCGCAAAAATGCGCCGCTGCGGAAAAGTGTGCGAATGAAATTGGTGGCACTGCATGCAGAGATGAATGCGAGATACGACAAAGAGTACAAACTTACACGTCGGCTAATGGATAAGTGTAAGCAGTATAAAATGCTAAACGAGCGGTATAAGTGTAATGAAATGGAGCTATCAGTGGATCAGTTACAGCGTAATATTGAAACCTATGCGGAGGATATTATCAAAACGGAACAAGAGCTTCTTGAGCTCAAAAGCGAGATTAAACAGGACATATCGCTCATACACAACCTAAAGCGAATGACGTTGGAAGAAGACACGGAAACAGCTCACGGTGCTAATGTTATACAAGAAATGCAATTCGTTGATAATATTTATGAGTTTTGCGACAATAATGCAAGCATGTTAGTTTAATTTATATCGATTCTATTAAGTTTTTACAAATAAAGTTGATTAAAAACGAATACAATTTCAAAATTGCAATAAACAAAGAAATAACAATATTTGAGTATATTATGAGTATAGTAAATCTCGACAATAACAGTAGATAAATGAGGGTTTTGAACCTCTCTATCCGGTTTCAGGGACAATTAAAGCCAATTATGGTACCTATCAGAAGAAAACAACAGATACAACGTTTGCATTATTAAGTCTCTTAGGTACAGCAACGTGAAACAACCTTTAATCATACATGTTTGTAAGTGGTCTTTACTTATTCACCGTCATACATGTGCCAATCGAATACTCAAGCAGATTGACCATGCACCATCACTGCACGATTTAATGAGGTGTGCCAGCCACATTTTCATATATACATGTATATGCATATGCATATGCATATGCATATATACATATATATGTATATATCCAAATTTGGGGACTCTACCTCTAAAACTGTGGGAAATATATATATATATATATATATATATATATATATATATATATATATATATATATTTCCCACAGTTTTAGAGGTAGAGTCCCCAAATTTGGATGGTAGATTACTGGTAAACCCTTTTATGGATCGGGAAAAAATTACAGCCACGCCCACTCTCGCCCCCGCCAATCCCGAAAATCTATATCTCCCGCAGTTTTAGAGCTAGAGAAAAAAAAGGAAGGCAGATTACCGGTCACCACCTTCAAAGATCGTTAAACTAAATTTCCGCCTAGCTATTCTTCTAAACGCTGTTCTGCCAGCAATTGCACGCTTTAAAGACGACTGTGGGAAACATTTAAGAAAGCTACAATAACGGATGACCAAGAATGTTTCGCTTAAATATTTTAAACATCAACAACTACCAAAGAAAAATCGATTTAGTCATAAATAATTATTACTTAGCTGGAATGACTGTCCAGTCATTTATAATTGTGGATGGAATTTCAGAATCTGACTTCCTTTGTTTTTATATATCTATATATATATATATCACTAAAATGTAATTCCTTTATTGAAAGCCTAGATATCTGTTTTTCAAGTTTTGTCAAAATAAAATGTAAACTGATGTTATTTACACTGACTTCAGTAAGGCTTTTGACTCCGTTAATCATTCGCTGTTACTGCATAAACTTCATATTTTAGGATTTCCAAATAACTTAATTCTTTGGATCTCCAATTATTGAACTCTTAGAACTCAAAAAGTGTATTTTAAAGGCTTTGTCTCCTAAGCCTGTTAATGTCACTTCCGGAGTACCACAAGGAAGTCATCTTGGTCCGTTGTTAATCGAATTGTTCATTAATGACCTCCCCTCTGTGATAAGTCACTCTCGGGTGCTGATTTATGCCGATGACGTAAAACTTTGCCTGACGTCTTCTGATTTTCTATCTGGTCAAAGTTTGCAATCTGATCTTGACAGTTTTCAAACCTGGTGTCAAGTAAATTTATTAAATCTTAATTGCAGTAAATGTAAATTAATGTCTTCTTATAGGACGACCCCTTCGTTAAATTAACTCTATATACTTCACGTGTCCGTCCAACTCTTGAGTATCGATCTTGTATTTGGTGTCCTCTATACAAGGTTCATCAGGATAGAATTGAATCCGTACAAAAACAATTTCTGCTATTTGCCTCCGGGGCTATCACTGGAATCCTAATTCTCGCATGCCTTCTTATCTTGGTAGACTTTTACTAATAATTCTTGCTTCTTTTTCTGATCGTAGAACCATGCTTGGTGTAATCTTCTTACACAAATTAATTAACGGGCAAATTGATTCTTCCGAATTGATCAGCCAGATTAGTTTTGCAGTTCCGAACAGAATAACTAGAAACTTTTTACCCTTTCTCTTCAAGCCTACAATAGTAACTATGCTAACTGTAACCCATTTCGGATCTTATGTTCCAACTATAATAATCTTTTCCATATAATAAGTATTGCAACTTCCATACCTAATTGTTCGCGATTTTCGTCACCGTACGTTATGCGGCGCGCTCCTCGGTCGGCTGGGCGGGAGGTAGGTGGCATTTTGCCTGGATCCGCGCGTTAACAAGCCCTTGTTTGGTATCGTTGGGCCACTTGAATGTACTGCCGTTAGTACATCTACGTCCAATAAAAAACAAAAAAAAACCTGTAGCTTGCCAACAACCTTGGCTGCTGATAAAAAATATTTGTTTGAAATTAATACTCCTTTTGAATCAGTCATCTAGTTTAACATCACTTTTTCAGTTTTTACATAGCTAAAATAAAATTTTTAAGTGTTTATTAGTTTTAAATTATTTTAAAATCGATCACTTAATGACAAAAAAATTATTAATACTTAGTGTATTCAACATAATTGCAGTCAAACATTTACTAAGTTTTACATTTTCCGAATACAAATGAAAGAAATTGATGTTGACTGACATTATTCGAAAGACATTATTTGTAGGTCATTGGTGGGTCTGGCATTATTTATATATTTTAAATAAAATGTAGTTTTTCAGGAATTGGCGTACTTGAAATAGAATCGAAGTCTTCTTCTAAGTATTATTTATGCTTACATATTAAGAACAAACACTAAACACAAGTGCAAGCTAACTTGATTCAAGAGTCGATTTTCTTATTTTAAGAACATTTTAAAAAGCACTTTTTTCAAGAACGCATCATACCAAATTTAAATTTACATGGTCTTGATTCAAGACTGCAGTTTGCTTGGATCAAGTATCATGTACTTAATTTACCCTGAACCAATTGAAAATGGGTTAAAGGGGTATAATGGTTTTGTGTACTTATTATACCCTGAACCCATTAAAAATGGGTTAAAAGGGTATAATGGTTTTGTGCAAATGTATGTAACAGGCAGAAGCAGGCATCTCCGACCCAATAAAGTATATATATTTTTTTGGCTATAGACTCGTCCGTGGCACGCGCATATCAAGTTTATTTCAAATGATCGATAACCCACATAATCGATAGAAACCTACAACAACCTCTTATTTTTTAAGCTTATTTCGTAGATTTTGAGACCTAGAGTCACAAAATTTGGTTCGAATGAATATTGATACATTTAGCATTAGAAGAATCTATTACATTAAGATTAAGAAAATCGGTTAAGAAACACAGAAGTTATTAAAGAAAACGTGTGGTAAAATTTGACCAATTTTACAATTCAATGTCCAGCAAGTGCTGCAATAATAACTAGGGATTAAGGTTTAGTTTTTTTAATTCGTTTATACCATAGGCAGATTAAGGCTATTTAAAATGATCGATAACCCGCCCCGTTTTCTTATTATCGATATTTATCGGTTTTGTTGATCCGGTTTTTTTAGCATATCTCAGAAACTATAAGAGATAGAGCCATCAAATTTGGTTTACTATATGCTCATGAAGAATTTTGGATACCTACCCCCATTCGCCCCCCATATCAAAAAAACTCATTTCAAATACAGACTACAGACTTGCGCTTTGGTTTTTACATAGATTTGGATGCTCTTATTAAGCAAAACAACTTCATAACGATCATACTCTTAGTTTAGAAGTTATTCAAGAATTCATTTTCCATAGTGCGGCCAAGCGCAGCCGATCTGTAAAGTGCTCAGTTTGCTGTATGCGTTTGTATGTGAGTGTATGTTCGACTCTGTGAATGTGTGTATGAATGCAAAGAACTTTAAATGTAAGTAACGACAGTTCGCCGCTGGGTTCAGGGTATCTCCTAGTCGGGGACACACGAATAGAGCCATCTTACTTGTTTTAATTATATTTGTCATTATATGAGTTAGGTGCCTCTATTGCTTCAATCAACTCTGCATTAGAATTTTTGGTATGACTTTTGTTGACAGCCCCAAATTTATTTATGGGCCGTTTTCATATCTAGTCGACAATATTACTGGGTGGATAAATTTGCTGATATTTTAGTTAAATTAAGGTGATAACTTATAGGGCAGATCATCCACCCAATAAGTGCTTAAAACCGAGTTGACAAATATGGAAACCTGGTTCAGTTTTCAGTGTTGCCTCGCTCAGGCTGTGCATATTCCAATACCAATTCTTCCGAAACTTTATTTTATTTGCTCGATTCTTGACCGGACCGGCAACATTTTCTACCCAAATTGGCAATTGCACATTTCTGTCTTATTTTTAAAGTCTTTATTGTAAACACTTTTGATAGATTTTCGATCGTTTCACGCGCAAATGCACATATAAATTAATTTGTTTGCGACTTTTGGGTGAATTTGTCTCTGTTTTGGCACTTTTTAAGTAATATTTTGCGGAACCCAAAAACACACAGAACTTACTAGATGAATGGCCTGCTCAGCTCCATTAATACACTTCTGATTATTCTTTTTATTGCTCAAATTCTTCACCAAGATATGCGGATTGTACGCCCCACGTGGGCGTATCCAAAACATTTTTACTGCGATCTTTAGACGATGTCATTATTAATCTTTTATATCTCTAGTTTTAAAACTGAGGGAGATATATGGCTTTATAGAATTGCCACACGCCCAGTGCGCGTAGGCGGAAATTTAGTTTAACGATCTTTGAAGGTGGTGACCGGTAATCTGCCTTCCTTTTTTTTCTCTAGCTCTAAAACTGCGGGAGATATAGATTTTCGTGATTGGCGGGGGCGAGAGTGGGCGTGGCTGTAATTTTGTCCCGATCCATAAAAGGGCTTACCAGTAATCTGCCAATTGCCAATTTGGGTAGAAAATGTTGCCGGTCCGTTCAAGAATCGAGCAAATAAAATAAAGTTTCGGAAGAATTGGTATTGGAATATGCACAGCCTGAGCGAGGCAACACTGAAAACTGAACCAGGTTTCCATATTTGTCAACTCGGTTTTAAGCACTTATTGGGTGGATGATCTGCCCTATAAGTTATCACCTTAATTTAACTAAAATATCAGCAAATTTATCCACCCTGTAATATTGTCGACTAGATATGAAAACGGCCCATAACTAAATTTGGGGCTGTCAACAAAAGTCACACCAAAAATTCTAATGCAGAGTTGATTGAAGCAATAGAGGCACCTAACTCATATAATGACAAATATAATAAAAACAAGTAAGATGGCTCTATTCGGGTGTCCCCGACTAGGAGATACCCTGAACCCAGCGGCGAACTGTCGTTACTTACATTTAAAGTTCTTTGCATTCATACACACATTCACAGAGTCGAACATACACTCACATACAAACGCATACAGCAAACTGAGCACTTTACAGATCGGCTGCGCTTGGCCGCACTATGGAAAATGAATTCTTGAATAACTTCTAAATTAAGAGTATGATCGTTATGAAGTTGTTTTGCTTAATAAGAGCATCCAAATCTATGTAAAAACCAAAGCGCAAGTCTGTAGTCTGTATTTGAAATGAGTTTTTTTGATATGGGGGGCGAATGGGGGTAGGTATCCAAAATTCTTCATGAGCATATAGTAAACCAAATTTGATGGCTCTATCTCTTATAGTTTCTGAGATATGCTCAAAAAACCGGATCAACAAAACCGATAAATATCGATAATAAGAAAACGGGGCGGGTTATCGATCATTTTAAATAGCCTTAATCTGCCTATGGTATAAACGAATTTAAAAAACTAAACCTTAATCCCTAGCTATTATTGCAGCACTTGCTGGACATTGAATTGTAAAATTGGTCAAATTTTACCACACGTTTTCTTTAATAACTTCTGTGTTTCTTAACCGATTTTCTTAATCTTAATGTAATAGATTCTTCTAATGCTAAATGTATCAATATTCATTCGAACCAAATTTTGTGACTCTAGGTCTCAAAATCTACGAAATAAGCTTAAAAAATAAGAGGTTGTTGTAGGTTTCTATCGATTATGTGGGTTATCGATCATTTGAAATAAACTTGATATGCGCGTGCCACGGACGAGTCTATAGCCAAAAAAATATATATACTTTATTGGGTCGGAGATGCCTGCTTCTGCCTGTTACATACATTTGCACAAAACCATTATACCCTTTTAACCCATTTTTAATGGGTTCAGGGTATAATAAGTACACAAAACCATTATACCCCTTTAACCCATTTTCAATTGGTTCAGGGTAAATTAAGTACATGATACTTGATCCAAGCAAACTGCAGTCTTGAATCAAGACCATGTAAATTTAAATTTGGTATGATGCGTTCTTGAAAAAAGTGCTTTTTAAAATGTTCTTAAAATAAGAAAATCGACTCTTGAATCAAGTTAGCTTGCACTTGTGTTTAGTGTTTGTTCTTAATATGTAAGCATAAATAATACTTAGAAGAAGACTTCGATTCTATTTCAAGTACGCCAATTCCTGAAAAACTACATTTTATTTAAAATATATAAATAATGCCAGACCCACCAATAACCTACAAATAATGTCTTTCGAATAATGTCAGTCAACATCAATTTCTTTCATTTGTATTCGGAAAATGTAAAACTTAGTAAATGTTTGACTGCAATTATGTTGAATACACTAAGTATTAATAATTTTTTTGTCATTAAGTGATCGATTTTAAAATAAATTAAAACTAATAAACATTTAAAAATTTTATTTTAGCTATGTAAAAACTGAAAAAGTGATGTTAAACTAGATGACTGATTCAAAAGGAGTATTAATTTCAAACCAATATTTTTTATCAGCAGCCAAGGTTGTTGGCAAGCTACAGGTTTTTTTTTGTTTTTTATTGGACGTAGATGTACTAACGGCAGTACATTCAAGTGGCCCAACGATACCAAACAAGGGCTTGTTAACGCGCGGATCCAGGCAAAATGCCACCTACCTCCCGCCCAGCCGACCGAGGAGCGCGCCGCATAACGTACGGTGACGAAAATCGCGAACAATTAGGTATGGAAGTTGCAATACTTATTATATGGAAAAGATTATTATAGTTGGAACATAAGATCCGAAATGGGTTACAGTTAGCATAGTTACTATTGCAGGCTTGAAGAGAAAGGGTAAAAAGTTTCTAGTTATTCTGTTCGGAACTGCAAAACTAATCTGGCTGATCAATTCGGAAGAATCAATTTGCCCGTTAATTAATTTGTGTAAGAAGATTACACCAAGCATGGTTCTACGATCAGAAAAAGAAGCAAGAATTATTAGTAAAAGTCTACCAAGATAAGAAGGCATGCGAGAATTAGGATTCCAGTGATAGCCCCGGAGGCAAATAGCAGAAATTGTTTTTGTACGGATTCAATTCTATCCTGATGAACCTTGTATAGAGGACACCAAATACAAGATCGATACTCAAGAGTTGGACGGACACGTGAAGTATATAGAGTTAATTTAACGAAGGGTTCGTCCTATAAGAAGACATTAATTTACATTTACTGCAATTAAGATTTAATAAATTTACTTGACACCAGGTTTGAAAACTGTCAAGATCAGATTGCAAACTTTGACCAGATAGAAAATCAGAAGACGTCAGGCAAAGTTTTACGTCATCGGCATACATCAGCAGCCGAGAGTGACTTATCACAGAGGGGAGGTCATTAATGAACAATTCGATTAACAACGGACCAAGATGACTTCCTTGTGGTACTCCGAAAGTGACATTAACAGGCTTAGGAGACAAAGCCTTTAAAATACACTTTTTGAGTTCTAAGAGTTCAATAATTGGAGATCCAAAGAATAAAGTTATTTGGAAATCCCAAAATATGAAGTTTATGCAGTAACAGCGAATGATTAACGGAGTCAAAAGCCTTACTGAAGTCAGTGTAAATAACATCAGTTTACATTTTATTTTGACAAAACTTGAAAAACAGATATCTAGGCTTTCAATAAAGGAATTACATTTTAGTGATATATATATATATAGATATATAAAAACAAAGGAAGTCAGATTCTGAAATTCCATCCACAATTATAAAAGACTGGACAGTCATTCCAGCTAAGTAATAATTATTTATGACTAAATCGATTTTTCTTTGGTAGTTGTTGATGTTTACAATATTTAAGCGAAACATTCTTGGTCATCCGTTATTGTAGCTTTCTTAAATGTTTCCCACAGTCGTCTTTAAAGCGTGCAATTGCTGGCAGAACAGCGTTTAGAAGAATAGCTACTAAATAATGTTGCGAATCTATAATATATTTGCGTCAATAGTAAATTAGTCAACGGAATTGTTCTATTTTTACCAATTTTTTTTGTCGCCGAATTTGCTTTCAATAAAAGCTGTATGCAATAGTCATTCTTGAGCGTGTTTTCATAATGCTTTATTATTTTGATTTTAAATTTCTCCCATTTGGAATAAAGAATGTGTTTCCACGATGGATACATATGTTCAAAATCAATTTTAATCTAAAATATCAATGTTTTGTGAATAATAAAGTGAGTGAAAAGATAAATTCAAATTGTGTTACCAAATCAGCAGCTTTCGCATTGGATAATTTTGACCAATTTTTTAAAAACTCAGGTCCACTTAAGCTTTTTATATCTCTCTGGCGGATGTTATATGATGCCTTCCATTTTTCGCAAACGTCTTTCCCGTCAGCACAGTCTCTATTTAAAGAGGGTCTTAGTGCTTCATCTATTTCAATAAAAACCTATCAATGTCATCAAGCCTTGATTTTTTAAAACGAGCATTTCTGTATTTAAAATACAGTTTGCCGGACGGATTATTTTTTGCTGTTCTTGAAATAAAATAATAATCTTGAAAAAAACATAATATATAAATAGTAGTCATAGTAGTCATTGACATAAAAACTTACCTTTGAGTAAACAACTTTTCTCGAAAGTGTACCCTAAAACCTAAGGGGGTTAAGTCCGCCTTTTCCAAATATTGCAAGCTTTTCTACGACACTTTAGCGGCTTGATTTAAAAAAGTTATGCATTGAATAAAATATTTTTTACTTGGTACTTCGTTGAACTAACTGCAAATTACATTTGTGAGTAGTTGTGAGTATATTAAAAAAAAAATATATATATATATATATATATATATATATAATACAATTATATAATACAATTAAGTATACCAGAACAAAACAATGAAATTCTAAATTTATTAGAAAGTTTTGGGATGGTAGAAGTTCTGTCTTACTTGCGAGGAACGAATAAACAAAGTGAAAAGAAATATAGTTAAATACTCAATGAATGTATATAACCTCAAATAAGAAATATAAATAATAAGAATTATAATCTACAGAATTTGAGTTGTGCAATAATAAATATAATATACATACACATTGAATAAAATATTTGTTACCGGGTAATTCGTCGGACGAACTACAAGGTACAGCATGTGTGTAAGAACATATATAAATATTTATATATATATATATATATATATATATATATATATATATATATAATTGACCGCTCTCGGACATCGCGCCGCTTTCAATTCTAAACTGCGAATGAAAGAATTTCCTTCAACGATGTGATGAAATTTTACTTTACACTCTTTCCCACTTCTTGGAATTTTTGTGGACTCTAGCTCTGCGACTGAGGACTACCGTTACTGGCGCCAGACTCAAGCGAAAATACGAATTTTCTTGCTTTATATTGCATGCACAAAAAATGTGTGAGCGTGTGTCTCTGCAAATGCCAGCAGCTAACGGATTTGCACAGACACACTTACACAGACATGATCGGCACCCTGCAGTTCGCGGTATCAGGTCGGTGACAGGGATTTCACCGGTAGAAAAGGCTAAGAACCCACTACTTGTCAAACCCTTGCCAATGCGTTTTGCGGGGACGTTTCCCGTTGACATGTCATAGGACGGTGTCAATTGGCCCGACGCCGCATCACCGGGGAATATAAAAGGAACCAGCGCTGTTACTTTTGTAATGCGCGCTGGAACATAAAGTAGATAGAGCGGCGCTCGGGTTTCGCTCTATCTACATATATATTAAAGGGTATCATGGGCTTAAATAAGCTGCACCCCCTTCTACAGGTCCCCCGTGAAAAGAGGAGTTTACAGCGCTAACCCTTTTGTAATCGCCTTGGGTTCAGGAGAGTGGCCGAGTGGGACGGCGGTGCACCCCTGGGGGATAACAGAGTATCATGGGCTTTCCCCTAATTTGCAGGCTACTGCACTGAAAAAAATGTGTTACCTATATAAACTTATACAATAATTAATGCTTATTTAATATTATTTATGTATTTATTTATTAAAAGCAAATCGATCTTAATTTTACTTTGCGTTTCGATACATATTCAATTCTGATATTGTGGACTCCAACATATGTACCGCCTCCAACAAAAAGACATAAAAAGAAATAGTTTAAATATAAATACAATATAAATATATAAGTATTGAAAGTAAAAACTAATGCATCTCCGTTAACATTTAACAGTTAACAGTTCAAATTATCACTTACTTATTTTTTTTTAACAAATAATAATTATTATTAGTACAATATAATGAAACTTACCTCTTTTTTTCTTTTTTTTTCTTTAAAAAATAATAATTATTATTATGTACATATATTACATTATAATGTTTAGAATAATTTACTTACTCATTTTGGTTGTACTTATTTATTGTTGTTGTTTATTTGGCTACATACTGAGCTGTTCCCTTCACACATATTTTCACTTCGGAAATTCAACTAACTTTGACGCAGCAACGCGTTTTCTTTTCCTTTCTTTTCTTGCACAAAAACAACAACATTTATACACATGTCCGCTTACTGTCGGATGCGGAGGAAAGAGATCGACACATATGCGTAAAGAGCAAGGCAATATATTTTTTTTACTACGCAGCGATAGAATAAGCCGATCATTCAAACCGAACAAAGTGAATGCAAAAACAGAAAAATACGAAGGCTGTGCCCGCTCGTGTCCGATTTTGAACTGGCACGGCGTTGCATAGTAGTGACAATTGGCCACCGCTCTCACGCCTCGAGGGTCAATTGACACCATCAGAACTGCTGGGTAGGCATTGCATTGGCTTTAGCTGCCGAAAAATGATTTTTTGAAGTTTTCTTGCGCCGACCACGGCCTATCTCAATTTTATATTAAAATGTGTTGCAAATAGAGATTTGGCGGCAGAAATTGTCTAGTTTTAAGGCCGATGATTTAAATAAATATTTTTTGATATTACAAAATATCATTTTTTTTTTATATCCATATATTATATTTTATTTGATATAAACAATAAGGTAAATCATTTTTTTAAGCTACATTTTATTTTTAAATTCTATATTTATTTATAATTTGAAATTTTGCTCGGATTTGCTACCGATGTGTATTCGGTACTCAATGAACACCACAATTGTAATGGGCTCATAAATTAATATGACCTTATAGTCGACTTGAAATGTTTTTATTTTTATTTTTATTATTATTTTTCTTAATTTTTTACTTGACTTTTTTACTTAGTTTGCCTTATTTACTTGAATCGTTCACTTATGGGAAAGTATATTAAGTTTGGCTTTTTTTTTGTGCGTATCGGCTATTATAATCCATTTGCAATGCTTAAAAAGTAAAACCTTTATAAGTTTTTCCAAATGATTTATTTTATGGAGATAACATTTATAATTTTTATCAAACCATGAAGAGAAATCAGTTTCATATGAAACAAACACTTCTATTTATGAATTTTGCTAACATTAAAAAATAAATCAGATGGTGCACTTAATTTTCCAAAGTCCGAGTCGGTTGAGTAATTTTTCTCATGTATGAAAAGTTCTGAAGGAGCTGTTAAAACTTCACTTTATTTTATGAGGCACGCTCTGCATTTATCACAATTTGATCCGTTTGCTATATAGCCAACAAAATATCTGCTGGATGACAGCTTAATTGGGATATCATTGCATATTAAATTATCAAGACTTTGGTCAAAATAAGTTTCGTTTTCTTTAACGATTTGTGATAATGATATTGAATCTTGCCGAATTGTTCTACTATCAATATCCCCATAAGGTTGATAAATAATTGAATCCAATTCTACAGGCACATAACATCATCATCAGACTCACAATTCGATTTTTTTGTAAAGTTAAATATCTATAGTGAGATTAATTTTGCAATTAATATATTAAACTCATTTACTGATGATGATTTACTGATTTAAAGTGGATATTGATTTATTCGACTCGTTAAAAAGAAAACATTTTTCGGATGGGCTTTAAAAAGATCGTCGACAATTCCAAAAGTAGCCTCTGTAGTTTGCAGTAAGCAATCGATACGATATAAATAATTGCCCTTAGCATTTCTTAAGTAAACCTGCATTTCTTTTAGTTTTTTCCAACCTACATTCTCTTTTTTAGGGGCAGATTGGGATGGGATTGTTGTCCATTAAAACTCTGCTATTCAGGCAATCAAAGAAGTCATTAATTTTTTGGACAAATGCTGCGGTTGCTTCAGCCACTTCAGGACTTTTTCTATGTAATTGCTTATTTTTGCTACAAGTTTTAATTGCCGCTGCAACGGTATGGCTAAAACTTTGCGTTACTAAATATACTCGCATTAATTCAAATCTTGTCGGATTCACGTGACTTTTAGTTAACTTAATCATTCTGGTGACCGATC
This sequence comes from Drosophila colorata, assembly GCA_035041545.1. NCBI lineage: Eukaryota > Metazoa > Arthropoda > Insecta > Diptera > Drosophilidae > Drosophila > Drosophila colorata. The sequence continues at coordinate 542,359 of JAWNLD010000611.1, read as the reverse complement.
CGTGTTCTAACTCATAAACTTCTTTTATGACATAACAATCGAGTAATCCATCAAGGGTTTCAAATTTAGCCTTTAGAAGATTATTCCTTATAGATTTGAATAAATGCGGTATTCCGCATATTCTGGTATTCAGAGAACATATAATACTTCTTGTTATTAAAGTAAAAATAGGGCTTATCTTTAGATACGTCAATCAATGAGATACATTTTCTATTAATTCCTCCTTGATCATATACTACACCTCTTAATATAAATCCGATATTTTTAGCTATTTGTATATTTTTTAAAATAAGTTTTTTTAAACAGTCCCCTGTTATATTTGTTAGTTTAAATAAATTTCCATTTTTGTACCCTGAACCCATTGAAAATGGATAAAAGGGGTATAATGGTTTGTGCAAATGTATGTAACAGGCAGAAGGAAGCATCTCCGACCCCATAAAGTATATATATTCTTGATCAAGACGACAAGCTGCGTTTTTTAGCCGATTTAGCCCTGTCCGTCTGTCCGTCCGTCCGCCTGCCCGTCTGTCCATCCTTTTCATCTTTTCTATGCCTTCTTCGATGTCAATACTTGAAATAATAATATCATTCATGTACGTCACTGCATCACCACTTTTAATCAATTCGCGCATGACGACCATTATGAATCGGCTAAAAACCGCGGGTAAGTTCGATATCCTAAAATGGTACAAACACAAACTCATACTGTCCCTTCTGCGTCATTGATGATGTATATTTCTGCGACTGCGGCTCGACCGGTAAGTGAAAATAACCGTTTGTCAAATCCAGCGTCGTGTAAATCATTGCTCCCTGTCATCCAGTCAGCATTTTTCTTCGGCTGAGATTTATCAATTAATAGCTTTGCTTTGCCTGCCTGAGTTGGAATTAGATGGTTTAAAGCTACATCGACTTCACTCTGCTCTGACATAAACATACACAGACTTGTAATTCTAAGAAAGAGTCACGCTCTTTCTGACTACCGTGTCGATTATTATTGCCCTCATGACCCTCGCCAATTTCATTCTTGAATTGTTCTACCCAAGATCGCTTCAAACGCCATGTCTTCATCGGCTATAACATGAAACTCGACATTCATCTCAATGCCATCGATGTTCACAAGGATTATTAAACTGCCAAATGTCACTATCTGGCTCTCGCCAATACCTGTCCAACATTTTCCCTGGCCTGTCAATCTACTGTCACCTAACTTAAGGAAAACATTTCTGCGCAACAAGCAAAGAACTGCTCCTGTATTCACAAGTCCTTTAAAACTAACCTTTGAGTTCACGAAGTAAACATGCTTGCTGGCTTTGTTACTATTGGAGATGCATATGGCAACACACTGCACAGCTCACTATGTGGCAACTCTTTTAATCGATACAATCGATATGAAAAACTGGAGTTAGTTGCCATCGAATGAACACCGGGTCTACAACGATCGAGATATAAACTTGTATTCACCTATATCAATAAACTATTACAACAGGTTATGGGCCAAGCAACACTTCCACTGCGCAAGTGATTTAAGAAAGTGCAAAAAAGACATTGAGTGTGAAACAAAAGAATTTTTAGTGTGAAGAAATAGATTCTACGAAACGCACAGCAAAAGTGCGTGCAGAAAAATTCAAAAAGCAAGATTGTGGCCGCCTGTGTGGCGCCATTGAAACAGTTGTGATCGTTGTGTGTGTATTGCAGCTCTCGTTGCTTGTGTAGCTTCGTTAGTCTCATTGCTTGTGTAGCTAAAACGGAACTTTTGCTTGTGTAGCAAAAAGTGCGCAAATTTTTGACAGTTTCCAAAATAAAAAAGTTGTGAAATTCGGTATACATACATACATGAAATAAAAATGAGTGTTACAAGCATACGTGTGGAGCCTTTGGGCAAAGACAATTTTGACACATGGAAAATACATATGCAAGCATTGTTAATAAAATCTGGTTCGTGGAAATACGTAAACGGAAATTACGTAAAGACAGAACAAAATGCTGCACAGTGGGACGATGAAGACGCGAAGGCAAAATCAGACTTAATTTTGGCAATGTCAACATCGGAGTTAAAGCAAATTAAAAATTGTGTAACCTCAAACGAAGTGTGGACGAAATTGCATAGCATTTATCAGTCCACGGGTACAGCTCGTAAAGCAACACTATTAAAGTCGTTAATTCTACTAAAAATGGATCACGGGGGCGACATGAGAAACCACGTTGATACTTTTTTTGACTTAGTGGACAAAATAAACGAGGTAGAACTAGTGAATATAAACGATTTGTTGGCGATATTGCTGCTGTATAGCATTCCAGAAGAATATGAGCAATTCAGAATCGCAATTGAAACTCAGAATAATTTGATTTCCCCGGAAGAACTTAAAATAAAGTTACTTAACGAATATGAGGCACGAAATAGAAATATAGATAAATCGTTGCCTGGTGCATTGCTGGTACACAAGAAGGGTAAAAGTAATATGCCAAAAGAATGGCATAAGAAAATAAAGTACAAGTGTTACAATTGTGGAAAATTAGGACACAAAGCAGCAGAATGTAGATCAAAGAACCAAAATGGAAATAGGGAAAATAATAAGTCAAACGAAAGCATGTACGCAGAAATAGCGAACTCTACTTGCAACACCTTCAAAGGATGGTGTCTAGACTCTGGTGCGACATCTCACATGTGCTCACAGAAAGGGAGGTTTGACGAGCTGATTGCATCAAAGTGTCCAGAGCTGAAGTTAGCAAACAATGCGTCTACTGAAATAAACGGGCATGGCTTAGTGCCATTTAAACCAAGAAAGGAGTATTCAGTTAATCTAATAAACACATTGTACGTACCAGATTTGAGAGAAAACTTATTGTCAGTTTCAAAGATATGTGACCATGGTTTCAACATATTGTTTAAAAGAAGTGGTGCTGAAATCATAAGGGAATCAAACGGAAAGACAGTTTTCACTGCTCGTCGCAAGCAAGACTTGTATTATGTAGAAGAAATAGGCGAATGCAGTCAGATAATTGCTAGCAAGCAAAATAGCATTAAGGAATGGCATGAACGTTTAGGGCATCTAAATGAAAAGGATTTGAAAGAAGTCATACAAAAGGGTAGAATCCAAGGAGTAGGCACAGTTTCCATTAAGTCAGAAGTCAAAAGAAACACTGGAGCTTGTGCACAGCGATGTCTGTGGCCCAATGCGCAAAGCCAGTCATGGAGGCAGCCGGTACTTTTTGACCTTCATAGATGACCATACGAAATGGTGTGAGCTTTACACTATAAAAAGCAAATCTGAAGTCTTTCAGAAGTTCGTAGAGTTTAAGAACTACGTTGAGCGCAAGACTGGGCAAAAACTAAAGACACTCCGATCAGACAATGGCACCGAATATACGAACAACAAGTTCAAAAGTTATCTGGTGACAGCTGGAATCAAACACGAATATTCGGTAGAATACACTCCACAGCAAAACGGAACTGCAGAGCGCAAAAACCGAACTCTTGTGGAAATCAAACTCTGTTTGATGATTCAAGCAGGATTACCGCCGAGCTATTGGGCTGAAGCAGTAAACACGGCAAACTATATACGTAAGAGATGTCCATCTAGAAGCCTGTGTGGCGAAACACCATTTATGTTATGGAACAGACGCGTTCCAATTGTCAAGCACTTGCGTACATTCGGGCAAATTGTGTATTCGCTCGAAAAACGCCCAAAGAGTAAGTTCACCCCAAAATCAAGACGATGCATATTTATAGGATACTGCAATGACGCCAAAGCATATAGACTATATGATCCTGATGCCCGTCTTCACCAATCTATTTGGAAAGGAGTGCAGATTTGAAGAGTTTGCTGAAATACAAGAAGTCATCGATGCAGAGTACACGACCATGGATCAAGAAGAAGATCACGAGGATTCAACCGAAGAGGAAGCCAGCGAGCAGGTTCCCATAAGGCGTGGCCCGGGAAGACCTCGAAAGTTGAAAACAGGTAAACCTGGTCGACCGAAATTAATGTACAACCAAGTATTTCCAGCACAAGCCGAAGCACACAGTCCGGAGACCGATCCTGAAACTGAAGATAAATTTTATGAGGCCGCATTACTAATTAACAGTACCGACGATATTACTGCAACTATGGCGCTGAAGGGTCCGAATGCTACCGAATGGAAAAGGGCAATGTTAAATGAGTACAAAGCATTGCAAAAGAATAATACCTGGGAAGTAGTAACGCGCCAGGAGAAGCAAAAGGTAATTGAGACCAAATGGGTTCTGCGGACCAAGTATAAACAAGGCGGAGAAGTGGATTGCCACAAGGCACGACTCGTGGCAAAAGGATTCACACAACGCGAGGGAATTGACTACAATGAAACGTTCTCTCCGGTGGCTCGAATCGGATCGATACGAGCCCTAATTGCAATTGCTGTCGAATTTGGTTTGGACGTATATCAGTTCGATTTCAACAGCGCGTATTTAAATGGAGATATTGATGAATACATATACATTAGCGTTCCTCCAGAATTCAACGAGATATTGACAGGCAAAGAAAAGTAAATGTACGGCCAAGGAAAAGTTTGCAAATTAAGAAAGGCTTTATACGGATTAAAGCAGAGTGGGCGTCAGTGGTACAAGAAACTAGACAACAAGCTAAAGGAAATGGATCTGAAACCTCTTTGTGCTGATCCATGCGTCTATTTGAAAAGAAAAGGAAGCAATATTATCATTGTGTCACTGTATGTAGATGATTTGATTGTTGCAGCTAACGATATCCAAATGCTAAAAGACCTTAAATCTGTGCTGATGAGCAATTTTGAAATGAAAGACTTAGGAAAATTGTCGTACTGTCTGGGAATCGAATTTCGGCAACATAAGGAGAAAAACGCATTTGAAATGAGCCAGCCAAAGTACATTGGGGACATTCTGAAACGGTTCAACATGGAGAATTGCAAGCCAGCAAGCACGCCTATTGCCACAAGCGAGAAATTATCAGTCAACATGTGTCCCAAATCTGAAGTTGAAAAAGAAGAAGTCTCTAAAATTCCGTATCAAAGTTTGGTTGGCGCTCTGATGTGGTTAGCAGTTTCAACGCGTCCCGACATAGCACATGCTGTAAGTGTACTTAGTCAATACAACACAAACTATGGCAAACAACACTGGATTGCAGCTAAACGAGTACTACGATACTTAAAGGGTACTCAAAAGTATGGGTTGGTATATCAAAGAAGTGGCAAAGATCTAGTCGGCTATGCCGATGCTGACTGGGCCGCTAATACTGATGATCGAAGATCTTTTACAGGTTTCGCATTTAAGTTGGCAAACGCTGCTATATCCTGGGAGTGCCGAAAGCAACAGACCGTTGCGTTATCCACCACAGAAGCGGAGTATATGGCGATCTCCGAGTCTTCAAAAGAAGCTGTTCACCTGAGAAGTTATCTACGTGAAATCATGGGCCAGCTACGTACTACAATAATCTTCAATGACAATCAGGGAGCCAGCCAGCTTACAAGAAATCCAATATTTCACAAGCGCACAAAACACGTCGACATCCGTCACCATTTTATAAGAGAGCTTGTGGAGAAAGGTGATGTCTGCATTAACTACATGCCAACAACCGAGATGCCTGCAGATGTACTAACCAAAGGCTTAGGAGCAGTAAAGCATGACTCCTGTATAGCAACATTGGGCATCCAGCAGATAAATTAGTATGGTGCCATTTGAGGGGAAGTATTGGAGATGCATATGGCAACACACTGCAAAGCTCACTATGTGGTAACTCTTTTAATCGATACAATCGATATGAAAAACTGGAGTTAGTTGCCATCGAATGAACACCGGGTCTACAACGATCGAGATATAAACTTGTATTCACATATATCAATAAACTATTACAACAGTTACTACTATTCCATCCTGCTGGTTGACTTCTCTTGCTTCGATGGTACTTCTACTCTACACTGAGCTGCTCTATGTCCTGGTTGATTACATCTAAAACACTTGAAATCCCTTTTCGTGCATTACTTTTGTACATGTGACTCATCTCCACACTTATAACATTTAATAACTGTGACTGACGACCTTTCCGTTTCATTGTCAGCTTTGACACCTTGCGAACTATATTTGCTTAACGGCTTCAATGGACCTGGCATCTTTTGGTATACCTCAATCTGAATCTTCAATTGTCTCTTGGTCCTGGCTTGATACAATATGGCTTTATTAACTCTAGAATCACGAATTCCGTTAACAAAGTATTCTCTCAAACTCTCGTCTTCCAAATCAACGGGCTTTGCTATCTCCATTAAAGCATATAGGTATTCGTTTAATGTTTCATTCTTCTTCTAAATTAGTCTATTAATGCAAATTTCAACGTACTCCAATCGCGAATATTGCGCTGGCTGCACCACTGAGCAATTGTTTGGCATAAATAAATAATTGAATCTGGCTCCACTCTACCGTAAGCGCACACTCGTCTAGTTCTTCTATCCACTGATTAACGTCTGGGAAATCTGAACTTGAGAATTGCGATACGCTACCTTCTACGTTCTTTAACGTCAACCATGACCTTGCTACCGGTAAAGCTTCTGTGTGTCGAGTCTGACCTAATCCAGTTATACTTCTCTGTGTGCGATGCTACTATGCTGCTCTACATTTTCTGCTACTGTTGTAAATAACACTTCGTCATCACCAGTATCATTATCCCGCTCATTCACTTCCTGCGATTGCATCCCATAATGACCCATAAGTCTATTCTGCAACTCTACTCGTAGTAAGTCCAAGATCAGCAAACTTTTCGCGCAAATCCGCTACACGCAGTGCTAAAATCTCTTCCGTATTCATGTTTTTAACTTTTGTATTTTTATAGCAAACTTATGTTAAATTAAATCACGACTTCAAATATATTTTCAAAACTTTGCCAAATCGTCCAAATACCGACAGCAACTCACAAATTTTCAATGTCAGAGACTCTCAAACTATATTAACATGTGTATCCAATGAAAATCAATGTTAAACTAATTCTATGTTAATCGTCTGTAATACAGATAGACACAAACACAATTTTTCAACTGCTCACATTTAATTTTACTTTACTTATAACACTATGTTAGTTCTTCTGCAAGTCGGCTTCTCTCGTTTCTTTGAATCCACTTCGTTTCGCTGGTACCAACAATTTTCTGCAACTGACCACGACTTCAAATTATACCCACAAGCCACAGCTGCTTGCCTCTATTTGTCTGCACACGCACGTCCTCTACTTTGCTACTTTTCTTGCTAAGCGCCATTCGCCTTGATCAGCTCACCACAGAAACAACACACCACCCTCTGCTTGTGTTCTCTGTGTAGTATCCCAAGCGTCGCGTCGTGCAACTCTCAGTAACGGTGTATGTTTCTCTTCTGTATCTCTGCCTCCGCTGTTTCTTGTTGCTTTGTCGCTTTCCGTTGTCTTGTAGCTTGAAACGAATTTCACTTCTGGAAATTTTGTTCCAGACTGTCGCACTACAGTGACTTCTACCAGTTTTCAAGTCTTCCACTGCAACTTTGCTGTTTTACAACAATCTTTTTTCACTACAGCATAACCCAAATCACGAAATTTTAACACAGCACACAATATTGGTATATAGTTTATGTAAAAATGGTCACAATCCCGGTTGAGCCCCCAAAATGTGGTCCCAGTATTTCGCAGTGATGCAAACGCTTCTAAGACGACGTTGATTGTTATGCCAAAAGTTTATTTATTATATTAAGGATGTTTGATTTTACAATGTTTATATTTAAATGTGTGTGTGTATTTAATAACTTTAATGAGTCTTTTGTGTTTTTGAGTATATGCGTGTGTACCTCACGAGATTCCGGCACTGACTGTGTCTCATCTCACCACTCTCCCAGCTTACTCTCCTCTTGTTAGGATGTCGTTTAATAACGACGACCACTTCGCGTTTCTCTCTCAGCTCTAATCTCACTTTGCTCTTTTCCGATTCCTACATTTGTTCCTTTTTATATTTTAAACCCATTGAAAATGGGTAAAAAGGATATAATGGTTTTGTGCAAATGTATGTATCACGCAGAAGGAAGCATCTCTGACGGGCTGAGACAATTTAGCCATGTCCGTCTGTCCATCCGTCTGTCCGTCTGTATAAACGCAGCGATCTCGGAAACTACAAAAGCTAGAAACCTAAACTAAACGACTATAGATTCTGCTAATCTGTACGCAGTACAAGTTTATCATTTTTTTTTTCGATATCTTGCTCCGTTTCATTATTATCGATAATGTGTTCTCGTAAAGGACACGCAGATTATGAATATTTCTTCCCCCATTAACAGAAAAAACATTTGTAATTGCAAGTACAGCCACAATTCTTACTTCTTAGGCAGCTCGTCAATATATAAATGTACTATAGTACAATAAGAATGCATTTAAACCATTTCACCAAAATCGCTTAAGAAACACAGAAGTTATTAAAGAATTTGTATTTGTACATTGGAAAACCACGTGGTGGCAAGCTCCAAGCGCATACGTTTTCTGCATGCGTGTGCACACATACATAGCATCGGGATTCGCACGAAAAAAAAAATATATATATATATATACCTATGTATATGCACATTCATATGCGTGAGCTCTTTTTCGAATTCTAAACATGCTTGTGCATGTGTGTTTCTTAGATCAGATTTTGACAGTGACAATTAGAATGCTACTGTAGCTCGAAGGTAAAGGTGTTGCCGGTGCGCTGTCAGACGCGAGCTCGAATCTCGCTGTGTCATTTTATGTTTTACTTTACACACTTATTGGTATAAGTGCAACTTAATGCTGGGACATTTGAAATATTTTAGAGCAACAAAATGGAAAAATTGATATTTGGCATGCACACTCTAAAAAGCTTTCGCAGACCAACTTCAACCAACTTTTGAAAGATATAGTTTCTTATTTTGTGAAAATTTTGCGAGAAATTTCACAACTACTGCATATCAATATTTGTGTGCACATATTAAGCGAACGGTAAGCGCCAGCATTCATTTCTATTTTTATTTTTATTTTCTAAGTGCGGCTGTGGAATCGTTTGTATGAATGGATTTAATAATTGTATATAATGACAACTCGCTACTGGGCTCAGGGTATCTTCTAGTCGGGCACTCCCGAGTTGAACCATCTTACTTGACAACTTAACATTTTCTTTTTGCGGCAAACAAATTCTTAGTTTTCTCGCTTCAGCAATTTTTTTAAATGAGATATTCTGTTTTTGATAATCTTTAGGCGTTTTTGTGTTTTAGTGACACTGACAACAAATTTCAGCAGGGGACTGTGAACTCTTTTTTTTTCATGGGGACGATCTTAGGGCATTTATATCAATTGGGTCGTCAATGCATCTATTACCAGTGGTCAAGCTCCGATCTGGTATTGTTCCCGGTTTGAGATATCTATTTTTTAAATTTTTCTGGCCCAAAACTAGCGCCAAAAATATTTTTGCTGAACAATTATATTTTAATTTAAAAAAAAGCACGAAACAGCAAATTTTTACAACGCATTCATTTTAACTGAACTCACTGCTAAATACCTAAAATATTTTGTATTTAAAAGGCGTTCAAATCTTTGAAAACTAATTAAATAAGAAAACGTCAGCAGGTTAATGCACTGGTGAGCTATCGATTAAATTTGTACGATCGATTTCTTAAAGTCTGCTGCCCATTTTGGCTCATAGAGTTGTGCGCGCAAGACACAAATTTTAAATACAAAATTTCATCAAATTAAATAATAATAATAACAAGGGTTTAAAAATTAAATTTACTTTATGTTTTATGTTTTTAATTATAAATCATATTATTTTAGTTTGGGGAATAATAAATTAATATATGATTTAAATAAATTAATATTTTATATATTATATGTATATATATATATTGGCCTTAAAGCCCGAAAACTTCTACCACCCAATAGGTCACGGTCGGCGCAAGAAAACAAAAAATTCGTTTTTCGGCTGCCAAAGCTAACGCATGCAGAATAACACATACATACGCACATATTGTATACTTATGCATGCATAATTCACACACATGGGCGTATCCAGGATCTGGACTAAGAGGGGCGCAAGATGTAGATACAATTTTTTTTATGTTGTATCGAGAGTAATCCAAGAAAGAGCCAGCTTTCTTGAACTTTCTATACATCCTTGACTTTATATTTCTTAAGTTTATTAATTCCCGTGTAAACCACATAGGTTTGTTAGACCTAAGTGAATTACAAACCGGTACACATATATCAAATAAATTATTTAAAGTGGAATAAAAAATTGTGATTGCACAATCCATGTCTCTACACATGTAAAGCCGAGACCAGTCAGTCTGGGATAAGAGCTGAGTTAGTTTAGCAATGTCAGTTTTCCGAAATTGACGAGCTCGCTCTGGAGATTTACTGCCTGTGCTTAGCACCAGGGCAGGTAAATCAATCAACACCTCTAAAGTGGGGTGATAAGGATCTTCAGGACATGATATCGGCTCAGTACGGGAAGCAGATAAGAAGGAGTGATCCAAAACAAAAATAAGATCAAGCAGTTTATGAAGAGAATATGGGATACAATTGATTTGACATAATGACATCCCAAATAAATTGTCAAAAAAATCATTTTGGGTCGTGGAAGTCAACACAACTCCAACTAGTTCCGGCAAAATGGAAATCACCCAGAACAACAAGAAAATCACGATCGGAAAGCATAGAGGAGTCAGAATGTATAGCAAAGAAATGCAAACACCATAAGTGCATAATTTGACAGCAACAAATTCTAAATCTATACTAAAGTCTGTTATTACAACCTCCGAAGAAAAATCAACGTCAACTGCAATAAGTTCACCTCCACCACGACGAGGAGTGCGATCTTTTCTATAAATAGAGAATTTGTTAGATAAAACTTCAGAATTTAGGATGTCAGGCCTTAACCATGTTTCAGAGAAGGCGATGACATGAAAAGGAAAAGATAGAATATTAAGCATATTACATTCTCATAGCCAAGTGAGAGGGAGAATGTTAGTTTTCTGTGCTATCAGAGACAACAATAGGTTTACTTAAACCAACACCTGTAGGGGGAAGTGAAATTTTTTTTTTTTCTTTTTTGCAATGTATTCTTTTATAATTACGAATACTTTACAACAAATACTGCGGAAATGTTCACCCGAAACACTTATTTTAAAAGATGAAATTTCCCGAGTATATGCGAATTTGAATTTTTCCACCGTAATATTGGCTTGCAATTTGGCCAGAATAAAGGCCTTGACATCATCATTTTTGATGAAAAGCCTACAAGGGCCATATTAGGAACCACGGCAGTAGCTGCTCTGCCAATAGCTATAGCCTTGGTTGATTGACAATTTTATTCGGTCGGTATATTAGCACTGGAGTGTTGATCAGTATCAAAAGTGCTAGCAATCGCCGAATCAGAACACTTTTCGGGGTCAGAAGGAACAACATCCATGGGTACAATGTTATTTTCGTCACTTCTGTCTTTGATGTGGGGAGACGGGGAAGAAAGCTTGATTAATTCAACATTAGGAGCGGATATTGTGGGCAAGTGTGTTGGAACAGAAAGTTCAGTAGGGCCAATAAACAGTCTAAGATTGGCCTTTTTACCTTTGAGGCTCGTTAAAAAGCTTCTTTAAACTCATTGTCCAAAACGCAGAAACCATCGAACAGTTTTTTTAACCGTTCTAATAGATTCTAAACCCTTTCTTAGTCTGCCTCATGAATCCTATCATGTCCCTTTCAACATCCCTATAGGATTCACAAGTGCCCTTCAGACCAGATTTGGATTCAATCAGGTCGATAATGCGGCCCTTTAGGCCGGCACATTTTTCATGCGACACATTGTCACACAGCCAGCAGCAAGCGAAACCCATCCTAACGTTTGCTCAACTGACAATTTTTAATCCCTGAACCCATTGAAAATGGGTAATAAGAGTATAAAGGTTTTGTGCATTTGTATCTCCGACCCCATAAAGTATATATATTCTTGATAAGCATCACTAGCCGAGTCGATTAAGCCCTGTCCGTCTGTCGGTCCGTCCGTCTGTCGTTATGAACGCGTCGATTTCAGAGACTACAAGGGCTAAAGAGCTGAACTTAGACTTTTTAGATTCATATATACCATACACAGATCAAGTTTATTTCAAATGATCGATAACTTGCCCCGTATTCTTATAATCAGTGTTTATCGGTTTTTTGAGCATATCTCAAAAACTATTAGAGCTAGACCCAACCAACTATTATTTCGGATTTTGGATACCTCTCCCCATTTGCCCCCCATATCAAAAAAATCGCAAATGAAGTACTACAGACTTACGCTTTGATCTATTTCGAATTCTAATGCGATTGTTTGTGCATGTGTGCTATATCTTAGCTATTGACGAAGACAATTAAAATGCTGCTGTAGCTCGGTGGTAGAAGTATTGTATTACAGGCTACCATACGCGGCTTCAAATATCGCTTTGTCAACGGAGTTTTTTATTTACATTTTTATTTTATTTTTTATTAATTTTTTGAACTTAACACACCTATTGGTCCAAGTGCAACTTAATGCTGGGATATCGGCGATTTGAAATATTCCAGAGCAACAAAATGGGAAAAAATTTATATTTGGCATACACACTCTCAAAAAGCATTCGCAGATAATTTGTATTATTTATTTATTTTTTTTTTTTACTTAGTGCGGCTGTGGTGTTGGGTGTATGCATGCAGAGGGGTTTAATTAAATGTATGTAACGCAGCTTTCCGCTGGGTTCAGAGTAGTCGGGAGTGCCCGGCTAGAGCCATCTTACTTGTTTTTTAATTTTAATTTGTAAATCTGTGAGGGACGTCCAACACGTGAAATCTTTTTAGACGTTTGTTATGTCGCAACTGAAAAACTTGTTTAAACCAGCCGCTACCGCAATTGCAGTCAGTTAACAGCTGATCGCTATTAATGCTGCGCGCCTGTGTAAATTAAAATTGTATAAAAAATTCAAATTATGAGTAATATTAAAGTGAAAGATCAAATCATGGACCTGCTTTCTGCCGTCCGACATCGAGGATGACGAGGCACTTGCTGTCATGATGCATCTCTCACAGCTGCATCTTGACAAAGCAATGCCAAACACTTTTATAGCGTCGCAATTGGGTGATGCTGGTAGAGGGTGTCGCAATATGTGAGTAAATAAAACAACATACTTAGGTAATCATAATAACACGTATATTTAAAGGAACGCTTTGATCAGGGAGAAGATAACTTTTGAATGGACGGGAATGCTTCGATTGCTTCAGTTGCTGTATATACGTACATATGTATACATATACAAGTGGAGATCCTCTTTGTAACTGTTTTGTTTTCCGTTTAGCCGGTTGGGCATAGGAGCAGCTTGCTACCATGTCTGGTGACAGCAGATCGTCAGCCATGTCGTCGTCCACATACGAACTGCATCAACTGCAATTTAAATATAAATTATATTAAAATCAAAATTATAAATATTATGTATTATTTACAAATAATAAAACAACATACCTGTCAATCTTCACTTTTACCAGTGTCTCCAATCTGGTGGCCGAAGCCATCACTTCGATCTTTGTCCATTTCGCGCCCAATCAAAACTCATCTTTGCTCTTTTCAAAACAATAAAAAGCACAACAAAATACCTAAATACTAACTGCTAAATGTTAACAGCTAAAATCGAAATGCAGCCCTGCCGATATTTCCGCAGCAGCGGCCACAGCGGACTATCGGCCCGCTTGATACACACACAAACCCGTGTATTTCTTACGGGGCAAAAGCGACAATTGCGAAATCCCACTGCAGTAGCGGTAGCGACCCCGGTCTAAACACCCTATTAATCTCTTAGCTCCTCGTAAGCGCCTACCTTACGTCTCTCTGGTCACTCTGATTTTGGCCCTGACAATCCACGAAGATCGTGATCCGATGAACTGGGTTTCTCCCCTCAATAAATTTTCCACCAGGGGTAACCGATAATTAATGGGCGCGATAGTCAAATGCTACTAATAAATACAATACAAACTATTCTTTTCACACATATTCAAACTTACTTCTAATAAATTTTTTATATCAACAAATTTTTTTTTAATTTTATTGATATTAAATTTTTTTTTATAGTAAATGTAAATTATTTATTGTGAATATAGTTAAAATTATAGAGAGGCATGGAGTCAAGCAAATAAGTCTTGACTCCATGCCTCTCTAAAGTGCGCTCAAATCTATATTTTCTAATGAGTAATATGCATTAAAATTTCGTTTAATTTACTACTTTTAGGTGCAAAGCAGTATTTTTTACTATACTATTTATTTTTACAACCACAATCGAGATTTCCATCTTGCAAGTTTTTGAATTGAATTTATGTTCATCAATCTATCGAATGACGATACTATCTCTAAAACTTATCGATATTCTACTCATTTTGGCACTGTTAGTCTGTCAAGTGTTTTATCTACGGGTATCACTACGGTTTTCTCTAATCCCCTCCTCAGGCATCTTTAGTCGTCCACACGATTATTTGAATCAACTCCACAACATTTGTTCCTTTTATCTAATATTCCGGTATTGTGCGTGTACATTTGTAAAGCTCCATAATCTCCTCGAAATCACGAATCCACTTGACCACGGATATCGTCACCGGAGAAAGGGCGCACCAAGGCTTCAACACCCTTCACACTCAGGCAATATATTTGCACTAGTTCAGTAGGGATTACAGCGATCTCCATTTTCTGCAGCTCCCCTTGCAGTTCAGCGATCCGCTTCCAAACAGCATACAAATTCTCCAACTGGTCCAATTGTTACATTTCAGTCGCATAATTCGACATTTCGCATGATTGGATGGCAATTTCGTCATTTGGCTCTCGCGATGTACACAATTGTTGTTCTGCCATTTTGTTTTCCCCCGGAATTTCGTCAGAGACCGGCGCAACAATGTCGGCGTCGCTTTTTCCACAACTTTGTAAAGAAAATCGCTTAGTTCGGATTTTTTTTTCCTTTTTTTTTTTCGCAATATTGCATTGTCCGAACGATCAAAGAAAGATATGTGCCTACCCCACACCTGATATGTAAAGTTTATAGTTCTATATTCATTCTTTTTCTTTATTAATTTCGCATCGCAACCGACGCGCTCAAGTTCAATCCAAAAAGTGTCCAAGAATCGAAGTTAGTTGTATCGATATTGTTATTCTATTCAATATCGATACAACCATTAATATTTTTATATCGATACATACATTGCTTATAGCTATTTACAGTGTTGCTTATTCTACTAATTAAGTGTTTATTTCGATCTCTACACTATTTAATTTCTTAGGCAATATAACCACTTTTCGCCGCCAGAAATCGATTCCTTGTGCAAAACTTCGATTTATCAGAAACCCCGATTACGATTCCTTACGGACCCTTATCTAAACAATTATCCCCCAATAATCTCTAAGATATCGATACGCATAATGTGCGATAAATTGTGGTGGATGGCCAACTAATAATTGCGGTCTATCAATAGATCCCTACACAAAACAACACAACAAAACTTGAGGTCGCAATTCGTAATATCATAAAAAACAAACTACGCCACGGAAATTAAACTCTAAACAAGTGTCAACAATATCGGGTATCAAAAAAAACTCGAAAATTACACAAATTTAAAAATTTTCCTACAACTGCATTTGGCGTATAACAACGCAAAAATAAATTAATAATTAGGTGAGGCAAATAGAACGTGGTCGCTGAATTTGCAAAAAACGTGTTAAAAACGATAATGGTGGGGACGTGGGGGGACAAGTGGCCAAGTTGCGTTCGCGACAATATCTGTTTACGTGACGTATCGTCTTACGATTACTTTCATACAATCTGTGATTAAAGAGCAACATATTTTATACAAATTTGTGAAGCCTGACAAGAGCGAAAGAGAAAGTACATTGGCTGCTGGTGCATCTCTCAGATACAAACTGTCTGTTGTTGCTGTGGAGTAAAAACGATTTAGGCACAAACAAGGGCTTAATCAAAAAATGCAGTCTGTAATAGATTCTCATGTTTATTCTAGGGTCAAAGAAAGCTTTCAAATGGCACGCGGTCATCAGAAGATACAGTCACAAGCTAAGGCCGCCGAAAAGCAGGCCAAAATGAAGAAGCAGCAGGGCCACAGTGCGAACGATCAAAAGAAGGCTGCCCAGAAGGCACTAGTGCATGTCTGCGTCCTGTGCAAGGTAAGAAGTAAACTAAAACATAGAAACTTAATTTATCTATAATTTGAAACTACAACTTACCTACACACAGTCACAAATGCCGGATCCCAAGACTTACAAGCAACATTTTGAGAACAAGCATCCAAAAAACGACATGCCCGAGGAGCTGAAGGACTTGTAGTGTGGGGCAACGATAGGTATAGAGTATGAAATGTCATCAAATAAACAAGTTGCCTACTAGTACGAAAAAATCGCAACAATAAAAATTTAATACAATCAATATTTTGAAATAAAATGTAAGCTCGAGCTGTTTCTTTTATTAATTTTGATTTGCATTCAAAGAAATATTTTCCATTTTCGTCATAATTATTAAAAGCTACATTTTGGGCTTTAAGGCAGTGAACATAATATATTTTATGCAAAAAGAAACGAAAATGTTTTTGAACTAAGTAAAAACTAGAGAAATCGATGTAAGCGAGAATTTATAAACAGAAAAATAAAAAGTGTCACGGTTAAATGTAACAATTAAACGTATACCGCTAAACCATAGACGTGTAAGTGTCGCCCGCAGTCATCGTTAACTCGGTCAGCTGCATAAATACCAAATCTGCATACACAGGAAAATCTGCGAGCACGGTTATGCCAATATTATTTTCCTGCAGCTGTGGTGTTTCTTCGTGATAGCCAAACCAATAGATGACGATTCCGGGTCCAAAGCTGGAAAGTAGCAAATGTAGTGCGATTCGACAGTCAACGCCAAATATTTACCGGTTACAATAGCTAAGTAACTGCTGCTGTATGTTCCACTTGTGGCTCTTCGGATCTCCGAAATTGGCTTTGCTCTCTATCCAGTTAACTACAGTCCCCTTGTAGAGGAAAGGTAATATTAACTTTATATCGGGCGTCTTGTCATAGCCCATGCGGCGCAAATCTTGCTCATCATAGAAATATATGCCCGCTGTTTTAGCCAGGTGCTTAAGCTTTAACTCGTACTCTTCGCCAATAAACCGGCGGCACAGATCCGTTATTGGCCCCTCTTGATTATCGCTGTAGATACATTGTTGTACACTAGCGGCCAGGCCTGGATCGTTAATTAAATGCGGATGCTTCAGCAGGCGCGACACTTGAGGTCTTTGTTTCAAATCGTATTTCTCTTGCAGCAGCAGACGGCACAACGCAATGGGACTCATGGCCTCCACACAGGCCATGCGTATCAAAAGAGCATTATCCTTATACAAGAGGCATTGGTCTTCATAGCTAAACAGAGCGAGAGCGGTGAAACATAAAAAATATATTTAAAGGTAATTTTCTACATACGTTTTTAGCAGCTTCTTGCTGCGCTGCTCGTGCCGCAAATGCTGTCCGCGCGCCCTATTAAACAACTCGGATTGCAGTATACATATCAGAGCCAATGGTTCAATGTCTGTGAAGAACCGATTTACCATTTCCAGCGCACAGTCCATTGGCAGGCTCCCGTTAAATTCATTGATAAATTGACAGATGCGTGCATACTCCCCGCTGCTCAGTATATTTTTCTTGGTTGCGTTGCTCGCAGCTACAGCTGCAGTTGTTGTTTTGGCCATTACTTGAAATTTTAAATCGTGGCCCAGCGCCGACAGTGTCGGCCCAACAGTGCTAATGAGACAGTACTGTTTCCATTAGTGATGCAAGAAAACATCGAAACTATCGATTCTCACCGAGCTTAACTCGATGTTTCGATACAATTATATCGATACACAGTATTATATCGATAAATGGTTATACCAGGTAATTGAGAGTTACTTCGACATATCATGTCAGAGCAAATATCGATACAAAGCAAATCTGCTACCCTCAACTAGTTTAAACAGCTGGCAACTCTTAGTGACAAAACAAAAGCAAGGCACAAGTGAGAAAGACACGTCAAAATACATTTAATTCACGGAATTATTTACACAATTGTTTCTTGGTTTTTGAAAATCATTCAGGCAAAGAAACTTGCAACACGTGCAACCATGAAATCTATAATGACGAATGTCGCGCTGGCGCTTGTCCTGGTTGCGAGTTTAGCTATGGCGTTGCCTGTGACACAAAACAAAAAGGACCCAAAGGACAAGGAACCAAGCAGCACACCGGCCTCTGCAGATGTGGAGGCAGCACTGGAATATGAGCGTTATTTGCGCGAGGTGGTTGAGGCGCTTGAAGCCGATCCCGAGTTCAGGAAAAAGCTGGACAAAGCACCTGAAGCAGACATACGTGTAAGTAATTTTTTCAATTAGCCTTTAAACGACTAAAAAACAATACTCAACTCTTTAGAGTGGCAAAATTGCACAAGAGCTAGACTATGTGAATCATCATGTGCGCACAAAGCTGGACGAGATAAAACGACGTGAGCTGGAGCGTTTGCGCGAACTGGCAAACAAAGCGTTCGAGCTAAGTAATGACATTGATCGCAAGCATTTGAAAGTGCCGCAGCACTTGGACCATGGCAATGAGCACACTTTTGAAATCGAGGATTTGCGCAAGCTGATACAGAAAACGTCAGACGATCTGGCTGAAGCTGATCGGAAGCGTCGCGGCGAGTTCAAGGAGTACGAGATGCAAAAGGAGTTTGAGCTCGAGGCCCAGAAGAAGGAAATGGATGAGGAGTCTCGCAAGAAATTCGTCGCGGAAATCCAGGAAAAAGAGCAAAAGCACAAGCAGCACGAAAAAGTGCATCATCCGGGCAACAAGGCGCAGCTGGAGGAAGTGTGGGAGAAACAGGATCACATGGAGAAGGATGATTTTAACCCAAAAACCTTCTTCTCCATACACGACGTTGACAGCAACGGCTATTGGGACGAGGCTGAGGTAAAAGCACTCTTCGTCAAGGAGCTGGATAAAGTCTACCAAAGCAATCTGCCCGAAGATGATATGCGCGAGCGTGCTGAAGAAATGGAACGCATGCGAGAGCATTACTTTCAGGTAAGCTTTATTAAATGTACAGAATTAAAAAATACAAATATATAGGCCTAACTTCCAATTTTAATTAGGAAACAGACACTAATCATGATGGCCTTATTAGTATGGATGAGTTTATACAGCAAACCGCAAAGGAGGAATTCCAAAAGGATCCCGAGTGGGAGACAATTGATCAACAGCCGCAGTTTTCGCACGAGGAGTATTTAGAGTTTGAGCGACGACGCCAAGAGGAAGTCCAGCGTATGATTGCGCAAGGACAACTGCCCCCCCATCCCAATATGCCGCAAGGCTATTACGCAGTCCCACCGCCAAGTGGTGTTAATTATCAGGTGCCCGTGCAAGGTGGTCAATT
This sequence comes from Drosophila colorata, assembly GCA_035041545.1. Classification (NCBI taxonomy): domain Eukaryota; kingdom Metazoa; phylum Arthropoda; class Insecta; order Diptera; family Drosophilidae; genus Drosophila; species Drosophila colorata. The sequence continues at coordinate 522,912 of JAWNLD010000611.1, read as the reverse complement.
GCACTACCAGCAGCCGAATCAATTGCACACGCAGCAGCAGCAACAGTATGACCATCAACAACAACAATATGCCCAACAGCAACAATATGGACAGCCTCAACCCGTGTATTTAAATAGCAATCAGGCATATCAGCATGCTAGACAGATATCAGAACACCAGACAGTGCATCAGCAACCGCAGCAGCTTGTCTATCAGCAACCTAGCCAAGAGCAGCACCCACAACAAAAGCAGCCTATCTTCCAGCCTGTGCAACAGGCGCACCATTCTGTTCAGCCAGAACAAGTACCTCTGCAACCCCAACAACAGCAGCAACAGGTCAACAATCAGTCGCCTCCGCCCGTACCCAATCACCAACTACCTGTTCAGCAGCAACAAGCTGACGCTCAGATGCTCAAGGATCAAATACATAAACAAGAAGAAAAGCCTCAACAATAAGAACAGCAACATTAAACGCAACATTCCTTTATTGTCGCATTTTGGGCTAAAGAAAACTATCGTTTAAATTCTCGGTGATTTGGATAGCAACCAAAATCTTTAACTCGTCTTATAAATTAGCTTTCTGTAAATACAATAATTTCTTTTCTTTGCATCATTTTAATATATTTGTTCTGTACAATGCGATTCTTGCTCTTCATCTGTCTTTGTAATCGCAATTTTATTCGACACTGTTCAGGCTACGGACTTATAACTTGGAATCTGTATTTGAGAATTTATGAATCAGAAAAAATTGCGGACACGACGACTTCTGCCATTGCAAATGGGAAAAATCAACCTATATTTTTAAAGTTATAGTCTGATGGTAAGGTAACTGCTTTAAGTTTGCAATAAACAGAAATTTCGAGTTTCGAAATTTCGAAATTTAAATATGGCAATTTCATGTAACCATATCATGTGAGTCCCATGTGGCATTCTGCCACATGAATGTTTATCACATTTTTTTAAATGGCACAACATTCATAGGTTTGCCATGTGTCTGAGTATAATGTAATGTAATGTAATATTTTTTTTAACGTCTGTGGCATTGACGTTTAAACATAAAATTAAAAAATATTTAACATATTGTTTTTACGTTTGCCATATGTTATTTAACCCTAATCGACTCGGTTGGCAACGGTGTAAATCATATGACAATATTCAGTTTGTTCACTTGGTCGCAGTGCATTTAAATTATGAAATATCGGATGTAAATGCACTAAAGGCCCCACTATGGAAAATAAATTGAATAACTTCTAAACTAAGAGTATGATCGCTATGAAACTTTCAGTGTTTAATAAGAGCATCCAAATAACCAAAGCGCAAGTCTGTAGTATTTGATTTTTTACATGGCGGGCGAATGGGGGGAGGTATCCAAAATCCGTTATATTTATAATCTGCGTATCCTATACAAGCACATAATAAACTAAATTAAATGGCTCTAGCTCTTATAGTCTCCGAGATATGCCGTCTTAAAATCGATTTTTATCGATAACAATGAAACGGTGCAAGATATAAAAAAAAATGATGAACTGGGTTAGGAGAATCTATAGTCGTTTAGATTAGACTTCTAGCTTTTGTAGTTTCCGAGATCGCTGCGTTCATACGGACGAACAGACGGACATGGCTAATTCAACTGAGTTCGTCGTGCTGATCAAGAATATATATACTCGGGTCGGAGATGCTTCATTCTGCCTGTTACATATATTTGCACAGAACCATCATACCCTTCTTACCCATTTTCAATGGGTTTAGGGTATAAAAAAATGAGAAAGGCCGGTTGAGGTTGCTAGGATGGAATTGCAAGAATTGATTCAGACTGTGGAATCGGAGCCTGTCTTGTGGGATGCAACACTTGCCGATTATAAGAATCAAAAAATCAAAACACCTCTACAAGAGGTAATAATCAAGGGAAGCAAGTTCCAGCCCCAAAATTTCTGATATAAAATTTTGTGACGAAGGGTATTCAATTAACCATATATGATCAATTCCAAATAATAAAAAAAATATAATGGAATACGGCACTTCCAAAAAAATTGTTTTTGGGTACCCAGAAGCTGGAGCTTTTTGCCTAATGTGCCGAAAGCTCTTTTTTTTTATAATATGAGTTTATCATATATTAAATAAATAAATTTGGAATAAACTAACGGGTTTTTCCAAAAGTCGTTGAAAAAAGCTTCTTGGTTCATGATACGTACAAGCCCACAAAGTTCCATTAAGCCATCTCAACGCTATTAGACGTTTTTGGAAACACACAAACAATGTATTTTCTTAATAACTATTGAACGAGTTATCGGATTTGAATAAGTGAGGTACAACGACCCCATCCGCTCCAAAAATGTATGTTTTTCCGAATCGTTTACAGTCAGTGTCCGGTTATGATGAATTTAACTGTATAGATCTAATGTACCAAATGAACTATCACAAGTTGTGCTTTTGTAGCAAGGCCTACGCAGCTAATACTAAGTTAAACAACATGAATAAAGGAAAAGTGAAGACGGCAACGATGGCAATTATCTTGTGCCCTGGAAATATTTTTCTAATATGCGGTTTTTGGATACTGGTGAATTAAACTAAATGGCAATCAAATTATTCGCATAGAATAGCACAAAAACTGCGTTCACGACGTCTGTCTATCCACCGTCGTACTCAAAACCGAAGACACTTCCTATTTTTCGTTCTTTCGCCCTCTTCAATTTGTCCCTTTTTATTTCTTTCATTCCATACACAAAGAGCAGCAATTGCAAATGCGTAGTAAGGGTATAATGGTTTTGTGTAAATGTATGTAACAGGCAAAAGGAAGCATCTCTGACCCCATAAAGTATATATATTCTTTACCAGGACGACGATCTGAGTCGATTTGGACATGTCCGTCTGACCGTCCGTCTGTATCAACGCACCGATCTCGGAAACTATAACTTTTCGGCTATAGACTCGTCCATGGAACGCGCAGATCAAGTTTATTTCAAATGATCGATAACCATCACCATCACTAAATCTTCCGATAATTTCGAATTGTGGATACCATCCCTCACTCGCCCGAGATATGAAAAAAGCCACAGTACAATGCAAGTACTGCAGCCTTATGTAACGACAGATCGCATCTGGGTTCAGGGTATCTCCAAGTCGGGCACTCTCCACCAGAGCCATCTTACTTATTTAAAATACATCAGATGTGAAATATTTGGACTTAGAAAAATATATACAGTCGAATCCTGATAATGTGATTCGATTTAATGAGGATAAAAAGTGAACAAATTCGAAATTAAGGGGCTTTGACACCAAAAAAAAAGAGCTTTTTCGGTTAATAATTTGCCGCCAATAAGAACATTGTTTTGTCGGCATTGTTTCAGCTACAAGAGTAGAACGGGTGTCGGGTGAATGCGTTCACTGTGTAATAACAACTAAAACATGTACACTAGCACTATGTGTATAAATAATAATAATTTTTTACAAGTATAAAATACCAAAAAAAAAAGTTTGCCTCTGCGCGGTTACAACTGTCACCTAAACAGAAATAATTAGAAATTATCGACACTAACTATTTCGTTTTTAACGAAAGGCACGTTCAGTTATCTAATAACCGAACCTATCCAATAAGAATCAACATAGAATTTCAATTGAAACTGAACGAGATTGTGGCTTGGGTAACTGTTGCTAACTTCGGCCGCTATAGCGCTAACGCCGAAAAGTGCATTCAGAAACCGGCTGGTGCATATGATTAACACTACTTATGTTAAAATAAATGTTTTTTATGTTATGTTATGTTATGTTTGAAGTTAGACAAGAACTGCCTAAAGTCAAAGTTCAAAATCATGCGCATCAAAATCTAAGCTCACAACTTATTTTATGCAGTCACTTCTGTGTGCGGCGGTACTTCAATGTTGGGCAATCTGACTGTGATTTTTATTTGTACTATTTACAAGCATTTTAATCTGATTTTCTTACTTGGAGTGTCCAGTCGCGTATATAATTAAAATGTGTTGAATTGAATTGAACCAGAATTGGCTATAACGCAATTTTTAACCGGTCACTCCCAAAAAAAAAAATAGCTGAAATGGTCAACATTAATGCCTCTACGGTACAAACAATCATTAAGAGCTTTGTTAGCGAGAATCGGGTGCATAATAAAGGCAGGAAGGCCCCGATCTCAATTTTCAACAAGACTGACAGAACGTATAATGTACGAAAAATAAGGGCAATCCCCCGAACCTCAGCTGAAACCTGCATCCGAAGTTGAACAAAGCCCTAGCAAACAGTATAGGGTATAAATTATCCGGTGGGTACTACACGAAAATGATTCCAATGCCCGAGTAGCTCATAAAAACCTTTCATTAATGAAAACATACTTTGTAGACTTACCTTCGAAAGTGAACTAGTTTGAAAGGCCCTAGATTATTGAAACTCAGTAATATTCGTATATGAGTCAAAATTTAACGATTTTAGATCTCAATGCATGTTCTACGTTTGGCAGAAACCGAATACTGAACTCAAAAAAGAAAACTTGAAGGCAGCAGAAAAGTATGGCGTTAGCAGTGTCATTGCTAGCTTTTATTGAGAGTACGATGGACAAACACAATTATCTTCAAATTTTAAAAGAAAATTTGCTGCAAACACAAAATGGAAATAGTTCTGGCCTGGTCGATTTATAACTATTCCCACTTGATAACTCCGCTAGCCCAGTCACCAGACCTTAATGTGATTGAAAATTGATGGTCGATATTGGACAATAACATTCGAAAACACAATATTTCCTATATTAACGACCTCAAAAATGCGTTGATCTCTGAATGGCAGAATATTACACCATATGGAACTCCGAATTTTTAAGGTATTTAGTAGCTATGTTTTGATAATAAATGAAGTTCCTTATTAAAATATATATCTTACCTTTTCGAATGGTATCAAAGTGTTCATTTAATTCATTATAGTTTCGTTGTTATAGGCCTTTGAAGTTGAGAGTACGCACTGCATAAAAAAGCTGTGATCCACTGTATATACAAATACTTTATATTTCAAATATACAAAAAATTAGCCAGCCGACTTGGAATCAAAAAGCATGCATTACCAAATTACTTTTATATTATTTAATAGTTTTTGATCTTTCAATTTTGTCGAGGGACTCAGGGGTGTTCGTAAGAACACACACATTTACAAAGAGGAAAATTAGTGGTGGTCATGGAGAAAGTGGCTGCTAAAGTGATGAGTGAAAACCGCCGAAATGAAAAATTTCCATCCAAAAGATCCTAAGAGAAATTGAACATATTAAATAATAATTTATCTGGAGTAAATTTTAAATATTTCAATTTTGAACAATACCAATGGCGCCTCTGGATTATGGCTCCCCAACAAAATTTAATTCTGTAGCTGCTCCTTTTCATGGATTTCATCATTTTCCTACTTTTCATCAGTAGTACTATATTTTTCAGTTAAATAACAAGTAATAACTTTGCAGTCGGGCGACAATACTCGTTCACAGTCTTAATTATTATTGTTATTTTGGAAAATTCTAGATTTTTGGAGTAAGTAGGCGTAGCAGAAATTTTTCAGCTTTATATTTAGAGATCATCAGAAAACTGCTTAAACAGGTTTTGTGCGATCTTTAAAGGAAGTCATTGATGGTGATCTCCCCCAAAAAGTGAGAGATTTATATCCCGGGCAAGCCCACTAGAATGCCCCCAGCCAGCCCGCCCCCACGAATCGAGAAAGCCTAAATTTCACAGTTAGTAGTAGGTCACACCCTTTAAAGATCTTCAAAAAAATTTCCGCTCACGCCGACTGGGCGCGTGGCATTTCGATCAAATCGATGTATCTCCCCCATTTTTGTAAGCTAGACCCATACATTTTTTCACATTTTTCAGGTAGATTACTAATGACCTACTCTAAAATGGCATTGAAAGCTCGATTTTAAAGCTAGCTACATAATTTCAGACAGATTACCAATGACCTCCTCTAAAGATCGCACAAAAAGTGTTTTGAATACGCTTACTGGGGGCGTAACAAATCGATAAAAATCGATGTATCTCCCTCAGCTTTAAAGCTAGAGACAAACTACTAATAACCTCCTCCTAAGATCCCACAAAATGTTTTTTGCGCCCATGGGGGGCGTGGGAAATCGATAAAATCCAAATACATATCTTAGGGCGGATAAGGCGCGAAAATCCTTATCTCCAACAATTTTAAAGCTACAGTCACAAAATTTAGTAAGCAGTTTTCTGATGACATCCGCTGTATAAGGCCGAAAAATTTCGACTACGCCGAGTTCGTCCCCCACAAATTACAAAAATCTAAAGTTTCAAAATAAGAACAATAAAGACCGTGAAGGAGTATTGAGCAGTCGGTTACGCCCAACTGAAACGTTCTTGCTTGTTTAACTATATATTTATGAATTAAGGAAATATTGATTTTTTGTGCAGTATTTTTACGAGTTCTTGACTTTAAAATTCAAGGAAAAGTTGAAAAATTATAAATATATATAAATTGTTTTTACATAGTTGCTTTAATTAGGCGTCGTTTAAGGTATTAATCATTGAAATCGATGGAGAGACGGATGCGATAATACCATTGCAGCAAATTCACTCATAAAAGTTATGGGAGAAGCAGGCCATCCACATGCGATTATGAGCACAGCCTTGGGTCGGCTCGGCGGAATGTTCGACGTTAGTAAAAGTGTTCGTGAACAGATGGCATAGTTTTTGTTTTTGGCCTGTTTTACTCAAGCTATACTCGCCCATCTACTTACGCGCTGTTTATATAAAAGAATTCTATGGTACAATGGCTAAACTATTTGAATGTATCAAATATAAAAAGCATCAGTGGAAGCTCAGCTGCGATTTTAAAGTTATAGCCACGTTATATGGATGGCAAGATGGTTATACCTCCTCTGGGATAGTCGAACTCCCCAAAATAAGAAGCACATGCTATCTTGCGATATCATAATGTTTAAATGCACCTCTAGAGAACGTAGATGACATAATAATGCCATCAAGGACATGAACTGAACAAAAACTTTGTAAAAGCATTAGATACTGAAGGTGAAGCACTATATTATCTAAAAGCTGTATTCCCACTTCTTTCAATAGCAAAAATTAAGCAATGCGTATTCGATGGCCAACAGATTCAAAAGCTATTGGGAAATGAGGAATTTTACACTATTTTGACACCATATGAAAAAGCAGCATGGAACTCGTTCCGACAAGTCAGTGCACACTTTTGGTGTTTTAAAAATACCGACTTTGTTACCGTACCAGTACTTGAACACTTAAAAAACATGTAATACCTTGAGAAACAAATAGTAAATCGGACTTTTTAAATATTTATTGATAAATATATAATTTCCAATTGTTTTATGACCATTTATCTATAAATTAGAAGGCCAGGTCTCGGTCAAAATCACTGAAATTATATCTACTGTGAGTACCATCATATAAATTTCGTTTCTGCATTTTTGTAATTAAGAATCAAACAGCCAGAAAAAATAATTCGGGTCGGCATTCCTAGGACTTTAAAGTCCGAATTTCGTAGAACATTCCGCAAAGAAATCATCTTTATCGACAAAAGCGTACCTAGCTTTAAAGTGTTGTTGTATCACCGTCTCTCCATCGATTTTAATGATTATTAATTCAACTATGTAAACACAAGAAACGAAACTAATTTTTTTTTCGAATTTTCACCGAATTTTAAAGTTACAAAAATTTAAAAAAAATAAAAATAAAAAAAAAATACCACACAAAATATCACAATTTTTTTAATTCAAAATAAAAAAAAACTTATGATTTAAATTCAAAAGTGCGCACGACTGATTAATATATATATTAATTAGCTTACCGAAAGCGTAAAGAAATTTTTAATGTGTTTTTTTCATATTTGTGGCTCCATTTGTTTCACAAAAAGTATGTTTGGTAAACAATACAAATTCAAAATTTAATTTTGTTACCTAGTGTTATTAAAAAACTTCTAATAGTGAACTTAATGAAATTTTCAGGACTTAAATATAGTATCCAAATGAAAAACAAAGTGCCTCTATCTCTCTTAAGCTTAAAAATAAGAGGTCTTTTAGTGTGTAGATTCTTCTTGATTTAAAAAAAACGGTGTGAGTTATCGATCATTTGAAATAAATTTGATCTGCGCGTGCCATGGACAAGTCTATGTACAAAAAGTTTAAGTCTCTAGCTCTTATAATTTCCGAGATCGACACGTTCATATAGACGGAAAGAAAAACGGACATGGCTAGATCGACTCGGCTGTTGACCCTGATGAAGAATACTTATAATTTATGGGGTCGGTGATGCTTCCTTCTGTCTATTATATACTTTTGCACAAATCATTATACCCTTTTTGTAGCTGCATATTCAATATTTATCGAAATTTTTATAAACTTGTTTTGCGTATACAAGAATTTATATTAAATATTTAGTCTCTAGATGGCATCTCGTAAACTGAGAGCGGTGCGTTCATACAGACGGACACAGTTAAATCGACCCAGCTCATCGTCCTCGTCAAGAATATATGTATATGCATATATGACGGACAGGAGATGTTTCATTCTGCTTGTTACATACATTTGCAAAAAACCATTATACCCCTGTAAACAAAATGGGTAAAACCCAATTTCAAATGAAAAGAGCAAATATGTCTCTTGTTTATAATAAGATGTTTAGATTTGCAACAGGTTATATTATAGTTAATAGGCTTTTCAGTTACATATTATCAATTACATTTTTTGTTTTCTTGTGGACTAGCCACTGAGCAGAGCTTAGGGTTATAAATAATGTATGTAGTTTTACAATTTTATATTCGATTTCTTTATAAGCAGCACTCAATTACAAGTAACTTTTATATAATTTTTCTTTTGCATGTTTTACAAAAATATACACGAATAGTTTTCGTTTTCTTTATTTACGATTCACATGGAGCTGTTTCCGTACTTCGTTTAAGGCATAGTGTGTATTTTTTATTCGGTATGTGGTTGCTTAATTCACATAAGTCTAGTTCGCTATTAATGTAAAATCGCATTCGCCATTAATGCCTAAAATAAATGCTAAATCTGAAAATGAATGGACAGTGCAGTAACAAATGTCATTAGAAAGAGTGGAAAACAAAGAAAACATGTATATGGAGAACTGGAGCACAGAGCAAAGCGATCAAAAACCAAAAAAATATTAGATGATCGCAAGAAATATTGTTATAGTGGTCTTATGGTCGGGCAGACGTTTCTTGGTTATCATTTTGGTCAACGCCTTAATATGTTAGAGGGTCGCGGCAATCCACTGCGTTTCATTTGTGTCGGTTGTCGCAGACCCGATGGCTTCGGTAAGCCCGTTGCGCCGGTTGTCACCTGTGTCAGCTTCAAGCTGAGCACCTGTGTATCAAATGGGTCATTTGATTTTGTCTCCTTGCCATACAGACTACCACGCGACGATGCAGAGGAGATGCTCTGTAATAAACAATATTGTAAAATTAACAAGTGAGGACGTTGCAGTCGGGTGTAACCGACAACGGATTACTCGTTCACAGTGTAATAACAACTAAAACATGTACCCTAGCACTATGTGTATAGCTTATTTATAGTATATGCTCAAAAAACAGAAAAATATCGATAAGAAAACGGGGCGGGTTATCGATAATTTAAAATAGCCTTGATCTTGTATACACAAACTTAAAAACCCAAACATTAATACCTAGATCTTATTGCAGCACTTGCTGCCCATCGGATTGTCAAATTTTACACGTTTTCTTTCTTTTATAACTTCCGTGTTTCTTAACCGATTGTGATGAATCTTAATGCAACATATTAAGTTTAAGCTAAAACCGACTAAAAGAAAGCGAACTTTACGTTATTGATTTAAAAAAAATCGAAACATCGATGCATCGATGTTAACAACAGCACTGTTTTCCAATTTAAACTCGATAATCTTTTTTTCGATGATTATCAACACGATTTTCAGATCCGATATAAAAAATCGTTGTTCATTTCGGATTCACATAACTATAATAAACGTTTATTGATATATTTAATTTCTGATTGTATTATGACAGTTTATCTATAGATTGGTGGGTCAGGTCTCGATGAAAGCTACTGAAAATCGTATCTACTGTGATAGTAAAAAAAGCAACAAATTTAAAAAAATCTTAAGTGGTTTTTCTCATCTTTGGCTCGATATGTATCAGAAAAAGTAGGCTTGGTAAACAATACAAATTAAAAATTTAATTTTGTTACCTAGTGTAATCATTTGTTTTATAAAAGAAAAGAGTTAAATTTTATTGATATAATCTGTCATATTAGTTTGTGTGTTAGGTATAATATAATTGAATTATTAAAAATAATAATTTTAACTCTATTTTATACTGCACCGCAATACTACCTATTGATCAAGTTGTGACAAAACTCAACTTAAGTTATATGGCATAAAAATTTTAAGAATACGAAAAAGTCTGGCAAGTCAGCGCCACCTACCAACCAGTGGGCACTGACCACTTAATTTCCAATGTAGTAAAATTGAACAGTTATCCAACACTAATGAAACAAAAGGTACCAAACAAAAAAAAAACAGATATGCAATAGGTGGCGCTTACAATGTTGCACGTGGCTTATTGATGTGCAAATATCCAGTTTTTGACACTTTGGGGGTAGAACACAAATTTTGGTCCGATCTTTAAAAGAGGTCATCAGCCGGTATACATTTTATGCATCTAGCTTTAAAAGTGAGAATGATAAATAGATGTAATCGATTTGTCACGCCCCCAGTGAGCGTAGCCTCAAGATCTTAACACTTTTCCATTGCGTTCATACGGACAAGACGCACATTGCATAAACCCAATACACTAGTTTCACATCGTGAACGAATATAAAAGCTTATAATAGTTAAAATTTTAAGTTTACCTCGGGTGTTTCAGATTCTCCAGCTGGCTTCATGTTCAGACTATAATAACCGGATGATGGACGGGTAAGGCCATTGCCAACAGCTCGTTTGACACCCGCGGCCGTCGGTGCACGCAATCCGTTGACTAACTTCGGCACTTTGAATACAGAAGTTTCATCCTATCGAATATATAGATTTACCTTTTATTAAAATTGACTGTCCTTGTTTATACGCACCTCATACTGTTGTGTTGCTCGAAGTGCATTCGGTAATTTGCTGACCTGAACGCTGGGTCTTCTCAATGCTCCACCCAAACTGGGTCGAGATGCCATCGCCGCAGTAACACCTCCAGTTCCCACAAAGCCGCTAATGTTGGAGGACAAGTTATGAAATGACTTGGACTTAATGCCCATCGGACTTTTTAGCCCCCCAAAGTCACCAGTTTTGGGTACAGCTTCCGATGCTGTTGCTTTAAGGTTTGCTGATGTTGTATTTAGACCAGCACTAGCGGATGTTGCTTTGCTCACAGTTGTAAGCTTTTGTAAGCCGCTAATGTAGCGCGGCCGTGACAGCGAACGCGGCTGTGGCCGCATATTCTGGCCAAATTCAGCTGTTGGTAGTTCAGACATTTGCTGCCGTTGATGCATCAGTAATGATTTCTCCTTTGGCTTTTTGTAGGTCAAATAATTGTTGCCGGCAATTTCGTTGTTCTCCGATTCGTTAAGGTTCCTGGAAGATGTCTGATCAAGTCGCGAAACACGTCTACATGGCGATTGCTGTCGGTGTTGTAGTTGCACTGTATCCAACGGCTGATGCTGGGGCTCTTCATCATCAATACATGGCACAACAATGTTTTCCAGCTCTACATCGCGTGAGCGCATTTCTTTAGTTATTTTAATGGTTTTAAATCGCTCGCGATCTCTGTTTCGACGTCCTGACAGCTTAGAGCTGGAAGATTCTGCGTCTACAGCCGTCTGCAGTTGCTTGACTTCTACGTTCGTGTCGTGTTCCTCAGTCTCCTGTAGTGGCGTGCATGTCTCAAATATATTGGCTGGCTCGTCCTCTCGTCGATGAACAATGAACGATGTGGAATTGCAGCTAGCGGTACTGGCATCGCTATCATGCATTGCGCTCAGATTGACACCGTCATAAAGGCGACTACGACGGTTAAGTAAACGTTCACCACCGCTTGCAGATTGGCCATGACCATGACTGTGACTGCTAATCAATTTTGACTGCGGCGATGGGGGCGTCACATGCTGCTCATTCAGCAGCTGTTGTTGTTGGTGCTGCTCAACTTGAGTGGTATGCTCCTCATCTTTCTGAAAACGACGCTTAATACTGTCAAGTGACTTTTGTATTTTGAGCTGCTCTGCATTGAGCGTATTTACTATTCCAAGATTGTCCAGCATGTTCTCAAACTGCTCTTCATCACCCTGTTGCGCGAGCAACTCCACTTCTGCCTCGGCCAGATCCAAGACGCACTGCATCTGCTTATGGTCTTCGGACTTGTTGTAGGTGGCATCTAAGGCGGGCTGTTCGATTTGTTCCAGCAGCTCCAATGTGTTTAGCACGAACTTTTGATCTTCAAAGCCGCCAGGTGCTGACTCAACATGAAGATCGTTTAATATTGCGGTTGGTGGTTCATAGGTATGGTTCAGGTGCTGCAGGCTGTTGCGGTTTTTGTGAGGCGTCGTGCTGCTCACAATGGGCGATATATTAATATTTTCGCCACGGCTTTTTAGTGTGGGCGTATATAGTGGCTTATTGTCGTGTTGAGAGCGGGCACTTGCTGTGGTCAGTGGCGTGGATTGCATCTGTATGGATGACAATTTCATCTCAACATTCTCGGGCGTATCGCAGCGCTCCGCCTCAGGCGTATGACATCCTTCTGTGTAGGTATTGTTTACCTGTCGCCCCGCGAGCAGCTGTGTCTCATTAAGTACCGCTGTGTGTACCACCGTTGGTCGCTTAAACGTGCAAATTGTCTCCCCCTCGCTCAGCCCTTCGGCTGTCGTACGTGACGTCAAACTATCAACCAGACTGAATGTGGTATCGCCAATCATCTCCTCAGTCAAAACCATCGTGGTGCACAACTGCGTCTGTGTATGGGGCTGTGCCTGCAACTGCAGCTCATTTGTCGTAGACACGCTGTCTGTGCTGTTGTCCATGGTGCTGCAACCGGATGCGGTTTTGCTTAGCGTCATCAGAGATATGTCATCGATCTGGCCAATATGCGAATCCTTGGTTAATGTACCATCACCGGACATGCTGAGCGATTCAAGCACCTTGCGATCTCTGGTCATTTCGCTCAGCGTGTAGCCCTCCTCATTGATCAGTGTTGTCAGGTTATGCGGTGGATCCGCATCCGTGCTCTCTGTTGGATCAAGACTGTTGATCGATTGAAGAAAGTTCAGATTTGTAAAGTCGGCGGAGCTGATAAGCGAATTATTCATGCATCCGTTGTTCATTGATATGCAAATGGAAGATGGTGGCGAGGTGTCCTGCAGAAACGATTTATGCATGTTGGTGACAAGTCCTCCGATTTCCAGACTTAGCATCAGCGTTCCTGAATTTGTTGTTGGCGTTTGTGTTTGCGATATATGCGACTGAAAAACAAGGTTAAAAATCTATTTTGTTGATAAGCCATTTTATAGTTATATTTGGGGTATTATAAATAAATATATTATAATATTAACAGGTAAGAGCATAATTAAATTATTAAATCAGCAGAGGGACATTGTGCCCAATAGCGAGACAGAAATGTGTCTGTCTAATTGCGTATTTGAGTATTAACAAGTAGTCGGAAGTGACCGACTATAAGATACCCTAAACCCAGCGGCGAGCTGCCGGTACATATGTTCATTTAAACCCCTTTGCATTGACACACCCATACACAAAATCGCACATACATACACTCAGACACGCACGCAACAAGCAGCGCACTTTACTCAGCAGCTGCGCCTGGCCCATACCATACAAAAAATTGAATAACTTCTAAGCTAAGAGACGATCGTTATGAAAATTTCAGGTCGTAACAAGTCCATTCAAACCTATGTACAAAGGAATGGGGTATCCTAAATACGAAATATTCGTAAATGGCGTATCTTTTACGAAAACATATTCAATTTTATATTATCATTATATTATTGGTGGCTCCAGCTGTTATAGTTTATATAATATATATATATTATAAGCTCAAAAAACCGGGTAAAAAACCGACAAATACTGATAAGTAAACGGTACAAGATATCGATTATTTCAAACAAACTTGATCTGCGTATGGTACACACGAACTTAAAAAGTCCAAGCTCAGCTCTAGCTCTTCAAGTCTCTGAAATCGTCGCGTTCATTCAGACGGACGGACAGACATGGCTAAATCGACTCGGCTAGTGATGTTGAGCAAGAATATATTTACTTTATGGGGTCGGAGATGCCTTCTATTGTACCTGTTACATACATACATTTGCACAAATCCATTATTCAGGGTTATTTAAAGCCGAAACCGATGGAGCCAGATATACAATTTATATTTAATGCGCCAATAGATATTATATATTTATACCCCGAATGCTCAATGCTCTTGTTACGTCCTTAACATTTTATAACGATCCTATTCTTTGTTTAGAAATTATTTAAGAATTAACTTTCCATAGTGGGTACCAAGCATAGCAAGCGGCGTGCGCTTGTGTGTGTGTATGTGTGAGTTATTGTATTTATTTATGAATGCAAAGAGGTTTAATGTATGTAACGACAGCTCGCCGCTGGGTTCAGGGTAACTCCTAGTCGGGCACACCCGACTAGATTCATCTTACTTGTTTTTGGATGAAGATGTTTCCGTCAAGGCGTAATGCAATATTATTATACAATAATATATATAAACTTATATATATATATATATATTTATATAAATTCTTATTCTGCACAATTGCATTAGTTTTCAGGATATATATTCTTCGGTAGCCCGAAGATACCAGTTTTTCTGGGGATTTAAAATATTAAAAATTGGTGCCCACTTACAAAATGCGTGTCCATATTTGCTGCCGCCTGTAATCTGCGTTTCGGTCGTGTGAACGTCTTCGAATTAAGTTGGTATGCTTGATATATAATATACATATTAGTTTTAATTGATAAGTTGATAAGAGTATTTTGTATGTCTGTAAGTGTGTAGTAAGCTTTTCTTCTGGTTAACTGTGTTAAATGTGTGTTTGAAAGATTCAAAGATCATCTGTTTCCAAAATTCCATCCTCGTTGATAACTAATAGCACCTCATCATCCGAACACAATATCGTTTCATCAATTTCTTGCTCAAGATTAAAGTCCGCGTTGATTGTAGCCTGTGGCACCAACGCTGGCATATCTTTAAAATTCGGTGGCATAACTTTAGCTGCTGTATTTAAAGATCTTTTGGGTTCTATAGCCAGTTTGGGCATATAATTATTGAGCTTCTCTAATTGGTCATCAATGCTGCAATTTTTGACATGTGCCTGTGCAATGGGACTGGCGACAAGAGCTGTTGTTGGCTGAAGAGTTGGAAAATTTGGCCTGTCCCAATCTTGTGGCTTGTCACACAATGTAATCGTTAGCATATCGTTGGTAATTACCCATCTCGGCAGCTCCACTGGACGCATTACAAACTGTCGTGAATAGCTACGCCATTGCCAGCTCTCGTTGCTAGTGCGCTCACAGCATACACCGCTTAACGTAAAAACACGGAGTTGATTGTCGTAAATGTGTATGTCTAGCTGCGCATCCTCGATGTTAGTCTGCATTTCGGGCAGCTGGCAAATCGTTTGAATCACAGCCTGTAAGCCGAAACGTAATTTGCCACAGCGAGCAAACGATGAATGCAGGTGCAAGTGATTTCGATCGTATAGTCTATAGTAGCTGCTGCTGCACTGCAATGGCAGCAACAGATCCGCAGGTACACAAAGTGAGAATAAGGCCAGCGCATCATAATACATGTCTAGCTCCAGACGACGGTTGATCTCATCAAATATGGTGCAATAGAATTTGGCAAATCCAGCGCAAAAAGCCAGGCCTTCACTATTACGGCTAGAAAACCGCTGATGGTGCGTTGATGGACAACGCACTATTTGCCCTTCTGATGACTGTTGTTCGTTGCTGCAGCCATGAATGTGGCCTAGATTTGGCAACATAGCGCGCATTTGCCATAGCTGGCATTTGGCAAGTGGATTTCCGGTAAGATCCAAAGTCTGCAAATTTATATTTTTCAAATTTTTGAGTTCCATAAGGGCATGTATGCGATTAGCGCTGATATCCAGAACCTGTAGCGCTGGCATATTAGCACGTGAAAAATCATTAAAGGCTCGTAACGTGCACAAAAAATTGTCACGCAATTGGAGAACGCGCAACTGCGGAAACTCTTGAAAAATCATATGCAGTAGTCGCTGTAGCATTGGCAGCGCATGCAACGCACACAATTGATCAACAAGCTCAACGGCGGCGTGAAAACGCGACAAATGGAGCGTCTGACTCTTGGCATCGTAACGTGCAAAAAGCGCTGCTTTCATGGCCGCCAGCAGCTCCGGCGTAAACTGTGACACCGTTAGAAAACTTGAAGGCAGACCCGCTTCTACAATTATATCGATAGTTTGGCTACTGTAGAGTACGGAGACTTTGCCATTGAGTCGCTTTAAGCGATTGGCCATCAACGTGTTGTCCACAAGGAATTGGCCATGAGCACCGTTGTTGCTGCGTTTGAAATCGTACACATGCACTTTCAGCGGCATCATGGCGTATTTTAAGGCGAGCATAATGGAGCTATTTGGCAATGCCGCGCAGTTGGATATGGTCACTGTGTACCAGCCGGTAACACTAATCATTTTGGGCGTTGATTCGTCCTCCTGCACATACTTATCTAGTACGCTACTCAAATGAAGAGGAGTTAGATCACCAATCCACAGGCCTACATATTCCTTGAATTCGCTGGTGCCCAGGTTTTTGAGGTTGGTTTTTAAAATATTTACGGGCGCACGAGTTTTCATGTTAAAGCGGCAGCCATTTTCAATGGCATTTTCCTTCAACTTTCGGAGAACACTCATTTTGACAACCAAATTTTTAACTTTGCCATAAAGTGTTTTACAGTTATTTGAATTGACATTTAAACAGTGTTGGCTAACCGCGCACTACTCAAACTTGTAAGTAGCCTGACTTCTGCCATTCACACATTTCGCATGATGAACAGTGTATAAAACGTGAAATTGAGAAAAACATGCCAACTATTCTAATAACATATATTTTACAAAAATGTAAATAGTTCATAATTCTTTAAGAAATTTTGAATTAGCGGCTCTCTAAATGGACTTTTTATTTTACGTTCAGTAAATTTGGTTATTAGAAAAACTAAGGTAAAATTGTATTATAACTGTGTTTAAAGCACAAGAAAATGCGAATAACAGATATTTGTCTGTATTTTGCTTGGTTATTTTACGAATGTGTTTGCGATGATTAATTCTTGCCTACAATAAAAAAAGTACTACCAAATTGAATAATAGCTCCATTGTATGTTAGCAGTAACTGGGCCGCCTACACATGTCACCTTGCGAATTAGTTTATACAAAGCTCAAAACACAACATGGTCTGCACATATGTATGTACAACGTACATGTATGTACCGCCTGTACTTATGTGACCCGTGATGAACATACATACATTTTCGTACGTACCTTGTTCATTGGCGTGCTGCGATTGTTGCTGCATCTGCGACTGCTGCTGATTATTTGTTTTCCACTGCTGAAGTATGTTTGAGATATCATCGTGCGTTTTGTCGGCCAGAAAACTATTTTTTTTAAAAGAATCGAATGTTAGTGTTTTAGCATATGCATTAATAACTACAAAGACAAATGCCAATGTTGCCTACATGTATGAATCATCCTTTAATGCTTCGTCAATATCCAGTATATCCATGTCCTTCGGTTGTAAGTGTCCACTTTTGGCTTAAACTAGTTGATTAGTTTCGCTGTGTAGCCTGGAAGCAAAAATGGGCATTTTCTCTCCCGTTGGTTATAGGCTCATAGGGAAAATTCCTTTGGTTCAGATTTGACAGACACACACAAACAATCGCAACAAAAATGTTTGCTGTTCAAGTTGTTGTACACACTTGTGATACATAATCATAGTATTACAGTGAAAGTAATTTGTCCCAATTACTAAGCACCCTCGTACATTATAATATTTACCGTTTTATTAAATAAATAGACTGCGCAGCGCACAGACATTCTTTAACGAAACATCGACAAAGACGAAGTCGGCGATAAAATAGCAGGGATGCAATTATACGGATAGGTGAACGGAACTAGTATGTTAGGGAACTAGTAGCTCACTTAAGCAGTACGATGTATTCAACTACAGTCGAATCTCGATAATTCGTACACCGCTAAATCGAAAACCTCAATAATTCGTAACAAACTGCTAGTCTTTTGAAAAAACTTCGTTAATTCGTAAAATTTGCATCTTTTTGGTCCCCTCGTTAATTCGTATTTTATTCGCAATTCAGTGAACATAAAACCTCTTCTAAATCGTAATTCATTTATAAAAACCTCTTATAATTAAAAATGCAAAAAAAAATTTTTCAATTGAACAACCGTTAACTTTTGTAAACAATTTTGTCGTCTTCGTGGTGCCTTCAGGTCGCATTGCACGCTGCACTTATTTGTTCAATTCTCTGAATTTGTTTTTTCTTAGTTTGCTTATGTATTTCATTCAAAGCATTAAGCTGTATCGTGAGAATGAAAAATAAACATACTTTTAAAACATTATCCATTGTTGAAAAATAAAATATAACTGCAGCAATTAACATTGGAACAAATTAATTGAGGTAACGAAACAATTCGAAATCGCACTGTCAAAAGCCTCTAAATTTCATATTTTTCTTTTTGAACCTCGTTTAATCGAAAATGCAGTTCCCTTGCAATTCTACTGTATTAAGACCAAATTTAATGAATAGATTCATAATTTTTTGTAACCATTCAAATTATTTCCATATGTTTTTTATTTTATGCAAGGTGGTATTTTTATATTCCATATTATTAAATAATGGCCCTATGAATAAGAGTGTATTTTTTTATGGAATATTTTCTCACTCGTTTGCCAATTTTTTAGAATGCTCCATAAATTATTTAAAAAATATATATTCCTCAATGTCCAATTTAAAATTGTATTTTATTTAAAAGCTGGCGGCACCTATTGCATATTTTAGGTAATTAGTTTTGTCTGCTTACAGACTCTACTGCTACACTTATTCAAATTCTTGGAATTTGTATGCTGCTGATTGCTGATTGATTTTGCACTCGGCGTATATACAACTTGAGTTGAGTTTTGTCACAACTTTATCAACTAGTAGTGTGGTGATGCAGTATAAAATGCAGCTAAAATTATTATTTTTAATTATTCGCATTCTTTTTAAAGTATATATATATATATATATATATGTATATACACACATAGATATATACATCTCTAATACTTAAAGTCATTAACATTAACACAATTTGAACTGTGATCCTAGGCCAGTTTTTGTCTTGCGTTATTCTAACATAGTGTTAATCATATGCACCAACCGCAGCGGTCTCTGTGTGTACTTTTCGGTGCTAGCGCTATAATGACCGAAGTTTGAAACAGTCATCCAAGCCAAAAATCTTTGTTATAGTCGTTCAGTTTCAATTGGAATTATTTGTTGATTCTTATTGGATAGGTTCGGATATTAACTGAACGTGCATTTCGTCAAAATCGATATGGATGTTGTCGATGATGTCTAACACGCAGTTTAGGTGACAGTTAAGACTACGCAATGGCAAATTTTTTTTTTTGTATTATTTACTTGTATATCATTATTATTATTAATACACAAGTGCTCTGTTACATGTTTTAGTTGTTATTAGACAGTGAACGAGTAATCCGCTGTAGGTTTCACCCGACCGCAATGTTCTTACTTGTTTTTTGTTTGCAAATCCACACTGCAACAGTATATTTTTATTGCCACATTTATGTTTATTAATCTTTTGTGCACACATATTAATAGGGCTTAGAATCTCCCAGTCGTTATAAATATTATTTTTAATAAGAACCCACAATAGTTGGAGTTGGTATTTTAGTATTATTTTATATGGTCTCACCATTTTTAGCGCCAAAAACTTTTACTTGAATCTAGTAATATTTATTACAAAATTCGTTCAAAGTTGACTGTATATATATATATGTATTTTTCATTGCTGCAAAATTGACTCTTGATAAGACTTTAACCACCTTAAAACAGCGAAAAATTTGTATACATATACGAGAACTACAAAGAAATACAAAAAATGTTGCGAGAAGTCGAGCAACAAAATGTACGGATCGTGAGTGCATCCAAAATTTTAAGGAAATTCCAGAAAGACCAAAAAGTGCATTCAACACAAATAGCATTAGAGGAGAGAAGAGATTGGAAAACAAGTGCACTCCAAAACGGTTCACCGAGTACTGGCTGGGTATACTTGGTAGACTCAAGCACTCCTTTCGATTGAAAAACAATCGAAGCGATTGGCTCTCGGAAAAGAATTTAAATCAATGCTCTTAACTTACTCGAACGAAGTCCAGTAGTCTCCAACGAAAGTACATTGAATATATTTTGATTAAATCCAAAACGGTTGACCTAATTATAATATAAATATTTAGTCATATGTATGTACACATAATATTTTATACTTAAAATTAACAAGTAAGAACGTTGCAGTCGTAACCGACCGCGCAATACTCGTTCACGGTCATTATTATTGTTATTTTGGAAAATTTGAGATTTTTTTAATTTGTGGGCTCTACATTTAAAGTCATCAGAATACTGCTTACTAAATTTGGAGACACTAGCTCGAAAATTGTGGGAAATAGGGAATTTTGCGGCCCGAAGATATGTGGATATTTTATCAATTTGCCAAGCCCCAAGGGAGCGCATCTAAAACATGTTTTGTACGACCTTGGTAATTTTAAGTTTAAAAGTAAGGGAGAAACATCGATTTTATCGAAATGCTGCTCCCCCAGTGGGCGCAGGCGAAATTTTTTTAAGGATCTTTAAAGCTTTAAAATTGTGGGAAATATTCACCTTTTATCGATTTTCGATTTGGGGCGGATCGAAATGTTATCGATTTGCCAACCTCCTAATGTGCGTGGCACAAAAATCTTAACACTTTGTCTGAAGCAGATAACTGCAAGTATATATACAAAGTTTCAAGTCTATAGCTTCAATAGCGTCGAAAAAAGTTGAGTTCATCCGCACAAACCCAATATACTAGTTTCACTTCGAGAACGAGTATTCAAATTTTTACCGGGGGTGCCCAGAAATAAACCTTTAAAATTTGGGGACATTGGCTCTAAAACTTTGGAAGGTATACGCTGTCGCGATTGGTTTTGGGCGGGGTGGCTGGGGAATGTAACCAAATATACCAAATTTAGCGACATTAGCTCTAACACTTTATCTGATGCGGGTATAATATATATTTAAAGTTTGCAGTCTCTAGTTTCAATAGCGGACGTCAGCATGCTTTTTCATCCAATCGATGTAGCAATGTCCGTCTGTATGAACGCAGCGATATTGGAAACTACAAAAGCTAGCGATCTAAACTTTTCGACTTGAGATTCTGCTAAACCATATGCCATTGAGTAATAAAATAAATACTTTATTACTCAATGACCATATGCAGCCCAAGTTAATCATTTTTTTTTCGATATCTTGCTCCGTTTCATTATTATAGATAAAAATCGATTTTAAGACTTGGTTTTCTTAGCATATCTCGGAGCCTATAAGTATATGAATTTTTCGGATACCTCCCCACATTCGTCCCCCATTTCAAGAAAATGCAAATCTTTACTATAGACTTGCGCTATGGTTTGTACATAAAATTGCACAGAAATTTCATAACGATCATACTCATTTAATTTTCCATAGTAGGACCAAGCGCAGCCGATGTGTAAAGTGCCCAGCTTGCTGTGTGCGTTTGTGTGTATGTGTATGTGTGTGTGTGACTTTGTGAATGTGTGCATGAATGCAAAGAGGTTTAAATGTTTGTAACGACAGTTGAGGGTATCTCCCAGTCGAGCACACCCAAGTAGAGCCGTCTTACTTGTTTTTACTCATTTAAACAATTTTGTTGCTATCGCCAATACTTTCGTTCCTTTGAAATGGGCACATTTATGGTTGTTTTTTAATTTTAATTTTTAAAGCTTGAAGAAACCGAAAATGTTGTCTAGTTAGTTCTTTTATTAAATCTTGATTTATATATTCAAATATAAAGTTTATAATCGCAACATTTGAATTTTTTAGTTGACAACAGTACAGTCGCCAATACTATTGCCGGTGTAACCAATATATATGTAACCAAATATATAAATATATTGGCTTATGTACAGAAATACTTTCAGATTAATTGTATAATTACACATTCATATACAAATAGCTTCTAGTCTGCATAAACACGCACATAATCTATAATCATCGCACTGCTGTTTCCCCAAGTGGGAGCCCAGGTATCACGATTTTGCCAAAACGAAAGTGCAGCGCGCGGCTCAAGATTTTTGTATGGCTTAACATCATTCGTAAGCATGTTATCATCGAAATTAAGAAACCCACCCACAGTAACGCCAAAAATGATGAAACATTTTTCGTTAAAAAAGGGCAAACCATCGTAGATTTCTCCGTAAATTTCTGTGTCCACCATAAGTGTTAACTTATCTCGCTGCCAAATCATAGTGTAATTGTGGAAGTCATCGCCGTAGTGGTTTGTATTAAGTCGATCCTTTAAAAATTGCACGGCACGTCCATGGTCCCAAACGATCATGCCGCCATATAAACGATTGCCCGAAATGTCTTTCTGCTGAGTGCTTCGCAAGTTAGCATTACCACGAGCATAGGCTATGCCTAAAATGTATAAGAATAGGATGGTGAATAAAATAAAAGATCTTGTTACAGCCAACACTCAGTAACTTACGAAGCTGATTAGCATAATGAGATTCCGCATGCGTTGAAACTGGTTGCAGCATCACATCTGTGGAATGTTAAATTTAATGAGCCCGGTGCTTCCCAACGTAGCCTGAAAAACTTACATGGAAATAACCAATCGCCTTTTGGCAATTTGGCACGCACCACAATTTTGCCATATTTGAAGCTAAAGGACTCGCGGGTATGCAGCTGAGCTGAGTATACAGGCGGCTTGATTTTATAAAAGCTGCCTCTGGCTATGCTGCACTCGAGCTGCGGGCTATCTACGGCCGTACAGCGATCGCCCAGTTGATAGACGCCCTGTGTGACCTCGCTGGCCACCATTGGTACAATGTGTAGATGCCCCTCTCTCACATACGAAATGCGCGGAGCATCATCAAAGGCCACCAGCTCCTCTTCCACATGATACATACGCTGACGTATATCATGCCTCCAAACACTGCGATTCAGCTGTGCCTCACTGAAGTTGTCCTCAAACAGCAGATCACCTTGGCAGGTACCTTGGCTACTACTCACAATGCTGCGGGCTGGCTTGCAATGCATGAGCGGTTGCTCCGATGCCAAAAATACCTGGCACTCGCCCTGCTTGCTGGGATAGCTGATGTTACGGGAGCTGCTTTGCTGCGTGTTCAGCATGCGAGTGTTCAGTATCACCCGTGTCTCGCTCTTCTCATAGACGATGTCGTTGTACTGCACCAGCACTGAGATTTTCAGCTTGTCGTTGTTTTGCAAACTGGTATCTTGCATGCTGACCCAGCTTCCATTAGCGGCTTGTGTTATGTAGTCCATTAGGGCCGGACATCTGTCATCCACTTGCAGCATGTAAAAGACGCGTTGCATGCCTGCCTCATCTATAATCATCATCATCACAATGTTGCCCTTTATCTTAGTCACGCCCACATACCAGGTAAGGAAACTTTAAAGCCCCGTTCTTTAAACATTATCAATTCAATGCTGGGTATCTTGAATGCCACACATTGTAGGCCTATCAGTAGTACCCAAACAAAATAGAAGCATGGCAACATTTTCCAGGCCATGACGCAGTTGTGTATGGTATAATATGAAAATTTCACGATTTTTACATATACGTATCGTTCTGGAAACTTGGCGCCTCAACTGTTACAAACCTGTCAAGTTGCATTAAGTAGAAGCTTAAAAGCTTTACAGTTGATAAAGCTTTTTACACCTTAACAGAGGTTATAATAGTTTAGTCATGCAATGTGTAACACAGAATAGAAACATCTGCGACAGCATAGACTATAGATAGACTATATATGTATATTCCGGATGACTATCAACAGCCGCCACGTTAGTCTAGTCTAGTTACAATACTAGTTTATTTATATTATATGTATACGTATAATATGTATATATATTTCATTTATGTATGTATATTTCAAATTATAACAAGTAAGATGACTCTAGTCGGGTCCCCCCGACTAGGAGATACCCTGAACCCAGCGGCGAGCTGGGTTACATACATTTAAACGTCGTTGCATTCATACACATGTGTACGTTCACAAAATCACACATACACACACACACACAAATGCAGTGCTTAATAAGGGCATCCAAATCTATGTACAAACCAAAGCGCAAGTCTGTAGTATTTGATTTGAATTTTTTTTATATGGGGGGCGAACGGGGGAGTTATTCGAAATCCGAAATATTCATAATCTGCGTATCCTTTACGAGCACATAATAAACTAATGCCCAATAATGTTTACTCCTTGAACCCATTGAAAATGATTAAACAGGGTATAATGGTTTTATGCAAATGTATGTAACACGCAGAAGAAATCATCTCCGACCCCATAAAGTATATATATTCTTGATTAGGATGACGAGCTGAGACGATTTAGTCATGTCCGCCTATCCATCCGTCCGTCTGTATGAACGCAGCGATCTCGCAATCTACAAAAGCTAGAGACCTTGATTTTTCAACTATAGATTCTCCTAAGCCATATCTTGATCCTTTTATTATTATAAAGACTATAGATACCAATTGCAATTGAATTGAATTCAGCGATATTGAAGCTAGAGACTTGAAACTTTGGATATATACTCGTAGTTATCTGCTTCAGACAAAGTGTTGCGATTTTTGTGCCACGCCCAATAGGAGGCTGGCAAATCCATAACATGTCGATACGCCTCAAATCGCAAATCAAAAAAAGGTGAATATTTCCCATTATTTTAAAGCTAGAGTCGCCAAATTTGGTATGGTGCTCTTCCCCAAAAATTGCGACTTTGACATCCCGATCACGTCCACTAAAATGCTTCCCAGCGCCCCCGCCCAAATAAAACGGAAATGCCTATAGCTCCCACAGTTTTTGAGCTAGAATTACTATATTCGAAATATATATTACTGAAAAGCTCCCCCAAATAAACGCCGGAAAAAATTTTCCGGCCCCTCCCGTCCCCATAATCGCAAAAATCGATATAACTGAAAGTACAAATCGGTAACACTTATATGCTTTCCACAATTGAAAAGCTAGAGCCACCAAATTTGGTCTATAGATTGCTAGTGACCTCCCCTAAAAATTAAGACCATAATATCCCCGGCCACGATTACTAGAACGACTCCGCACCCATGAAACGCGACAACCTACATCTTCCACAGTTTTAGAGCTAGAGTCCATAAATTTAGATGAATAAATAAAGATCGGTAAAAAAAACATCCAGTCACGACCACTACCGCCCCCGCAAATTGCGAAAATCTATATTTCCCGCAGTTGTTGTCAGCAGTGTTCTGATGACTCTAAATATGGAAAGAAAATAACCATAATAATAAAGACCGTGAACGAGTATTGCGCGGTCGGTTACGCCCGACTGCAACGTTCTTACTTGTTTTAGCTGCATTTTATAGTGCACCACCACACTACCAGTTGATCAAGTAGTGACAAAACTCAAGTCAAGTTATAAGACAAGTGCACAATCAATCAGCAAACAGCCGCATACAAATTCTAAGAATACGAAAAAGATCGTTATTTAGCGTCATCTAGGGGTCACTGACCACTTAATTTCCCATGTGAATTAATTTCTTATTAATAAAAAAAAAAGTATTGGTGCGATTCAGCTGAGAGATGTGTATCATAACCGGAAAGTCTTTCTCATCCTCGATGTCGAACGGCAGAAAAAAGATTCCACTTTAATATTACTCAAAATTTAAATGCTTTTACCATTTTAATCATCATTTACTGCAACGGCGACTCCGGCTGGTGTAAACAATTTTTTCCACTGCAACTTTAACAGACTCTGTTAAGACCGGTATAAAAACCCTAGAAGTAAGCAAGGGAGTTGAAATGTATGTAACGACAACTGCAGCTTGGTACAGGCAAAGATTATATAAATACAACAAAATGATACAAGACAGCTTGATTTTGATAAATTGAGAATCAAAACGTAAACGTACAGTTGTACTCTCACAACTTGAATGAATTGAAATGCTAATCGCCGCTGACTTTGGCAATCGAGTCTTAACTACGGTCTTAACTATTATTGTTATATTGGAAAAATTTAGATTTTTAGTAATTTGTGAGGGTGGAAGTGAACGTAGACGAAAATTTTCGGCTCTATATTTAGAGGAAGTCATCAGAAAACTGCAAACCAAATTTGGTAACTCATGCACTAAAATTGTGGGAGATAAGGATTTTCAGGGCTTACCCGCCCCAAGATATATAGATTTGATCGATTTGCCAAACCCCTGTGAGCGTATCCAAAACATTTGTTGTGCGATCTTCAGAGAAGGATATTAGTAATCTGTCTGAAAACTATGTGTCTAGCTTTAAAACTGAGGGATTTACATCGATGTTTATCGAAATGCCACGTTCTAGTGGGGGTGGACAGTAATTTTTTGTAAATTGCTGAAAAAATCGAAAATAGTCTATCTCAGTTTTTGCGCTAGAGAGCATTTCCACAGAAGGGTCCACCATGACTAAAAATTAATACTTAATATAGAAACGTTATTTTCTAATATTATTATAGCAAAAATATTCAAATTTCATTCATTTAAAAATTTAACACTTGAATTCATTGTATTCATGATGCGGCTGCAAATTTGCATTAATACAGATTCTCATTTTGGTTATAATAAAAAGGGTATAATTGCAGAAGGAGGCATCTCCAATAAAAATCGATTTTAAGACTTGGTTTTTTTTAGCATCGGAGACTATAGGAGCTAGAGTTATAATAATGAAACGGAGCAACGTATCGAAACAAAATGATAAACTTGTTCTGCGCATACTGCTAAACTATATCTAAAGTCGAAAAGTTTAGGTCCCTAGCTTTTGTAGTTTCTGACAATTCTGCGTTCATACAGACGGCCAGACGGGCGGACAGACGGACATGGCTAAATCGACTCAGCTCGTCGTTCTGATCAAGAATATATATACTTTATGTGGTCGTAGATGCTTCCTTCTGTCTGTTACATACATTTGCACAAAACCATTGTACCTTTTTACCCATTTTCAATGAGCGTTGCGTGCAAAGCACGCGGATTAACACACGTTAATAGAACAGCCCACGTATTCCACAAATTTATTTCGTTCAAATTTGTATTAAAAGAATAGTAAGCTTAGCGTTTATTAAACAGTGGGGTGACCGTCAGTTTTCCAATGCAACTCACCAACTGCCACGATATCGATATAAATATATCTATGTCTTATTCTATCGATTTATTATTGATATATAACAGAAAATGTTAAAGTAAGGTGGCAAGCCTGATTATGGGTTCAGAGCCACAGGGCTGCAACGTATTTCAGTTCTGTCAGATAAATTTCGAATTTAAATTTAAATATAATTCAAGTCGCAACATCCCGCCCACCGTAAAACGATCATGGAGTTTTATCCAAAACGTCAAGGATAGCCAACTTAGATATGGGTCGCTTCAAAATACCCGTTGATGTTTGTACCTCAGCGATTCTGATTTGCCCGTCTTTAGCTCGTATTGAATAACCACGCCCCCTTTCCAGCAGCCTCTGGCTTGGTTCTCGTCACAAATCAGAACCACGTCTCCAGTCTTAATGGGATTAGCAGCGTGGGTAGATATTCTCTGATCCAACGTCGCAAAAAGTTACCCTTCAATTGTTGTGTTATGCGATATTGCTTGCAAAACAATGGCTCCCGCCTTCCCCGGGAGTCTGTGTTAAATTCATTGTGCCCAGTAGGAAATGATTAGGTGTCAGCGGCTCAGGCTCGTCGACACTTACCGGCACATGTGTTAGCAGTATATTTAGGAATTAAGGAAGTATTTTTGTCTGGTCCCATTAGCAATTTAGAATTTAATGAAATTCCATCTACCGTAGCCGCCGCATCAAAAACAGGTCTCATCTTTTTGGGCTTGTTTAGTAAATTAGTAAACGCCAGGTGCGCGATAGCTTTGGCGCATACCTTTTGTTTACCAGATCCGTTATAGCCGTCTCATATTGATCCTTTTGATCAGTATCTCGCATTTTGTTTTCAATAGCACGCAGTCTTTTTCGTGACATGTCGTGACTATCGGGCAATTTTACGTCATCTGTCGACCATAGAAGTCCAGTTTCGTAAGCGCGTACAGTTTGCTCGAATTATATCACTCGATTCCAAGGGTTTTTCTGGTACTTAAAATACTCAAAATTCTCTGTAGTAAAATCGTAAAATCGTTAACGTCAGCAAGATTGTCAGTTTGCATGCGTACAAAATCGAAGATAATCTTAACAATGACATGCATAAGTTAATGGCTGATGCTTATGCATGCCATTGTTAAGATTATCTTCGTTTTTGTACGATAATCTTAACAATGACATGCATAAGTTAATGGCTGATGCTTATGCATGTCATTGTTAAGATTATCTTCGATTTTGTACGCATGCAATACTACTGACAATCTTGCTGACGTTAGCGATCGATATGTCTGTGTTGATCCATACACTAGCCATCTTAACGGTGTCTTAGATGCAACCAAGTCGCTACCCAAACAGATGCTCTTGAAAGTTTTTGTCAAATGACAATTGTCTATTCCAATTAGAAGCATCGGTTCCGCATTTGCATATCCTTTGATAGGCAGCTGTTTCATTCGTTTTTACTTTGCGGTTATAGTGTCAGCATTTAGAGACTGTAATGGTAGTTCCATGCTAGGAACTGTATTTCCTGTTAGACGCAACCATCTATTGTTTCTGTCTGTTGCATGAATTCTAATTTGGCGTCTCATTGATGAGACGTCTTTGGTCTGACTGCCGATCCAGTTCAACGACAGATTCTCTTTGGGATTGTTTATACCTAAGTTCTTGGCCATATCTTCATTTATCAATGTCGCGGACGATCCTTCGTCTACAAATGCGAATGTCTCTACAATTGATCCATTAGGTCCAGTGACCTCCACTGGTAGAACCTTAAATAATAACCTTGAAGCTCCTGCTTTGATAGCATTGATATTTGCTGAGCCTGCCGGTGTTACCTGCTGATCGTCAGTACTTGACTTAACCTTGTTTCTATGTAGCATGCAATGATGCCACGATTTACAATCATTTACTCCACACTCTCGCTTCCCTTTGCAAGAATTAAAATTATGTCCATGACGCATACATCCATAACACAAGTATGATTTTCTTACCAATGTCCATCTATCCTCGATGTTTGTCTTTGCGAATAATTCGCACTTGTCCAGCGTGTGTTTTCCTTTGCAACAAACACATCTATCTTGCGGTTTTGCTCTTGGAGCATCAGTACTGGTTTGCATCAGCGTCTCCCGACTGCTACGTTGATCGCCTTTACCTTGTTTGCTCGATGCAGTTACTAGTGAGGCCCGTATAATGTCCATAGCTATACGTTTAATCCAGTTAGCAAAATCCTTCACGTCTGGGTATAGGCGAATGGTAACTGCAAATTTGGACCACTCAATTACAGTTCTCATTGGAAGTTTACTTGCTAGTTGGATTAGTAGTACTGGATTATTAAGGTGCTGTGCCGCGTTTGCTGTTTCCAAGAAAATAACCAAATTTGAGACTTTAGAGGCAAAACGCACGATTTTTTCTTAACTGTTTTCCAGTATTTGCGAAATTTCTGCTTCCTTTTCCAATTGGCTTCGTATAAGCATTTCGGAATGTCCATATTTGAACTCTAAACTGCTCATAATGTGTTCCACATTTGCTGGATTGATCAACATACCTGCAACTTCATCCTTTGCTTCACCCTTCAAGCTCTTTTGCAACCTTAACAAATTTTCTAAGTTAGTATAACCAAAAGCAGCAGTAGTTTCCCTATACATACTGCTACGGGCCAATCCTCAGCTTGGCCATTGAATAAAGGCAAGTCAATAATTTTACTTGCACCTCAATATCTATTCATATTGTTTTCATTATTATTTCCTATCCCATTACAATAAAATCTACCATATGCGTTACAACTCTGCAGCCCCATGGCACCAAAATCAGACTCACCCTGAATGAATTTAGTATTAATGTTGGCTTCTCCTGCCGTCTTCCAGTCGGCCTCGGCAGTCTTTAGACCGCCAGTAACTGTGACGCTCGCCTCGTGTGCACCTCCATGATAAGCGCCGCTTGCTAAAACCGGACCAATGCCCGTATCAAGCACGCCAACCTGTGCATGTGCGCTGCCCGCTAAATCCGCTAAATCCGCCAGTGCCACTCAGTGGGGCACGGGAACCATGTGTGTCGTCTTTGTCGGACTCCTTGTCACGACTTGCATGCATTATGGTGTTCAATTCTTTATTGACTGTCTCTTTCATCACCTCCTTCAGTTCTCTGATCTCTGCTGCTTGAGAACTTATATGTTCCATAATTTTATGCATATTGCTTTGCATAGATACTGGAATCGGTAGATCCTCCTATTTTTGGATCATTGTCTGCTGCTCATCACTGCTGAGAGCCGCCCTATCGTCGTCATTGCTCATCTTATTTTTTGCAAATGGCGTCGATGTCGAAATAATTTGCAAGTTTTTGCCGTCGCGTAGATTCATTCCGCTTCAGTGATCTTGTGTCTGAGCGAGACAACTATATGTCTCCAAATCTGTATGTACTAAAAGCCAAGCTAATGTATGTCCTAAGATGATTTCACAATTCTTTGAAATTATCTCGTGCCCACTAGCACCGGCGTCGGTCCTTTTATGTTTAATAAAAATGTTGCGTGCCAAGCACTCGGATTAACACACGTTAATAGCCCACATATTCCACAAATTTATTTCGTTCAAATTTGTATTAAAAGAATAGTAAGCTTAGCGTTTATTAAACAGTGGGGTGACCGCTAGTTTTCCAATGCAACTCACCAACTGCCACGATATCGATACAAATATATCTATGTCTTATTCTATCGATTAATTATTGATATATAACAGAAAATGTTAAAGTAAGGTGGCAAGCCTGATTATGGGTTCAGAGCCACAGGACTGCAACGCATTTCAGTTCTGTCAGTTAAATTTCGAATTTAAATTTAAATATAATTCAAGTCGCAACAATGCGTTCAGGGTAAATTTTGAATTTTCTTTCTGGATAAGAGCAGCAAGTGTGTCAAAATTCTTTCGTGCCGTGTTCGGCACAGCAGCTAAAAATTTAGATTTAGAAGTTTTTGTATCTTGCCCTGCGAGGCAGGCAAACTAAACTTTTCGTCTTTTGGCGCTTCTCGCATATCATAGCATAACTCAAACTTGTTATCTGTTAATTATCTAGCGCTTCTCGCATTAAGCTCATTATTGTCTTCATATCTCGCTCATTTATCCTCGTGCACTTTATGCTAAGCAGCTGGCACATCAATGTTACCTTCGCTGCAAACTTACTCTCGGTTTAAATTTTCGCAATATTGCACCGAATTTTGATCGCTAATTCGCATCTTTGCTACAGTTATTGCAACTAATTAAATTAATTATTGCAACTAATTAATTAATGCAACTAATTTATTGTATTTTGAACATACACACACAAACATACGCCGGATGCTGCGCACTTTATTTAGCGATTGCGCTTGGAAAATGTAACTAACTGCATTGTACACCCTCGCAAGCAGCACAAAAAAATCAAAGAAAAAGTCTTCACACGCAAATGCATGGATGCGTTCTCTGCTTGCACATACACTGCTTATGCGTGCACTGCTCATGCTTGTTGCTAATAGACTTCTGAAATTTGTTTAATTTTAGCATACGTTTTCTTTAATAAATTCTGTGTTTCTTAACCGCTCTTGATGAAACATTTTGCAATAGATTCTTTCAGTGCTATAGTATATTCAAATACTCATTGAACCAATTTTGGTGTCCCTAGCTCTTACAGTATAAGAAATAACCTTAAAATTGTTGTAGATTTGAACGATTTTAGGAAAATGTTGTGGGTTATTCGATCATTTGAAATAAACTTGATCTGCGCGTGCCATGGATGAGTGTTGAAGGCTCTAGCTCTTATAGTTTCCGAGATCGACGCGTTCATACAGACGGCGGACATGGCTAGATCGACTCGGTAGTTGATCCTGATCAAGAATATATATACTTTATGGGGTCGGAGATGCTTCCTTCTGCCTGTTACATACATTTGCACAAAACCAGGGTAATTGGTTTTTTTTTTTACCCATTTTCAATGGGTTCAGGATATAAAAAATGCAGCTAAAATTATTATTTCTAGTTAATTATTCTATTATATCTATTATAACACTCTTGGACAAAGTAATATGACAAATGATTATAGTAATAAATTTGATTTTTTGAGATAAGTAACGTAAGCCAAACCACAGTAAGGTATATTTTTAAAACACCACCCAATCCGTATATGTGCTTTTATCCCAGTGCGGCGTTGTCTCCATCTGTAACCTGGGCTAAACTATGTCATCGATATTTTAAGCATATTCACTTAAAAATGGCACAGTATAAGAAAGAAGTTAAGGAGCTAAAACAATTTTATTACTTTCATATATCATTACTACAGTTTTGGATTTTATTACAGTTTTATTTCGTTTCTAATGATTGTGTGCTGAAACAGCCAAGGCTGTTGAATGTTTTGATTTAATCCATTGATAATGCTATTCTTCTTCAACACTGACACGAGTGCTGCTTGGACTAAAACATACCCTAATTTGCAGATGCCAATCGGTAGACTCTTTACACCTGTAGTTGTGTACAATATAGTCTGTGCTAGGGGCGAAGAACAACGTAGTGTGCAAAAGCGGCTAGCAATATATACGCGAACTTTTGAAGTTTTGCTATGATAGTCCGATCAGATCGAGTTATGTACCGATCGAAAGGTATCGTTTAAACTAGAAGAAAATCATATCACAACATGCGGTAGCTCATCTGATTCATGAGATTTATATCTGTAAACGATTCGATAAAAAATGTACTTTCTTGGAGCTGATGGGGTCGTTGGGGTCTTTAATTAATTCGCCCAGGTATAGAAAAATTTGTGTTTCGAATGCGGTTCGAATAGTACGTCACGTATTAAAATCGTTCAATAGGTATCAAGAAAATACATTTTTTGTGTGTTTCCGAAAAGCTGCTGTTAATTTTGGTATTTGGTTTGGTATAAATTTTCGCGTTTGGTAGCGATGAGATGGCTTTATGGAACTTTGTGGGCTTTTCCCCTATCATGAACCAAAAAACTTTTGTTCTACGTCGCTTGGAAAACCCGCTAGTTTTGCGGGAAAACGTTAAAGTCCGCTAAAACTGGCACATTGTTTGAAAGGTATTTTAAGATCTGTTAGGCGTGCCGAGTTCTTAGGTACTCAAATAGAAAGTTACAGGTGAAAAAAGTTTTCAATTGCACATTTTGACAATTTAAAAGAAAACGGCGCCAACGATTTTGATAAGTCTTTAATATGTTGTATGTACGGATTCATCAACTTTTAATATACGCCACATATCTGGGATAGTTCGCTTTTGCAAGATATTCTTTGTTAAATGTACATACTCTTAAATTGAACATTGATACGTTTGCGTTGCTAAAATAGAATACAATTTAACAATTTTCTTTTTTATCAAACAAATGATTACCTAAGAAATTCAGAAAAAACTAGCAAAAACTTAACATTTATATTGAATTTCGTCACACCAAAAACAAGTGATCGAGAAATTCAGAAAAAACTAGCAAAAACTTAACATTTATATTGAATTTCGTCACACCGAAAACAAGTGATCGATGGTGCTCGGGTTCAATTCCCGTTCTTGATGGTAGGCTGGTCTTGATTCTTCTAATAATTCAAACTTTTTCCAGTTCATAACAATTTCTTAAAATTATACTCTTATTGCTTTCTGTTAGAATTTTTCATATAATTCTTATTAAATACTTTAACTTGAATTTCGTCACACTTGAGGTTGAATAATTGGTGGCGTTGGTGTCTAACGAGGTGTTTGCGTGTTAATTGTGCGGTAGGCCCGGGTTCAAGGCCGCACGGAGGCCAATTCGTTTTTTGTTTTTATACTTTATACTCGTTTATTTTTTTTGTGTGCACCCATAATGCTAGGTTACATGTTTTCGTTGTTATTACACCGTGAACGAGTATTCCGCTGTCTATAACACCCGACTGCAACGTTCTTAATTGTTATGTATTTTTTTTTTTTGACAATGCAGACAATCATTAGTTTTAATAAACTGATCTTTTTTTTGTGCATAACTGTATTTAGGATTGGATTTTGGTTTCGTCAAGCCTCTGTTCTGTTTGAAATTTTGGCGCGAAAAGCTGACTTTGATTTGGGGTTGTGCCGTAAAACGTAGACATTCCAATGGTTTATTTTACCAATCCACTTTAAGTTTCATTCCTAAATAAAGTCTTTGCTGTATGTTTTACAATATTAATTATATATATATATATATTAAATCAGCCTCGGATCTGATTTCACTTTGAAAATCTGTGTTCCCAGATATATCTTTCTGATAGCGAAATGGCCACTCTGCAGCTTTGTTTTAATTTTGTGTGAAACAGCTGATTGTGTGTGTTCACCAAACGTTGAAATCAAATGAAAATTAAGTCGAAATCATTTGACGGAATCCCTTATTAGTTCTTAATGAAGAATTGTGAAAAATACAAGTTATAGCATGCCCCATATTAATCTATACACAACCTTCTCAAATTAAATGCTTATCGATATAAAATATGAAAATATATACCTTTCTTCATCCTCTTATGCTTTTTCAAGTTCCATCTCAATATATTTGAACAATAGTTCAACGATAGTCGGAGAAATATATGGAAGAAGCGGATGTTTGGCGGCGTTCTGCTAAGATTAGGGGTCGGAACTATGTGATCTGGTTTTTTATACCCTGAACCCATTGAAAATGGGTGTAATGGTTTCGTACAAATGTATGTAACAGGCAGAAGGAAGCATCTCCGACCCCGTAAAGTATACATATTCTTGATCAGCACGACGAACAGAGTTGATAGTTGATATCCGTCCGGATAGACTCAGCTCGTCGTCCTGATCAATAATATATATACTTCATGGGGTCGGAGATGCTTCCTTCTGCCTGTTAAATACATTTGCACAAAACCATTATACCCTTTTTACCCATTTTCAATGGGTTCAGGGTATAAAAAGAATTAATCCCACTGCAATTAAGACACGGCGCAGATATACTGTTTTGCTTTTTAATGTTCCCTCAATCCCTGTCCTACCCTATCGGAATTCCAATAAAAGTAACAAGTAAGATGGCTCTAATCAGGTGTCCCCGACTTAAACCTCTTTGCATTCATACACACATTTACAAAGTTACAACTACACACACACAAACGCACGCAGCAAACTGAGCACTTTACAGTTTCCCACTTTGTCTAGCACCCTGGGACGTTTGCCAGTAACTTTCGCAATTACTTTCCTTCAGTATGCTTGGTCCTATTCCACGAAAAGGCACCCATAAGCGGAAGTTCACCCCTTTCTAGCTAGTTCATCTGCTACCTTGTTCCCCCGAATCCCAGCGTGGCCTGGAACCCAGTATATGGTCACTCTGTTGATCTCGCCTAACTTGTTCAGGGTCCCTAGGCATTAATAGACAAGCACAGATACCACCTTATAAGCAGTTAGCGCATTTATTACTGCTTGGCTGTCCGAGAAAATTGCTATGTCTTTATGAGTGTACCCTCTTTCAAGATTCAATGAGGCATACCCCTCTATGACGTATATCTCTGCCTAGGAAATGCTTGCGAATTTCCCTAGCGATTCGTGGTAGCGGACTCTGGGTCCAAGGACCCCAGCTCACGCACCATCCTCTGTGAGCGATCCTTCTTATTGCACACATTACACCTTACATCTTATTGCATATGTTTCCACATGGTAGGTTGTGGTCCACACTTTCTTGCTGCTAGGCTCTACTCTGAAGAGCTTGTGTGGGCCAGCAGAAATGGGTCGAAACATTGCTACATACATCCATATTAAAAATTTTGGAGGTAAACTCCACATTTTACCAGTAAGAGCTCATCAGAGCAAGTATGGCGTTTTTGATAACTTGTTCGGTGTGAGGCTTCCATTTCAGTCTTTGATCTATGATGACTCCCAGATACTTGACTTCCGTGGAGAGCGGTATTGTCATATTCCCAATTCTAATGGGTCTAAGTGAGTAAATCTTGTGAAAGCCACAATTGTCTTTTAAGATGGATTTATATTCAGTCCTACAGCGCTGAACTACTCTAGACTTTTGGACAGGCTTACTGGCCGAAAGGATTTTTGTTGAAAGCGGTCCTTAATTCCTACGTTAGGAGTAAAACTAACCCTGGCCGCTCTCCACGCTTAAGGTATGTACGCTAGAGCTGTGCTGCCCTTGAAAATTTTTATTAGGTATGACAGTAACAAAACCAGGCCCTTTGTAGATGTATCGGCAGGATGCCATCTACTCCTGGAGATTTGTATGGCGAGAAATTGCCAACTGGCCACCCTATTTTGTGTTCAGTGATAATCTTTGACGCCAGTTTCCAGTTTGGTTTCCTGGCCCTGACCCTCCCTGGCTCAATGATATCAGTTTCAGACACACCTATGGTTCTGCACATGGGAAAATGGGTTTGTTGTAGAAGTCTTACCTTCTGCTCCTCATTTTACGTTAAGACAGAGTTCTGAGATGCCCCTGTCTTTAGGAATAGTAATATAATAATTCTAGTTGCAGTTAATGCCTGCTCTATGTTACTACAGAAGTTACGGAAATGAGATGGTTTGCTATACTGTATTTTGTTGTTGTACTTTGTAAGTTTTGCTGTGTATGGATCCCACTTTTCACTGCTTCTCTTTGCTGCATTAAACAGTCGTCTGACTTCTACTCTAAGTCTATCTAGTTTGTTACCTCACGTGTTGTCTCTTTTGGAGGATATCTTCCTCTCTTGACAACATGCGTGGTAGGTGTCTATTATAATCTCGTTAAAACCTTTCCCTAGAAGTTTGACTTCTACGGCTGATCCTAGAGTGGACTGATAGAGTTGCCAGTCTGCTTTTTTACGATTCCTGATTTTCTTGAGGAACGTTGTGCCTTCCTTAATGTCGAATAGTATGATCCTATAAAGGTTTAGAAGAGACCCTCCAGTTGTGTACTCACGCCTGCTATTGTCGTCCGTGCTGCCCGAAACTGTGTTGTGTGCGTTAGCAACGCATCCTAGCAGCAATGGCAATCTCTTGCTGTTGCAGTAATCCACCAGAGATTGTACCTCGGTCTGTAGACTGTGTCAGCAGTGATGAGCACTGCTATTAAATCTGCAGAGACAGAGAAAATTTATATTTTTCTTTATCAACATACAAGCTTTTGGTTTGGTTTCTCGGATATCTGCAATTACCTGCACGCATTCATCACGCAGACCATAGATCTTCTCTCTGACGGTCCATGGCTATTGGATGAGCACCAGCCCTAGGACTAACCTGTTAACCAACCTGCCGATGACAGCCGAAGCTGCCCTCGTGTGGTGCAAGTTGATTTGTGCCACGCTGGTGCACATCTTAGATTTCCGGCTCACCTTCTGACAGCGTCAGACCTGCCTCTGACACTTCGTTGGTGAGTGTCTGCTCATCGTCCAGCTTTTCATTGCCAGCGCCAGCGACGTATTGTCCACCTCCAACTCCATGACCGCCGTGGAGTCTCAGCCTCTGATTCGTCGACCACATCATGAGCTGGGCCGTTGATGCTGGCAAGGTTGGTTTTCGCGTCAGGCGTCTCTGCTTATTTCTCCTCAGTTCCCTCACTCTTCCTTTTGTGCAGTCGGCATGCGAGCTGCCCGAAAGAGTAGCTAAACAGCATATTGTTCGTTTGGAAGAGTTGCAACTTGGCTGCTCAACTCCAAGGGTGATGAGCTTGCCACACTTCGTCTCACTGCAGCTCATTACCGTCCACGTCTCTGTTTTGGTCTTTCAAGAGGCCTAAAGAGCTTGCTTCCTCTTCACCAGCTGTGCGTGGTAGGTATACGGCGACGATGTCCAGCACCGGGGTCTGGTCGCCAATCTTGAGGTCTTCATCCGAAATGGGGATCTTTAGGACTATCTGTTCTAGCCATACTTTACGTTCATAGCCGCATATTCACTTTTTTTTTTTAAATTTTCCCAAAATTGGTCGCACGAGTGTGGGGGAAAGAATGTCCGCCGTGTCATAGCACCCATTGACACGGTAAGGCCTGTGTGTACTCGTCAAGCGGCCAGGTATCGACGAGGCTCCGCACGTGTCTAGTTGATTACCCCAAACCAGCCGATGGGCACGGGTCGCATTACCCATAACCCTCGGAGGCTATTCGGTTGGGGATTTTGTCAACCATTAATATACATTAGAATTACAAACAAAATATTTATTATCTTTTTGGCTCAATGTGTATAAATTTCATATCTGAGTTCATCGGTTTACGGTTTCGGCTGAAAAAAAACATTATTAATACTTAAAGACGCAATTGAGCAGACACATTTCCGTCTAGCTTTTAATATTGATTTTATAATTTAATTATATTCTTACCTGCTAATATTATTATATTTATTTTTAAAGCTACACTGCACCTATTTTGATTTATTTACTATACCTATTCGCTTGGTGTCACAAATTGAAATGTTATTTAAATGCATGCGCACAATCAAATGGACATGTTTAAGGAGACAAAGATTAAAGCAAACAAGTAAGATGACTCTCGTCGAGAAGTTCGTGTATACCAGAGGCAGATTAAAGCTTTTTATTATCGATATTTATCGGTATTTTTGATCCGGTTTTTTGAGCATATCTCAGAAACTTTATGAGGTGGAGCCACTTTGGTTTAATATGTGTAAGGATACGCGGATTGCAAATATTTCGAATTTTTGATACCCCCATTCGCCCTCCATATAAAACAATGGAAATCAAATTTCAGAACGATCATACTCTTAGCTTATAAGTTATTCAAGAATTCTTTTGCCATAGTGGGGCCAAGCACAGCCGATGTGTAAAGTGCTCAGCTCGTTGCATGCGTTTGCGTGTGTGTGTATGTGTGACTTTGTGAATGTGTGTATGAATGCAAAGAGCTTTAAATGTATGTAACGACAGCTTGCTGCTGGGTTTAGGGGATCTCCTAGACGGGGACACCCGACTGTAGCCATCTTACTTGTTTTTTTATTATCGATTTGCGAGTATAAAAATAATTTTGTTAGATTTCTTGCGTCGACTACAAATTCCCTAATTTATCTTTACATTTACATGTTTTCTTACAGAGGTATTGCCGGTAAAACTCTGATTATTTAAATGGAATGTAATATTTACAAATTATTATTTTTAAATATTACAATAGTTTAAGCAGATACCAATTTTTTTTCGATTTTCGGTCGCTTGTCTTTCCATTCGTTTAAAGAGTTCTCTGTAGTTCTGGTGGTTTCAATTGACCCTGGCTGCGCGAGAATGGTGGCCAATTGTCCCTACTATCGGTTCATAGCAATTTACTTATAATGTAATTACAGACTCCCTTTCGATGTCATATGTATTGAAACACAAAAGAAAATTTAAAAAAATTTTCTTTTGATAAATAAATAAAAAAAAATAAATAAAATAATCTTTGGTTTTTTAATTAGTGGGTATATAGGTAATACATTTTTTTTAGTACAGTAGCCGGCACTTCAGTGGAAAGCACAGTAGCCGGCAATTCAGGGGAAAACACTGTCGCCTCCCATATTCACCGGGGTTGCACCGCCGATCCAATCGACCAGCCGCCTGACCGCAAGTTAATAGAGGACGGGGCAGCTCTATCTCTTCTTCCATTCACGGGGAGAACGCAATAGGGTGCACGTGGCATATTATCCCGTGATACTCTTCTATCCCCTAGAAAAGCAATGCCGTGCCGATCGACCACTCGTCTGACCCCTAGTGATGCAACGCTGTGCGAATTCCTCTAGCTCTCTAGCTCGATACCCTAGGGTACATAGCCGTGCCAAGAGAACGAAACACGATCGCCTCTCTGTCTCTATTATGCTTGCTAAGCGCATTGAGAAAGAGACAGCACTTCCTTCTTTACTATTCACCGGTGATGCAACGTCGTGCCAATTATCGCCGTCCTATGACATGTCCATGTAAAACGTTCCAGTAAAACACATTGGCAAGGGTTTGATGAGATTTCTCCTGACAGCGTGCTGATAGCGCGAACAGCAGGGAAAGTAAAGAGCGGAAATTTGGATCACGAGCACTTACTCAAAATACTTCGCGACTGACAAAAAGGTTCCAAACACAAAATGTAAACGCAACGCCCAACTCTCTAAACATACAAACATACGTCTTCTTCTTCTCGGTTTTGGCTTCTACTTGCAGCACCGATTTGTACAATTTTTCGTTTTCGGGCGACAGGCACACCCCTTTCCTGAGTGTGGTATTTTAACTTTTCCTTAGTGCTGCTAGTACTGATCCTAACTCTTCAATATAAAATGGTAAACCAATGTGAGAATCGAAATATGTTCCTTTCTATTTGTTGAACACTAATTGGAACTTTTATGAGAGTATTTATACCTCGCCGCACCAAAATAATATACACAATGTCGTGCCAATACATAAGTAGGTGTGTGCGCAGCCCATTGCTATATATGAAAATCTAAAGGTTGCCGCTTTTTTTTTCAACACGCGACGTCACAGCTGAAGCTTCTGCCGCCTCTTATACCTTATTAGAACTCTTAGAACTCAAAATATTTATTTTAAAGGCTTTGTCTCCAAGCCTGTTTATGTCACTTCCGGAGTACCACAAGGAAGTCACCTTGGTTTGTTGTTAATCACATTGTTTATAAATGACCTCCCCTCTGTGATAAGTCACTCTCGGGTGATGATGTATGCCGATGACGTAAAACTTTGCCTGACGTCTTCTAATTTTCTATCTGGTTGCAATCTGATATTGACAGTTTTCAAACCTGGTGTCAAGTAAATTTATTAAATCTTAATTGCAGTAAATGTAAATTAAGGTCTTCTTATAGGCAAACGCCCTTCTTGAACAATTATTTTATTAATAGTAAGCAACTTGATCGTATTGAATCGGTTGATGATTTGGGTATCATTTTAGATCCCAAGCTTAAGTTTGACAAGCATATTTCTTCTGCTGCTAATCGAGCCTTTGGTGTCCTGGGTTTCATTAGGCGCTGGTCGATTTGACGATCCCTACGTTACTGAAAGTCTATATACATCACTTGTCCGTCCATTTCTTGAGTATTGAGTATTTGGTGTCCCCAATACAAGGTTCATCAGGATAGAATTGAATCAGTACAAAAACAATTTCTGCTCTTTGCCTTCCGGGGTTACCACTGGAATCCTAATTCTCGCATGGCTTCTTATCTTGGTAGACTTTTACTAATAAATATTCCTTCTCTTTCTGATCGTGGAACCATGCGTGGTGTAATCTTCTTACACAAAATAATTAACGGGCAAATTGATTCTTCCGAATTGATCAGCCAGATTTGTTTTGCAGTTCCAAACAGAATTACTAGAAACTGACTATGCTAGCCATAACCCATTTCGGATCTTATGTTCCAAATATAATAATCTATAATAATATAATATAATAAGTAATGCTTCTTCCATACCTAGTCTAAAAACTCTAGTGTTATGTCATCTTTCTAATTGTTCGCGATTTTGGGTCCGCGCGTTAACAAGCCCTTGTTTGGTATCGTTGGGCCACT
Organism: Drosophila colorata; assembly: GCA_035041545.1. NCBI lineage: Eukaryota > Metazoa > Arthropoda > Insecta > Diptera > Drosophilidae > Drosophila > Drosophila colorata. The sequence continues at coordinate 481,060 of JAWNLD010000611.1, read as the reverse complement.
TGCATGTACTGCAGTTAGTACATCTACTATCTATATTATTACTCAATGAACTTATGGCAGTGTTCAGAGAGCATGAGCCCAAAAGCGTGTGGAAAACATGCACTCAAAAGTTCAGTGGTTGCAGAGGGCGCTCATAGCACCCAGATACCAAACATATGTATGCAAAACCTCGGCAACAGCAGCAGCGACACAACCCCTCCCCGCCCGATCGTGTCACCACATTTGCTGAAACAAGTAAGATTGCTCTAGTCGGGAGTGGCCGACTAGGATATACACTGGACCCAGCTGCGAACTGTCGTTGCATGCTTCACTTGCACACACATACACACAAACACACGCAGCAAGCTGTGCACTTTGCTCAGCGGCTATTTAACCTAAATTTTTGAATAACTTATAAATTAAAAGTATGACATGTTCAGGATTTGACAAGAGCATTCAAATCTATGTACAAACCAAAGCGAAAGTCTGCGTGTTGTTTAGGCTATTGGGGGAAGGTATCCAAAATCCGAAATATTCTTGATCTGCATCAACTTTACTTGGTGGCTCTAGCTCTTATAGTCTCCGAGATATGCTAAGAAACCCAAGTCATAAAATAGATTTTTTATCGATAATAATGAAACAGAGCAAGATATCGAAAAAAAATTATAAACTTGTTCTGCGTATGGCTTAGGAGAGTCTAAAGTCGTTTAGTTTAGGTTTCTAGCTTTGTAGTTTCCGAGATCACTACGTTCATACAGAGGGACAGACGGACAGGCTAAATCGACTCAGCTCGTCGTCCTGATCAAGAATATATATACTTTATGGGATCGGAAATGCTTCCTTCTGTCTGTTACATACATTTGCACAAAACATTATACTCTTTTTAAATTTTATTCCTATAATCATCTGTCATATTACTTTGTCCAAGAGTGTTTACAGATATAATAGAATAATTAATTCGAAATAATAATTTTAGCTGCATTTTATACTACAAGTTGTGACAAAACTCAACTCAAGTTATATGACAAGTTGACAATCGCAAACAGCCGCACACAAATTCTAAAAATACGAAAAAGTCTGGCAACTAAGCGCCGGTTTTCCGGTTTTAAGCGCTAGTTTCACTTCGTGCTGCGACACCTAACACTCATGTATTTGAGGAACAAGGACAAAAATGAATTCCAAAAAATGATTAAATAAATTCGCTTGCGCGCGGCCCCTGGAACACTTAACAACAATTATAATTTAAAAACCAAGTAAGAGTGCTCTAGTCGGGAGCATCAGACTAGGAGATACCTTTACTCAGCGGCTGCACTTGGCAACCACTATGCAACTACCACTACCTTCTAAAGAGTATGTTTCATTTGACTATTCTTGCTGCTACTGTGATACAAAATGCACACATTTTTATACCCCGATCGCATTGAAAATGGGTGAAAAAGGTATAATGGTTTTGTGCAAATGCTGTTTTTGATCTGTTTATTTAAATTTGTATTTTATTTTATTTTGTAAACTTAACAGACTTATTGGTCCAAGTGCAACTTAATAGTGGGACATCGGCGAATTGAAATATTCTGGAGAAACACAATGGGGAAAAATTGGTAAAGCTTTCTCAGATCAACTGCTACCAATATTTGAAATATAGAGTTTCCTATTGTGAAAATTTTGCCAAAAAAAATTTTACAACTACGGCATACTAAAATTTGCCAGCAACTATAAAAAGCGAGCACGCAGCGCGAGCACTAATTTTCATTATTTATTTTTATTGCAGACGGGTTTAATTAAATGCATGTAACAGCAGCTCGCCCCCGGGTTCAGGGTATCTCATAGTCGGGCACTCCCGACTAGAGCCGTCTTACTTGTTCTAATAGCTTTTTTGACAAAAACGCCAGCAGAAAAAAATATTGTTCGCAGTACAGCAGCAGCTAAAATCCATATTTAGCTTAGATGTTCTGTTGCTATGACTAAGCAGCGTCCGATAGCCGTAGTTGCAGCGCAATTTAAAACTTTTCGTCGTTGCTGTGCTGGTACAGCAACCTAAAAATTTGATATTTGAGTTTAACTGTAATGTTCCATTGCTCCCAAAGAAGAACAGCAGAAGCGAAAACTCAAACACTGCTGAAATGGATTCGGTGCACTACATTTCTAAGCTGTCGTAAAGTGATTATGTATGGAAATTTATCGAGTTCGGATGCAATTTTCGTTAACAATGAATTCGCAAAAAAATACTAGTAGATTGATTAAGGAAGATTTTTAAAATTTTCTAAATTAATAATACTAATTACTGAAATTATTATTTTCGTTGTCACATACTTATAATATTCTATAAGCCCTTTTAAAATTGTATTATTTTATGGCATTAACTTGATTAGAACTTTTTACTGAAAACAACTTAAAACGGTCAATTCAGAATGATACACGCGCATTTGTTTACCAGAGGTGTTTAAAGAATTAAGGAAAACAAACCGCAAAAGAAGAATCATTCTTCATCACGATACTGCGAGTTCTCACACATCACGTCACATATGTGACTGGATTATCTGCCAGGCAGTCCTCATTTGGCACCCAGTGATTTCTTCTTGTTTCCACACATTAAGCAAAGTTACGTGATCAGCGGTTTCAACGTTCAAAGAAGCAGCACATGCGTTCAGTATGAACGTTTTGGAAGTTTCCGATTCGGAGTGGGAAAAATAAATCGAAAAATGGTATCATCGTATGCAAAAGTGTATTGATATTCAAAGAGAATACTTACCTTGAGTAATAATAATAATAATGTACGGTCACGTACATTAATTAAAACCAACAAGGCTTCGGTGGTTTTTAGTAAATTAGGCCTCTTGTTGGCGAAAAGTGAGCACAAAGACCGTTGCGTTTAGATGGTTTCTAAATTAGGCCGATATGTGGTGATATATATAAATATATATTAATTATAGAATTGCCACGCCCCCATGCGTGTAGATGAATAATCTTAACACTTTATCTGACGAGGGTATACGCGGGTAAATATTCCAAGTTACAAGTCTCTGGCTTGAATAGCAGTGGCCAATTGTCCCTACTATCGGTCCTTAGTGATGCAACGCCGTGCTAGTCCAAAATCGGACACGAGCGGGCACAGCCTTCGTATTTTTCTATTTTTGCATTTACTTTGTTCGGTTTGTATGATCTTATTTTTATTCTATCGCTGCGTAGTAAAACAATATATTGCTTGCTCTTTACGCATATGTGTCGATCTCTTACCCCCGCTTCCGACAGTGTGCGGACATGTATGTATGTACGTGGAAGCAGAAAAAAAGAGCAAAAAAGGCGCGTTGTTGCGTCAAAGTTAGTAGAATTTCCGAAGCGCAAAGGAAAATATGTGTGAACGCAACAGTATAAAACAAGTAAGATGGCTCTATTCGGGTGTACCCGACTAGAAGATACCCTGAACCCAGCGGCGAACTGTCGTTATATACATTTAAAGCTCTTTGCATTCATACACACATTCACAAAGTCACACACTTTACAGACCGGCTGCGCTTGGCTCCACTATGGAAAATGAATTCTTGAATAACTTCTAAACTAAGAGTATGATCGTTATGAAGTTGTTTTGCTTAATAAGAGCATCCAAATATATATATAAACCAAAGCGCAAGTCTGTACTACTTGATTTGCGTTTTTTTGATATGGGGTGCGAATGGGGGTAGGTATCCAAAATTCGAAATATCTGTTATCTAAGTATTCTTAACGAGATCATATTAAACCAAATTTGGATTAAAGAAACCGATAAATATCGATAGTAAGAAAATTTTAAATAGCCCTAATCTGCCTCTGGTATACGTGAACTTATAAAACTAAACTTTAATCCCTAGCTTTTATTGCAGCACTTGCTTTCAATTGGATTGTCAAATTGATCAAATTTTCCCACACGTTTTCTTTAATAACTTCTGTGATTCTTAACCCATTTTGATGAATATTAATGCAATGGATTCTTATAGTGCTATAGTATATATAAATATTCATTCGAACCAAATTTTGTGTCTCTAGATCTGATAATCTACGAAATATGCTTAACAAATTAGAGGTTGTTTGTAGAGTTTTATCGATTTTAGGAAAACGGTATGGGTTATCGATCATTTGAAATAAACTTGATCTGCGCGTGCCATTATACCCTTTTTACCCATTTTCAATGGGTTCAGGGTTTATATAGTATGGCATTCGCCACTTTACGCAGAGATTCTGTGTACTCAAAAATAAATTTTTCGATGTGACGAATGCACAACTATTTTTATACTCGATCCCGAAGTGAATCTAGTATACTGGGTTTGTGCAATGCCGTCCGTCTGTCCAGATAAACGCAACTTTTTTCGGCGCTATTGAAGCTAGAGACTTGAAAGTTAAAAAATATACTTGTCGTTATCTGCCCCAGACAAAGTGTTTTGATTTGTGTACCATGTCGATAAGCCTCAAATATCATATCGATAAATGATAAAATATTTCCCACATTTTTAAAGCTGGAGTCGACAAATCTGATATGTAGATTGCTGGTGATCTCCCCCATGTCCACTAGAACGTCCCAGCGGCTCCGCCTAAAATAATCGGAAATGCCTTTATATCCCATAGTTTTTCAACAAGTCACTATATTTGGAATATATGTATATTAAAGCTCCCTCACGTAATCCCAAAAATCGACATACCAAAAACCACAAATCGGTAACACGTGTACATTTTACACAATTTTAAAGCTAGAGTCACCAATGTATTTGGTATGTAGACTGGTGGTGACCTTCCCCAAAGATATCGCGGCCTAAGCCTATATCTCCCACAGTTTAAGAGAAAGAGTTCCTTAAATTTGGAAGGTAGATTACTGGTCACCCCCTTTAAAGATGTGACCTCCTTTAAAGATCTTTGAAAATTTCAGCCGACGCCCACATTCTGATAAAATCGATGTACCTCCCTTAGTTTTATAGCTAGAGACATACAGATAGATTACTAATAACCTCCTCTAAATCGCAAAAAAAAATGTTTTGGATACGCCCACTGCGTGCGTGGCAAATCGATAAAGGGTGAATATTTTCCATAATTTTAGAACTAGCGTCACCAAATTCGGTACATAAATTGCTGGTGACCTCTCCAAAGATTGCGAGCCTAGTAACCCGGCCACACCCAGTAGAACGACCCCAGCCACCACACCCTCACCCCCGTTAATCTCAAAAGCCTATATTTCCCACAGTTTTAGAGCAAGAGTCCCCAAATTTGGAAGGTAGATCACCCCCTTTAAAGATCGGTTTTCAGCCACGCTCACTTCTGCCAAGTAAATGGAGAAAATCGATATATCCCTCAGTTTTAAAGCTAAACAAATTTTTCTCAGACAGATTACATTCTCTTAAGATCGCACAAAAATGTTGTGGATATGTCCACTGTGGGCGTGGCAAACCGATAAAATCCTTATATCTTGGGGCGGATAAGCCGTGAAAAGCCATATCTTCCACAATTTTAGATCTAGAGTGACAAATTTTAATAAGCAGTTTTCTGATGACCTTAGCCGAACATTTTTGGCTAAGCTCACTGCCGCCCCCACAAATGACAGAAATCGACATTCCAAAATAGCATTAGTAATTAAGACCGTGAACGAGTATTGCGCTGTCGGTTACGCCCGACTGCAACGTTCTTGTTTAAATATGAGTACGATTCGTACTTAATTTGTACTTTTAATTATGATCTTACTTAAGCTAAGTACGAATCGTAGGGAAACGTTCTTAAAACAACACCGTTTGTGCTAGGTCGCGGAATTCTGTTTATCTCTGGGTTTGGGAGTGGGACACCCCAGAAATTCAATATTTCCCACAATTTTAGAGCTAGTGTCACCAAATTTGGCAACCAGTTTTCTGAAGAAATCCTCTAAATATCGAGCAAAAAAAAATCTCGGCTCCAATCACTCCCGCCTCCGAAATTTACAAAAATCTAGATTTTTCCAAAAAAAAAAAAAAACAGTAATAATTAAGACCGATTTTTACAGACAGATTTTACGAGTCTTGCGCAGTTGGCTTCACTAGAAGGCGACGTTCTCACTTGTTATACTGGGTATAAAATATGCAAATAGGGTATAGTGGTTGCGCAAATCTACACATGTAACAGGCCGAATAACCTTCTCCGATCCCATAACGTGTATATATTGTTGATCAGGACGACTAGCTGAGTCGGACATTCCTAAATATGTCCGTAAGTCCGTCCGTCTGTTTGATAATGAGAACTATATACCCCAAATTTGGCTCACGGAAACATTTGAATATACTAAAACACTTAAAGAATCTATTGCAAGTTTCTTTTGTGCTTTTTATTGGTTTGAAATGACCAACGGATGAGTTTTGATTGGGCGTAAAATAGACACGTAAAGATCAAAACGGAAGTGGACGGAGCAATCGGAACTGGCGTTGCTGGACGTGTGGGAGGACAACAACAAAATATTCGTATGTATGTGTAGTGGAAAATTAAGCAAAACAATTAGTATACTTATAATAATCATTTGAGCCAAGAAAATGCGAAAATTAAATCTTACGGGCAAACGCTATCAACGTGGAGACACGTCGAGAAAATGGCCCAAATTTTGCGGCTGCTCGAAGACTTTACACCACGAAAAAAATTATAAATAATTTATAAATTTTGCATTTGCAGTTCGAATGTGGGGGCAAGCTGCTCCTCTGCCCAATCGGCTAAACGGAAAAGATAACAATTACAAAGAGGATCTCCTCTTTAATATGTACATCTATGTATATATATACAGCAACTGACGCAATCGAAGCATTCCCGTCCATTCGAAAGTTATCTTCTTCCTGACCAAAGCGTTCCTTTAAATATACGTGTGATTATGATTACCTAAGTATGTTGTTTTATTTACTCCCATATTGCTATACCTCTCTACCAGCATCAGCCAACAACGACGCAATAAAAGTGTTTGGCATTGCTGTGTCCAGATGCAGCTGAGAGAGGTGCATCCTCACAGTAAGTGCCTCGTCATCCTCGATGTCGGACGGCAGAAAGCAAGTCCACGTCTTGATCTTCCACATTAATATTACTCATAATTTGAATTTTTTATAAAATTTTAATTTTCGCGGACACGCAGCTTTAATAACGATCAGCTATTCACTGACTGCAATTGCGGTAGAGGCTGGTGTAAACAAGTTTTTCATTTGCGACTTTAACAGCCTCTGTTAAGTCCGGTGTAAAAACCCTATTAACTACTAGTAGTAAGAACAGCTTAGTTGATGTATCCATGTCCAAATGTTCGTCTAAGCATGTCTGTTTCTAAGCAAACTAGTCTCTGAGTTTTAAAGTTATTTTTATGACACTTTGCAATGGTCCGGTTTTTTGATGCAGGAAGAACATATGTACATGTATGTTGTACTCGTCTTTTATTTAAAATGAGAAACAATTCTTAAAATTTAAATTTTTAAATGGAAAATATTTATGTTATTACTCATTTGTTATAAAATATAAATATTATAAATTTATAGGTTAAATTATGTTCAGATACTTATAAAATAACCTGCAACGCGAACGACACGGCGGGATCTATGAATGTTTGTATGTATGTACATACTTGTGTATGTTACATAGCTGATAAATCAAAATAAACTTTGCCTAGGGAGGAGCAAGACAGAATTATCAAAACAAATCAAAGAACAGCTTTGTTTGGGGTACCGAAGATTAAATACACTTGCAGATAAAGCTCTGCTTTTTACAAAATCCATATATTTCTTTATTGATTCTATGGGAACTATATTCTAGAAGAGATGAATGTTAAATTTTTTAGCTGATATATTTTAAGCTAGTGAAGCTAATTACTGCTTAAAAAATCTTGAAAAACAAAACAAAATATCGCAACAAAACTTTATTTTAAGATAGTGGTCCAATATGGCCGACTCCGAAGTATGTATTGCTTGCAGAAAAACGAAGAACATAGGCAAAGAAGCTTTAATTGAAAGACCACTTTACATATAAACATATAGACAGACGAGTCTACTTTGATACTGAACAAGAACGTATGTAGCTCCTGAGACAAGTTTCCTTCTGTGCGTTACACACGTCGTGACAAAGTAATAACACCTTCGGCAAGGGGATAAAAGAAAACTAGAACCGGTCTGTGAGCGGTTGACTCAGTCAGTAATATAGCGTCCAAAAGAACAGACTGAACATAATGTGTGCACCTAAAAGATTACAGACAGACAAGCTGTTGCTGTTGTTGGTCTTTTGTGAGGCAATTGTCGGCATTTGTTGTTATAAGGTGCCCCCTGCAAAAGTGGAGCCATTGCCAAACGGGTTTCGCGTGTCCATACCAGGTAAACAGTAAACAGTGAATCGAGTTAACACTCCAACAATTACTTACTAGTTTGTCTGTGTAGATGAGAGTGGCGTTAAAAGTGTGGCATTTAATGTGAATCGCAATCACAATTTTACGGCCTTTGAGGAGGGCGAGTTTAAAGCCGAAGTACGGAATCCACAGGACGGACGCTGGCAACATGAATTTGTGCGAGGAGCGTTGAGGGCACATGATATGCTTTACATTTGGACTAACGTGCAGCATGGAAATTCCATCTACCGTGACCGGGGTCCGCCCTTGACGGTTTGTCATCTGTCTTCCGAATATTTGCCCGCCGACTGTGCAAAGAACCAAAATCAGACTCCGGAGATATCAACAGCTAAGAGCAATGTCGAGTTTAAAGAATCACCGTCAACGTCTTGCGCGGAGGTAAGCGAAACGGTGATGTCAGCTCCACCAAAAAATCCCCTTTGCCGGGGTCAATTGATATTTGAAGAAGATTTCGATAAGTTTAACGAGAGCCGTTGGCTGCACGAAGTGCGGGCCCCACTTGATAGTACTGACGCCGAGTTTGTGCTGTACGATGGCAGGCCGAGCGTGCGTGACGGTCAATTGATTATCGAACCAAAGCTGTGGTCAAGCTATCAACCAGACTTGCACATAACTAACTCTCATCTAGATTTGTCTGACCGTTGCACTGGCACACACAATAGGCAAAGAGAATGTGTGCTGCTCACAAGTGGACCCCTTATAATGCCCCCGGTGGTAGTGCCTCGCCTGAGCACCAAGGAATCTTTTAGCTTCAAATATGGCCGCGTCGACATACGAGCTAGGCTTCCTAAGGGCGATTGGCTGGTGCCGCTGTTGCTGCTGGAGCCCCTTATGGAGGCATATGGCCAAACTGGCTATGAATCTGGTGCGCTATTACTAAATATTTTTATACTATAAACATGTTTATTTTTAGCTTTTTGATAGGTCAACTACGGGTTGCCATGATCCGTGGCAATGATCAGCTGCGTCTGCCGCATGGTAAGCCAATAGACGGTCGCACACTTTTTGCTGGAGCTGTGCTGTCTACTGAGGCGTCTCAGCGTGACGATTTCATGGTGCAACAGCGGCGGAGTGTCCATTTTGGCGACGACTTTCATGTATATAGCATGATATGGAGCAGTCAAAGTCTAAGGTTTTTAATTGACGATCAAGTTTATGGTGAACTGTTAAAAGGCTTTGCGGAATCGGACATAAATCCTAGCTGGCGCAGGGGTAGCGCTATGGCACCCTTTGATCGAATGGTAAGTACTTAAAATCAAACAAGAATGAACATTTATCTTTGGTTTGTTTTTTATACCCTAAGCGTTTCCCGTTTTCTTATAATCAGTGAGTATAGGTTTTTTGTTTCGGTTTTTTGAGCATATCTCAGAAACTATAAAAGCCAGAGCCACCACATTTGGTTTAATAGGGTGCATTATATGCATATATAAATGTACTATAGTACAGTATTAAAACAAATTTAATCAAAATCGGTTAAGTAACACAGAAGTTATTGAAGGAAATGTATTTGTATATTTGCAAACCACGTGATAGCAAGCGTCAAACGCAGACGTTTTCTGCATGCGTGTGCACACATACATACATATGTACTTACATGCACATTCATTTGCGTGAGCTCTTTTTCGAAGATTTTGACAAAGGCAGTAGGCAGGCTGCTGTAGCTTGGTGGTAGAGATGTGGCCCGATTTGTCAACTTTTCGTACTGTTTATTTAAATTTGTATTTTATTTAATTTTTTAAACTTAACACTGTTATTGGTCCAAGTGCAACTTAATGCGGAGACATCGGCGATTTGAAATATTCTGGAGCAAGAAAATGGGGAAAAATTGATATTTGGAATGAACACTCTCAAAAAGCATTCGCAGATCAACTGTAACCAACATTTCAAGATATAGTTTCCTATTTTGTTAAAATTTTGCGAGAAATTTCACAACTACGACATATTTAAATTTGTCTGCAAATATTAGCGAGCGTGCAGCGGGACCATTAATCTTTTTAATTAAATTAATTTTTTGGTTAAATGTATATAACGACAGCTCGCCGCTGGGTTCAGGGTATCTCCTAGTCGGGCACTCCCGACTGGAGCCATCTTACTTGTTTTATTTTCGACATTGGTGATATTTTGCTCATATGTTAGAAGCAAAATGACGATTACAATTGCCAAATTTGGTTATACTGTGAAAAGTGGTCCCTTTCGCCCAATGTTTTATAATGATAGCTTAAAAGCTGACCAAAACAAAAAATCAAAAAACGGAACGGAAATGGTTATCGATTCAGCTGTGCTTAACACATATCGTGGCGAAATCATTATACGCTCTACCTAGGGAGGAATCTTAATCTTTCAACAACCAAATTAAACAAGTGAGGGAAACTTTAAATATAGTTGATCCGAGATCTACATGATAAACCTTAGTAGAGGTTATCGAAAAAATAAATAATCTTGACCTGCGTTCGTTGTTATACATTAACGAGCTCTCTCAACAGACAGCTCGACAGACAGACATCAAGATCGCCTCAATTTAACGTTTCGATCAAAAATATATTTACAATTTATACATTTTTCTTGATTAATATATTTACTACATTTTATTCTGCACTCCTGCTTAAGCGGACTGGACCAGGTTGCCTTTTAACCAGGTTTGCACCCTAACATAACGTGTACACATAGAGGGAATGCACAGGCATTGAAAGATGTGCATTTAAAAAACAAGAAAAAGCGTTCTGGTCAGAAGTGCCCAACGAGAGATTATACTCAGCTCCGTTATAAGCTGCGCACTTTGGCTATGCATTTTCTTTTCTTAGCGCCGCACTATGCGAATGGCTGGGAGATTTTTGTAGTGGGCGTGGATTTGATATCAAGGTCGCAACATTTAGCTGAGGCCACCAGCAATCTACTTACCAAATTTGGTGTCTCTAGCTTTATTGTGAGAAATATTCAGATTTTATCGATTTGCGATTTCAGATATATCAACATTTTATAGTTTCGCCAGCCTCCAAGTAGGCAGTGCACAAAAACATAGTACTTTTTCTGACGCGGCTATACACTAGTATATATTACAAGTTTCAAGTCTCTAGCTTCAATAGCAAGACTGCCACTGCATAAACCCAATATACTCTTTTCACTTTGTGAACGAGTGTATAACTGACGAGTATAACTGACTGGCAACACTGTTTATTTTTGGAACGCACACGCTTGAAGGTCTAATGTATGATAATAGTAGGAGAAGGTAGACAAAACAAGCCATATCTTGGAAAAACGAATTGATGTGCCATATAACAAACATTGCGGGATTTTAACGGCTCCGAGATATTAAACATTTAAATCTGTGGAGCCGTTTTCTTTTAAATTATCAAAATGTGTACATTCTTACCTGTAACTTTTACCTACGTACTTAAGAAAGGAAGTCAAATGGCTCTAGTCGGTAGTGTCCGACTAGGAGATATCCGAGAGAGGTATCAAATAATATAAATGTATTCCTGATCTGCATTTGTTTTACGAGAATATAATAAACTAAATTTGGTGGCTCTAGCTTTTAAAGTCTCCGAGATATGCCAGGAAAACCAAGTCTTCAAATCGATTTTAATCGATAATAATGAAACGGAGCGAGATATCGTAAAAAATGATAAACTTCTTCTTCGTATGGGCTAGAAGAATCTATAGTGGAAAAATTTCTCTAGGTCTCTAGGTTTTCTAGTTTCTGCGATCGCTGACTGATATGGATCGATCAACTCAGCTAGTGATGCTGATCAAAAATATATATACTTTATGGGGTCGGAGATGTCTCCTTCTGCCTGTTACATACATTTGCACAAAACCATTATACCCTTATTACCTATTTTAATGGGTTCAGGGTATAAAAATCCCAAGTTTTCATGCCAAAGTGACAAAGCAAATTTCACATAACTGCTCAAGCAAAAGAGAAGACAAGCGACCGAAAAATTTTAAAAATATGATTTTACCGCGCACTGCTGCGTATGCAATGCTCTGTATTGCGAGGGAGCAAGTTGCACAAATGCGCTAACTCGCTCGATCCTTACAAAACAAGCGGCACGCTTACTCTCTTGCTTTCTGAGATTGTGAGCGAAATGAGGACCCGAGCAAAGCCGAAGTTGCTGTGAAAAGAAAATGAATGTTACACATTTTTGTTCTAGATGACCCATCTATATGCTATTTGCTTAGTGGTTTGCTGGCACATCGGCGATTTGAAACACATACTCTGGAACAATAAAATGGTGAAAAATTTGTATTTGTTATGCACAGTCTCCAAAAGCTTTCGCAGATCAACTTCAACCAAGATTTGAAAGATATAGTTTCCTATTTTGTGAAAATTGTTCGAGAAATTTAACAATTACGGCATTATAAAATTTGTATGCGAATATTAAAAGTGAACGCGTAGGAGGATTAATTTTTATGTGTGTATATCTTAAAAATTTACCGAATTTTACTAATTGCGGCTGAGGTGTCGTAGTGGAAACAACGGCCTACATTCTTTAAGACGTAATTTCGATTCTGAGCCAATGCACCTTTTTTATTGAAGTGAGTATTTTGTAAGGGAGAGAGAGAGAGAAAGAAGAGATACACGCGCGCGCTGAATAAAGTGCGCTGCTTGCCACGTGCGTTTGTATGTGTGTGTATGTGTCAGTGATGTAAGCCCGAAATGAACATCGATTTTTTACAACGGATTAAAAAATCATGTTGATAATAATCAATGAGTCGATTTATCGAAAAAAATTAAAGATTATCAAGTTACTTTTGATGTTTCGATTTTTTTCAACATGCAGAGGGGCTTAATTAAATGTATGTAACGACAGCTCGCCGCTGGGTTCTGGGTACTGACAAGAGCCCTCTTACTTGTTTCTTCTAGTTTAAACGATACCTTTTGATCGGTATACAACTCGATCTGATTGGACTATCAAAATTTCGCGTATATATTGCTAGACAAATTTTACACACTTCGTTGTGCTTCGTCACATTGAAAACTAAGTGATTGGTGGTGCTGATGTCTTACGCGCAGTTTAGATGTTAATTGTTTGGACCTCTGTCCAGACTGCGCAGGGGCAAACTTATTATAATAAAATAAATCGATTTTTGGTTTAACGATTGTTGCATAGAACACAATATTAATACAATTTAAATTACATTTTGAAATTTAGTTTCACATTACGCTGGGACTCTCCGTTGGTGGATTTGGAGACTTTGTTGATAAGTTGCGCAGTTCTAACTTCGAAAAGCCCTGGATCAATAAACACCCGCAGGCAAAGCTGCAGTTTTGGATGAGCCAGAATCAATGGTTGCCTACTTGGAAGCAGCCAAAATTGTACATCGATTATGTTCGTGTTTATGCAATTTAGAAAGTTATAAATGACAATATATTAGCCAATATAAATAAAATTTTAGCCATTATTATTAATTTATAGAGTACTTCAAGAAAATACAAAGTTACTAATATTTTTATCACATCAATACCGGGTCAAACTTTGTTGGGTCCCAGGGCATTCCGGAATTTCCAGCAACGAAGTTGCGGACGGGCTAGCTAGGGCTGGTTCCGCAACCCCTCTTCTTGGACCTGAATCCTTTTGTGGGTTAAGCTGGGCCTCTGCAAAAGAGTTGATAGAAGAAGGAAAAGAAGGAGAGGGGAATCGACTGGTCAACAAGACCTGGGTTACGACAAGCTAAAGATCTGGTCAGCCTACGTATAGGTAGAAAGTCCAAAAATCGTTTAAGGGTGGAACTACAGCTCTTGGTGTCCTATCTCACGGGACACCACACAGTCAAGTATCCCCTCCACAAAATGCGCCTGTCCCTTGACACAGAGTGTAGACTCTGCAGAGAGGATGACGAGTCAACAAAGCACATTTTATGTGATTGCACAGCCATTATTTGGAGTAGGAGATAGTATCTATGCAGAGAATTTGTTACTCCAGCACAGATCAGAAATTTCTCGACAAGGGATCTGCTCTCCTTTATAAGGGAGGCAAAGCGTCTCTTGTCCCCATTGGGAGCCCCTCGGCACAAAAGACCGCAGTTTGGTCGCTGTGCCACTAAAATCTCTATTGTGAGACTCCCTTACAAATAATGATTTTATAAACAAACGGTACCCTTAAGACAGCTCATATATTCGAAGTTTCTTTTATTCACACACTAAATCAAATATATATTATGCATAAACGCACAGTGCAAGTTATGGAAATCATTCTTGACTAACTTATAAGTTTATTGTCCGATCATTATGAAATACTAATGCTGTGATACACACAAAGACACGCAGAAAGCTGTGCACTTTCCTCAGCGGCTGCGCTTGACCCCCACTATGGAAACTAAATTCTGTGAAACTAGTATATTGGGTTTGTTCAATGTCAACAGTCCGGATGAACGCAACTTTTTTTTGGCGCTATTGAAGCTAGAAGCTTGGAATATATATATACTTGTAGTTATCTGCTTCCGACAAAGTGCCACGCCCATTAAGACGCTGGTATTTCGATAACATGTCGATACACCTCAAATCGCAAATCTTGAATCCTGAAGCTTCCCCTGAACGCACCGGCCAGCTTTCGTTACATACATTTCAATCCCTTTGCATTCATACACACATCCAAACACACACAAACGCAGCAGCTGCGCTTGGCCCCCACTATACAAAACGAATTCTTGAATAACTTACAAACTAAAAGTATGATCGCTTTGAAAATTTTAGAGCGTAACAAGCGCAATCTGAACTGTGTATTGTCAGGTGCGCCAAAGAGGTAAATCAGACAAACACTTTTTTGCTTTTTTCTTCTGCACCATGCAGTTTTAGCATTTCTCATGATCATTATATTTCGTTGGATTAGTGTTTTTGCGTTTTAAAACGAATTTAGAAAAATAACCGTTAAAATAAAAAGAAGAATTTTAGAGCGAAATATGTAAGTCAGACAGATTAGTTTCTTTTGTTCTGCGTTTGAGTGAACACATGCACATTAAATTTTTCAATTAAACTTAATTGTTTATTTAATAAGAGCAACAAAAGCAGTAAGTTTTCATTAAAGTTATTGATTAGGAAACGTCAAATCAGGCCCATTTAAGTGACGAAGAGTGTGGAAAAATAGTGCGACTCCCGAAATGGGCATATCTATACGAAATATTGCAGCAAATGTGTCTAGAAACAAATCCACCATAGAAAAGTTTCTAAAAAAAACCCACAAAGCCACGGAAAAACACCGCACTCTGGACGCCCGCCATTGGTAGACTCTTGCGACATAAGAAGAATTAAATTCCTGGCGGTCAACGAGAACATTAGTTCATCACAAATTAGAGAAAATTTGACTCTTTTCGTATCCACTAGACGTGTGCAACAAAAACTTAAAACATTCGGACACATTTCGTACGAAAAAAACTTCTTAAAGTTGAGCTTCTTCTAAGACACAAGGCAGCTAGACTGCAGTTTGCAGAAAAGTGAAATTTTGGAGCCAATAGTGGCAAGAAGTAATTTTTAGCGACGAAAAAAAATTTTATTTTGATGGCCCAGACGGTTATCGTTATTATTATCGCGATTTGCGAAGCTCCAAAAAAATTTATTATGCAAGAAACTTCCAGGTGGGGTCTCTGTTGATATGGGCTTCAATCGATTATAATAGAATACACATGAATTAACAAAGCCAAACGTCAAGTTTCTAGCTCATATTCAGTAGTTGCTGTCAATAAGCTTGTCAGATTTGTCAAATTTTAATACACGTTTTTTCAATAACTTCTGTGTTTCTTAACTGAAATCGTTAAAACTTGTTGCAACAGATTCTTTAAGTGATATAGTATGAACACTGTTATTCAAAATATTTTTTGTGCAATCTTTAGAGGAAGTCATTCGTAATCTGCCTAAAAAAAATTATGTAGCTCTTTAAAGCCGACGGAAATATTTTTTTTAAAAACCGAAAATGTTAATGTTATGATGGGTAACTTTAGTTTGCCCACCAAAAGAATTTGCGAAAAAGGGTTTTTTGTTAAGTTTGAGATTTTGAAGAAATCCGAACTGAATGTAATTTTGGTTGGATCCTGTATCGGTTAAAAACGTAAGTGTCCTACCGTTCCCCGCTATGTATTGGAAATATGGCAACGTAGAACTGTTTAGTCTAAAAAATAGACTTCTGAGGCATAGACCGATACGGGAGAGTATTCTTGATCGTTGTCATCTTGGTATTGACTGATCAATTCCGTAGCTCCTTCTTGTTCTACTGCTTCGAAGTAACCTTGTTATTCAACACTAGTAGAATAAGGTGTTTCTGTTTCGGTACCATCCGCCGTCAATTCCATTTCGCCGGTGGCAATATGGAATTGTCTTTGGAATTTCTGAGGGGACCCTGTGTAAGCCGCGGCCGGTGGTCGTTTTCCAGTCAAGTCGTTGTTTTGTAGTTCGTTCATGTAGTTAATATGTTTCGACCTAATGGAATGATCAATGACCATGGGTGTCGGTCTAGGTTCAGGTTTCTGCGCCTGTGGGCGCGGTGGCGCTAGAAAATTCTGTCTGTTCGGACTGTTGTAGTACAGCATATTGTTGCTGCAAGAGATAGGGTACCTGTTCTTAGTACATTAGGACAGACCATGTGCCTTTTGTGGTGGATAGTACAACCTATGGTCGAAATTTCTTGCTTGCCCAGCCATATTTGGTGCTGGTCTGGGTTCCTGATGTCTTGTTATTACCTAACCTTGGGGTTATCTTGGTGGTAAGGGCGGAGCTTGTTGTTTAAACTTCGCGGTTTGGTTGGTTTGGTTTTCTACCAATCCGCATAAATTTAGTGCATGGCTTAAGTTTCTTAGTTATTTGATGGTTAAGAAATGAGGTAAGTCGCCGTTAAACTCGCATACGAATGTGTCAAAGGCTTTATCACAATAATGTTTGGTCAGGTCTGGAGATTCTTCCTGAGAACTGATATGATTGAGTATCAAGGACAGCTGGTAATAGAACTCATTTATGCTAATTCATCCTTGTGACAAAGAATACATTTGGCATTCGATGGTCTTAAGATCTCTCTCTTCAGCATAATGTCACGTCAGACACTTAGATATTGCCCTCCAGCTCATAGGAGTGATGTGCGACTCCAAGACCACATCAGCTTCGCCGACTATCTTATTTAGTACATACCGATTATTATTTCTACGTTCTTCCTCCATGAACTAAATGTAGTCCTGTCCTCTGAGAACTCTATAATGAATAGTGTTATATCCGGAACTTTTTCATCGTCAATTGGGATTGGCAATTGAGATAGCGGATAATATGTCTAGGCTATCAGGGCTGTCTATAGCCCGCCTTATTAAGTCTCCTCCGCCAAGAGTTTCTTTGATTAAGCTTACTATTACATCCTTAAGATCTGGGCTAGCAATGGGTGTGCTGGTAGCTGGTCATTCGATCCCCGTAGTGCTGCGGGGGAGCTGTCGGTTCTGTGTGCCTGCTCCAATGTTAAGGGCGGCGAGACCTTCGGCCAGTTGTTATTGTATGATTATTTTGACGAACTTTATTATTATATACAAGTATTATTATATAAATCACTTTTAATACTCTCAATCCATTAAAAATGGGTAAAAAGTGTATAATGGTTTTGTGCAAATGTATGTAACAGGCAGAAGGAAGCATCTCCGACCACATTAAGTATATATATTCTTGATTAGCGTCACTAGTCGAGTCGATCTAGCCATGTCCGTCTATTTGTCCGTCTGTCCGAATGTATGAACGCGTCGATCTCGGAAACTATAAGAGATAGAGACTTCAAATAGGACTTCGGATATAGGCTCGGCCATGGCACGCGCAGATTCCATATTATTTTAAATGATCGATAACCCACAACGTTTTCATAAAATCGATAAAAATCTAACACAGCCTCACATTTTTTAAGCTTATTTCGCATATTTTGAGAGTTAGAGACATCAGATTTGATTGACACAAATATTTTCATACACTATAGCACTAAAAAAAAATTTGTTGCAAAAAATTTCAACAGGACCGGTTCAGAAACACAAGTTATTAAAGTGAGGAGTTAAAAACATGAGGTAAAATTGTATAAGTCTGAGAATCCTATTAACAGCAAGCACTGAATAAGAGGTACAGAGTTGAAGATTTGGTTTTTAAGTTCGTGTAGACCATTCGCAGATTAAATTTATTTCGAATTATTGATAAACCGTCCAGTTTTCTTACTATCGATGTTTATCGATTTTTTACCCTGTTTTTTGAGCAGAGCTCAGAAATTGTAAGAGCTAGAACCATTAAATTTGGTTTAATATGTTATCGTAGAGCATACGCAGATAATCAATATTTCGGATTTTGGATACCACCCCCCACTCGCCCGAAATATAAAAAAAATTACATTACAATTCAAGTACTATAGCCTTGTGTAACGTTCGCATTTGGGTGCAGGGTATCACCTATTCGGGCGCTTCCGACGAGATACATTTAATTCAACCCCTCTGCAATCATACACAAGACACCACAGCCGCAGTAAAATAAAATAAAAGTAAATAATAAAAATTTATGCTCTCGCTTCGCGCTCGCTTTTAATATTTGCAGACAAATTTTAGTTGTAAAATTTCTCGAAATATTTGCACAAAACAGGAAACTATGTCTTTCAAATGTTGGTTGCAGTTGATCTGCGAAATCTTATTGAGAGTGTGCATGCCAAATATCAATTTTTTTCCATTTTATTGCTTCAGAATATTTCAAATCGTCGATGTCCCAGCCTTACGTTGCACTTGGACCAATATATGTGTTAAGTTGTAAAAGAAAAAAAAATAAATAACTAAAAAAAAACTCCGTTGACGCAGCGAGATGTGGCGCGTCTGATAGCGCGCCAGGCAACACATCTACCACCGAGCTACAGCAACATTTTTATTGCCTCTATCCAAATCTGAGATTAGAAAGAAAAAGAACTCACGCATATGAATGTGCATAAACGAATGTATGTATGTGTGCACACGTATGCAGAAAACGGCTGCGCTTGGCGCTTGCCACCACGTGGTTTGCCAATATACAAACACACTTTCTTTAATAACTTCTGTGCTTCTTAGCCGATTTACATGAAAAATGTTTTTATACATTCTTATTGTACTATAGTACATGTATATAAAGCAGCCTTTTTTTTTAATTTTTTGTGAGGATGCGACCGAAGAGCGGTCTTTCGAAGAATTTCTGAACTGTGCTGGAGTAACAAATTCTCTGCTTAGATACTTCCTCCTACTCTACATAATGGGTGGGCAATCACATAAAGTGTGCTTTCTTGTCTCTTCATTCTCTCTGCAGAGTCTACACTCTGTGTCAGGGGATATGCACATTTTGTGGATGTGATACTTGACTGTGTGGTGTCCCGTAAGACAGGACATCAAGAGCCGCCCTTGAAAGATTTTTGGGATTTCTACCTATATGCGAGCTGACCAGCTCTTTAGCTTGTCGTAACCCAGGTCTGGTTGACCCTCTCCTCCTTTGACCATTCCTCTATCAACTCTTTGGCAGAGGCCCAGCTTAACCCACAAAAGGGTTCGGGTCGAAGAATGCCCTGGGACCGAACAAAGTGTGACCCGATTTCTATGTGATAGTTGCTGGAGACAATTCCAGCAATCCGCAACCAGTCTCGAGGTAATCCTCCATGAGGCAAGAGCTTGAATGGCTGCTTGGCAATCGGAAAAGATACTGTGGCACTTCTTATCCCCTTGTCAATGATATGACTGGAGCAGGATTCAATAACGTTGATTTCAGATAGAAAAACACTGGGCGAGCTACCCTGGGTCCTGTGATCCCCGCACCAACCCCTTGATTAGTTTTTGATCCGTCTGTGAACCACTGCAGGCTGATGTAATCATTGCAAGGGTTTCCATCGTCCTATTCCCTACGGTCTGGAATAATTGTCCTAAATGTCGCCCCCAAGTTCCGTGGTCTTAAAATACGTTCTACCGCAGTTCCTTAGGGCATGAATAGTTTGTACTAGACTAGCATGACCTATGTCTGTTGCTAGCAACCCATTCGTGAGTTTAAACCTTAGAATGCTCAAAGAAGCTAGCTTCTTTATGTGCAAATGCAGTGGATTCAGTCCTAAGAGTGCCTCCTGTGCTGCAGTAGGACATGTACGCATGACACCCGTGAGGGATAGACATACGAGCCGCTGAAGTTTGCTGCATTTTTGTACGGCGGTGGCCTGCTGGACCTTTGGCCACCAGACGAGGTCAGTGTAACTGGCAACAGGCATAACCATCATACTATACAGTCATCTGATGGCTGTGCAGTCTAAACCCCATGTTTTACCGAAGAGCCGACGACATGCCCACATGGAATGAGTACCTTTGGTCAACGTTTTGTCTAAGTGCGAGTTCCAGTTAAGTTTCTCATCCAGGTTTACACCGAGATATTTGACCTCACTGGAGAGCTCGATGGGTGTCCCACTGATGTAGAGCTGTCCGACATCGATGTTGTATTGTTTCATGAAGGGAACGATAATCGCCTGCTGTGTGTTGATATTGAGACCCACATCTGTATACCATCTTGGTATAGCATTCTCTCTATTCACGTAATAGAAGGAGAAGGAGTCATCCCCCCTAAATGCTAACGCCCTAGTTATTGACTGATAGCCAGTGTTGGCGAAGGCCCCTTCGATGTCTAGGAAGGAGCACAAAGTAATTTCCTTCGCCTCGAATGCCTTTTCAATCTTACTGACTATCTGATGTAGAGCGACCTCTGTCGATCTGCCTTTGATGTAGGCGAATTGTGTATGGTGCAGGGGATTGGTATCTTGCAATCTGCACCGGATATGCAAGTCTAACAGGCGTTCTGCGGTCTAAAGCAGAAAGGATGATCCAAGGGACGGTTCCCTTACTTGGCAATAAAAACCACATTTACCTCCCTCCAAGATAGCGGAATGTACTTCTTCTAGGCTGTATTGCAGCAAGGCCGGGAACATCTGTTCGCCCCCGGGGCGTTAAAGGGAGCGAATGATTTAATGGCCCACCTGACCTTGTCAACGTCGAAGATAACACCCGACAGACTGTAACCACGTCTAGCTGATGGTTCAATATTCCCATCATTACAGGGATTTTCCAGGTTTATAACACAACCAGGGAAATGCATATGAAGCAGTAGCTCTAGCGTTTCTCGTCGATCCCGTGTGTAAGAACCATCTGTTTTTTAGGAGCCCAATCTTTGCAATCTCGCTGCTTCTAAAAGTAACTCCACACTTTCGAAGTAGGTGCGCCATGTATCGCGTTTGGCGCGTTTAATGTTCTTATTATACTCAGTGAGCGCGCATCTCTATGTGTCCCTCGAGTCTCTATTTGACTTGGCCTTGTTGAAAAGCCGTCTAACCTACTTCCTTTGATTTGCCAGACCTTCGCTCGAATGGGGAACCTCACGTTTCGCCTGATGGTGTCTTAGGACCGCACTGGTAGGAGGTTAAAAGTACATCTTGAAGTTGTTTTGACGCCAATTCTATCTCCCTCGCCGAGTTAAAGGTGGCAGGAAGTTGGTCAACTATCAAAGACATTAAGGCTTTGTACAGGTCCCAATTTTTTTTTTTTTTGGGTTAAAAGGAGTTTCGAGATGCTTGGAGATCAAATCTAATGTGCTGGTGATCTGAAGGAGTGGCCACATCGATAACCCGCCAATTTTATTGAAATCGGGCAAAAAACTGGGTTTGCACCCAGACTACATATTCAAGAAGGCCCTCACCACTTTTGTTGACATCATTACTACCCCAGATAGTGTGTTGGGCGTTGTCGTCACAGCCAATGACTAGATGTTTATTCGTCCTTCGGCAGATGTCAACGAGCCGCTGAACCTGCGTCGGCGGTGCCTCTTCGGTGGCGCCAGGGAAATATACAGACGCCACTATTTCATTATTGTTGACGAAACTACGTCCCTGGATATAAGGTTGGTTAGAGGGAAGTGCCTTACGCTTTTATCCAGAAGGATAGCTGCGCGAGGCGCTCCACCCAATCGGTATATAACAACTTACATGATCCGCAACTTCCTCGGAACTGGCCACCAATACAGCATGGTTTTTGGTGGAGCGCCAGGGTGATGTTTTGCTCGTCGAAAATCTTGCACATGGTAGCCATCGCTCCTCTATCGTGGTGTAGGTTCGCCTGAAGCACCTTGATTGTGCTTATTTCTCCTTCACGGAGTGTTGGACAAGGCAACCGCTTTTGCCTTGTAGGATGTCGTTCCTACGAACACATTTCGGTAGCTTGGACGCCTTGTACCTCATTGTACTTTGTGCCTTGCTAACTGTTGTTGCGGCCCCGGTTTGCTCAAGGTCCGGCTCCCCTAGCGAGATCAGCGCCTCGGCTAGATAAGGCGACCACGACCTG
The DNA here is from genome assembly GCA_035041545.1 of Drosophila colorata. Taxonomy (NCBI): domain Eukaryota; kingdom Metazoa; phylum Arthropoda; class Insecta; order Diptera; family Drosophilidae; genus Drosophila; species Drosophila colorata. The sequence goes on along the minus strand of JAWNLD010000611.1, from coordinate 458,427 downwards.
CCTTGATTGCGAAGATGCCGTACCGGGAACCTGATAAGAGGTAAACCATTTGCATCTTGCCGAAACAGTACCAGTCTTTTCCGCCGCACTTAATCAGCGACGCGTCATCCACCATGATGGCTAAGCTGGTGCTGAAATCACGCCCGGGGGAATGACTTTCCTCCAACAGCTCAACTTCGACCGAACTGCTAGCCTTGATATGGCTGAAGTTAATTTTTGAATTAAGAAAACGATAATTTTTTTGTGATATTTTTATCGATTTTTTACTTTAAAATTCGGGAAATGTCGAAGGTTTTATGTTTGTGGGAGATATTGGCAATTCCGTTTTTTTGGGCGGGCCGGAATGTCAAGGTTGCAATTTTTGGGGGAGGTCACCAGCAATCTACATACAAAATTTGGTGACTCTTGCTTTTAAATTGTGGGAAATATTCAACTTTTATCGATTTGTGATTTGAGGTGTATCGACATGTTATCGATTTTCCTGCCTCCTAATGGGCATGGCACAAAAATCTTCACACTTTGTCTGAAGCAGATAGCTACAAGTATATATCCAAATTTCAAGTCTCTAGCTTGAATAGCGCCGAAAAAAATTGCGTTTATCCGAAAAGACGGACAGGCAGGCGGAGAACTTGACGGACATTGCACTAGATTCACTTTATGAACGAGTATAAAAACTAATGCTTTAAATTTAAAAGTACGTGTGACTGAGTAATATCTAAAAAATACATTTTAAAAAAAAATTGTTTTTTTAAGTCTCACCATTGAAAAGTTTTTAAAGTGGTTTTCCGTCATATGTGTAAGAAAAAGTAGTTTTGGTACACTATAGTTTTCTGTTACCTAGTGTAATTAGGACCGTTTTTGTCTGTTTCAAACTGTTATTATACTGTGAACGAGTATTGCCCAATCGATGACTGCAACTTTCGTACTTGTTATACCCTGAACACATTGAAAATGGGTAAAAAGAGTATAAAAATAATATGTTCTTCATCAGGACGACGAGCCGAGTCGATTTAGCCATGTCCGTCTGTCCATCTGTATGAACGCAGCGATCTCGGAAACTACAAAAGCTAGAAACCTAAACTAAACGACTATAGATTCTCCCTATTCATACGCAGTACAAGTTTATCATTTTTTTCTCCATATCTTGCTTATTATAGCTAAAAATCGATTTTAAGACTTGGTTTTCAAGGCATATCTCGGAGACAAATTTAGTTTATGTGCCCGTATAGGTACGCAAATTATAAATATTTCGGATTTTGGATACCTCCCCTCATTCGCCTCCCATATAAAGAAAACGGAAATCAAATACTACAAACTTGCGTTTTGGTTTATACATAGATTTGGATGCTCTTATTAAGCACTGAAAGTTTCATAGCGATCATACTCTTAGTTTAGCAGTTATTCAAGAATTTATTTTGCATTGTGGGCCAAGCGCAGCCGATGTGTAAAATGCGCAGATTAGTTCGTGCGTTTGTGTGTGTGAGTTTGTGTGTGTGTATGTGACTTTGTGAATGTGTGTATGAATGCAAAGAGCTTTAAACGGATGTAACGACAGCTCGCCGCTGGGTTCAGGGTATCTCCTAGTCGGGGACGCCCGACTATAGCCATCTTACTTGTTTTTCTTTGTCTTTTGGCGACCGCTATTATTTGCTTTAAGCAACATCAAAAGGCTAGCCTGCTGCAGCACACCAACACAACAGCAGCCTGGCAAGTGGCAACAACAACATATAAGGAGCTATAAGCATATTCATTAACTAAATTTTGCCCTTCTCTGAACACTAATCCCGAGACAAGAATATGTGTGTATCGTTTTAAAAACATGTGTTGTTATTAAATATTGTTAAATTATTTATTTGTTAAATTTTTACTTTGGTAACTGCAGTGACTATAATAAAAGGATACTTAGTTTTCATCGGGTTGCGTTGTATAAACATACACGTGCTCTATTTCCAACTTTGGTTGCTCCCATGTTATATTATTTGTATTTAGTTGATCCAATAATATTGTTAGAGCCTGTGGTGACGCTAGGAAATTGTCGTGGTTTTTTTGGTGAACATATTCTCCCCTAAAATTTAATGTACCTCCAGCAGTCAAACCCAACACGATATAGTACTGAAAAAATGTTACCATTACTATTAATTGATTTATAACTATCGGAAACTATTTACCTCAGTTTGTTTCAAGCTTTTGATAATCTTCTCATCTTTTATTGTGCCATATGTAATCCCATCAACTTTAAATATAATGCGATCCATGTGTCGAATTAATGTATAGTTGTGGAAATCTTCGCCATAATGTGATCCTGACTGAAGTCGCATATTCACCATGGACTCATGTAAATCGCTTTCGGCATTTGCCTTACTAAAGACGCTGCCAAAAACAATATTTCCTCCAATATCATTGTGGGCATTGTCGCGCAGCTTTGGATTGCCTCGCACATATGCGATGCGAATGTGTTCTTGTGTAGCATCCTTTTCAAACTCTGCTTTAACTGGGTGCAGCAGTAAATCTGTTGGAAATATACATAGTATGTTAGATATAATATATATAGTATGTTAGAAGTAATATTTAAAATATTAGGATCTTTGCAGTCAGATGCAACCAACTGTGCCATACTCTTTTCACAGTGCAATAATAATTTTGAGCTGCCGAAAAAATAAACATAAATAAATATGGATATTTTTGTTTACCTTGGGCTAGAGTGGGCATTGCGAGAATATTTGATGCGTGATTTTAAATGAATACTTGACAAATGATGACTACAATTTTAAAGATTTTCAAACAGTTATTTTTGCGATCTTATCTTCCATCTTTTATTTTTTTTGCTTTTTGCAATTTTGATAAATATTTTGACTTGATAAAATAAGATATTATGAATAAATTTTTTGTAAACATGAAAAGCTATTTAATGTTTAATTTAATCCGATGCTGATGAGATTTTGTTTAAATGTAAGAAGTACCGTAATCACTAAGCTTGATTAAGGTATCATAAAAAACGCAAAGCGTTTTGATTTTATTCGATCATTCCGTTTTGGCAGACTCCGACATATACTGTCTGTAGCACCGATATAAGCGAAGTTTAATCAGGATAGATGTTGACGCATACAGACTGACGGACAAATCTGTATAAAGTCATCCTGGTTAAACGAACTTTTTGTATTGAAGATGTCTTTTTAACAAGTTAAACACTTTTTATGAAAAAATTGTAATTCCCTTTGTAAGGGTAAGAATGGTTATATGTATATATGTACTTACACGGAAACAGCCAATCCCCTTTTGGCATTTTTGCACGAATCTCGATTCGCCCGTACTGAAAACTGAACGTTCCCTGAGTATGTAGTGCTGCCGTGAGCACAGGTGCCGGCCGATTTATTAAAATCTTATACGGTCCGCACTTTAAATGTTTGTCATCAAATGTCGTATATGTACAAGCAGGCAATTTAAATATATTTCTGGGATTTTTATTTGACAAAGTGGCTTCTAAATGCAGCTTATTATCTTTAACATAGCAGTTTGATTTATTTTTCCTAAAAGCCACGAATTCTGCATATTGTGTATGTACTCGTGAGTACTCTACATGAGTCCATTGGCTCAATTTGTTGTCCTTAAAGTTTTCTGCAAAAATAAGGCTCCCACTGCATATTTTCTTTTTTGTATCTGACTCTGCGAGGTAGCATTTAAGCTCTTCATCATATGTGCTCTTAATTTCTTGGTCATGACAAGCAGCTTGTTTCGCAACCAAACTTTCTGGTATAATATGTTTTGTGGCAAGCCCATTTGCATCAAATGCATAATCAGATGTTTTCGTTATTATTTGTTCATCAATGGTTTCAATGATACTTAAAACTCTAACCATATCACCCTTCGATTCCAAGTTAGTTTCGAGCTCAAAGCTCAACGTTTCGCTTTTGTTCACACTCGGAATAAATGTATAGTTTGATAAGCAGCTATTGCCAATTTCCGCCGAAAAAAACACAGATTTGATTTCAGGATCATCTGTAAAATTAAAAGTTATTCACTGTATTTTTTATACTCTGAACCCATTGAAAATGGGTAAAAAGGGTATAATGGTTTTGTGCAAATGTAAGTAACAGGCAGAAGGAGGCATCTCCGACCCCATAAAGTATATATATTCTTGATCAGGAGCTGAGTCGATTTACCTATGCCAGTCTCTCCGTCCGTCTGTCCGTCCGTCCGTCTGTATGAACGCAGCGATCTCGGAAACTACAAAAGCTAGAAACCTAAACTGAACGACTATGGATTCTCCTATTCCATATGCAGTACAAGTTTGTCATTTTTTTTCGATATCTTGCTCCGTTTCATTATTATCGATAAAAATCGATTTTAAGACTTGGCATATGCTCGTAAAGGATACGCAGATTATGAATATTTCGGATTTTGGATACCTCCCCCATTCGCCCCCCATATCAAGAAAACGCAAATCAAATACTACAGACTTGCGCTTTGGTTTGTACATAGATTTGAATACTCTTATTCAACACTGAAAATTTCATAACGATCATACTAGTTACTACTACTTAGTTTAGAAGTTATTCAAGAATTCATTTTCCATAGTGGGGCCAAGCACAGCCAATGTGTAAAGTGCGCACCTTGCTGCGTACGTTTGTGTGTGTGTGTATGTGTGACTTTGTGAATGTGTGTATGAATGGAAATAGGCTTAAATGTATTTAACAGCTCGCCGCTGGGTTCAGGGCATCTCCCAGTCGGGGGCACTCGACTAGAGCCATCTTACTTGTTTTTTTTTCTTTGCAATGTTTTTGTAGTTTTGAGTTACAATTTCGCACTTACCGGGCACTGTTATCGTTAGTGCTTTTCCTTTGAGATTTACGGTTACATCTGTATGTTCATGATAACATTCGCCCAGGCAACAAAAAAAATAACCAATTAAAAACAAAAGACCTGTTATTTGCATTTTGAAAAAAGAAGGAAATACGTGTATTATTTTCTTATCAGTAAGAAATAAGTCTATATTTGGTGTGCCAACTGTATGTTGGCTTTACTCAGAGACGACTGGATCGCCCGTGATGAACCGCAGAGGAAAAGATTAAAAATACAAACAAGTGAGAACGTTGTAGTCGGGTGTATCCGACTGTGCAATACGCGTTCACAGTTTAGAGAGGGGATGACCTGTGCCCTATCACTATGTATACATACACGAAATACGATTTACAAACTTATTTGTGGCATGGTTCACATTAAAAAAAGGTATAAAAAACAACAAAAAATGTAAGAACGTTGTAGTCGAGTGTAACCGATAGCGCAATACTCGTTCACCGTATAACAGCTTATAACAGACGAAAGCAGTCTTAATTTCATTCGATTTTATCGAATTGCCATGCCTTTAGGTGGCGTAGGCGAAAATCTTAAGCGGGTATACACGAGTTTATTTTAAAAATTTCAGGTCTCTAGCTTCATTAGCGTCCAAAAAAATGGTGTTCATACAGACAGACGGACATTGCACAAACCCAATATACTCCTTTCACTTCGTGAACAAGTATAACAATTAAGAGTGCTCTAGTCGTGAACGCCCAACTTGGAGATACCCTTAACACAGGTGCGAGTTGTCGTTTTTACCTATTTACTCATTTTTAATGGGTTGAGGGCATAAAAATGAAAGAATAGAATTCGCAACTGTATGTGTGCACATGTATATTAAAATTCCTGTCGCTTGCTGTCAAGTTTGTCAAATTTAACTACACGTTTTCTAGAATTACACACACTTTATAATTATTTATAATTAATATTCTTAACACTTCTGACACGGGTATATACGATTACGATTAACTATTCCAAGTTTCAAGTCTTGAGCATAAAAAGCGCCAAAAACAAGCAAGACAACATTGTAACAACCCAATATACTGAACGTAAACGAATATAAAACTGAGAAAGAATCTGCGGGGTGCCGAGGCTTAAATACTATTAAATACTTTTCATATGGAAGATACGTTCTATATATCGATAATTAACTGTGTTTGTCACAAAAACTTGATTTTAATTATTCCTTTATATATTTTGTTACTATGTTAGGAGTATAAAATAGTATGCTCACAATTGCCAAGTTTTTCATACAAACACACATTTATCGACCGATTTTTTCTATGCGAGCTATATAGAGGTCCATATTGATAGTAATTTAGAATATATAGGGACAGCTTAAACTTAAATTTCAATCGATTGTTTCTATAGAATGTTTTAACTAGTAGTTTGATGTTAATAGCATGGCGACGGTACAATTGCCATATATGGTAAGTATGTCTTTGAATACAGTGTGTCATACAAAAACACAATTTTCGACCTTTTCTTCCTATTGGATCTATATGCTATATTCATCGCAAGGCTGCAATTATTTTACAATTTTGAACCGAGCCCTAAGCCGAAACAGTTTGAAAAAGACAGCCGAACCTGATCCCGAACCGAACCACCATTTATTTAAAAATGGTTCGGTTCATACATTTTTATTTAATGTGAACAATATTTTTTTCTTAGATTTTTACTTTACTTTTCGGTCACTGACAAAAAAAACGAAATGCCACAAAATTATTTGTAGATCTGAGGCGCACATCAACACTCACACACTACATACAGTATGTCAAGAGTTTACACATTGAAAAAAATTCATATTTTCAACTTCTTAACAGCAAAAAACAACTTTTTATTTCAGTAAATAAGCAAATCCTTATCAATTATAGAAACGTACAATGTTTTAAAGAAAATAATAAAAGAAACGGCAATTTAATAGTACAAAAAAAAAACCACAGATACTCAGTTTTGCAAGTGTCAAGACACTCTTTACACAAATTATTTAAGTACCTTTAAAACTAATTTATGTATGTATGTATTATGCATGTATGTAGCACGCGCCTAACGTAGTATTTGTTAGATCAGTGGCGCTAAAAATTTTGTAAGACGCGTTTTGTTTCAGAGAATTTCGTGCTTAAAAAAAAGAAGAAGGCAAACTCGCATTTTTATACCCTGAACCCTTTGAAAATGGTTTTGTGCAAATGTATGTAACAGACAGAAGGAGGCATCTCCGACCACATAAAGTATATATATTCTTGATGCTGATCAAGCCGAGTCGATCTAACCATGTCCGTCTGTCTGTCCATCCGGCTGACCCGGTTTTTTTTTAGCATATCTGAAAAACTTTAAGAGCTAGAACATTTCGCAAATTATGAATATTTCGGATTTTGGATACCTCCCCACATTCGGGGCGAATATCAATATCAACATCAATCAATATCTAAAAAATCAAAAATCCGCAAAACAAATAATACAGACGTGCGCTTTGGTTTCTACACAGATTTTAACGGTCTTATTATGTCCTGAAACGTCATAACGATCCTATTCTTAGTTTAGAAGTCATTTAAGAATTAACTTTCCATAGCGGGGGCCAAGCGCAGCTGCTTGAGCATATCTCAGAAACTATAAGAGCCAAAGCCAACAAATTTGGTTTTATAGGCTGCAATACAAAATAAGAGTCATCCAAATCGGTTCAGAAACACAGAAGTTATTAATTGTTTGTGTATGTGTGTGTTTCTAACCTCAGATTTGGACATATACAATCGAAATGTTGCTGTAGCTCGGTGGTAGAGGTGTTGTCTGGCGCGCTATCAGACGAGAGTTCGAATCTCGCCGAGTCAACGGACCTTTTGTACTGCTTATTCAAATTTTTATTTTATTTTTTATTTATTTTTTAAACTTTACACACTTATGGGCACAAGTTCAACTTATTGCGGGCACATTGGCGATTTGAATTATTCTATAGCAACAAAATGGAGAAAATGTTGTATTTGGCATGCACACTCGCAAAAAGATTACGCAGATTAACAGCAACCAACATTTAAAAGATATAGTTTCCTATTAGCGCGAGCATTAATTTTTATTATTTATTTATATTTTATTTTACTAAATAAAATAGGAATGAATGCAGTGGGGTTTAATTAAATGTATGTAACGACAGCTCGTTCCGCATATATTGAAAAACAATAAATTTTTAAAATTTTTTGACCGATCGTTTCTATGACAGCTATATGATCTAGTGGTACGGCCAACGTCAATATATGTCCTATTTGCAACAAAAAGACGGGCCCATGCTAAATATTATGACAGTAGCTTTAAGACTTAGAAACAGACAGATAGACGATTGGACGACATGGCTATATCCACTCGGCTATTGATACTGATCAAGAATTTATATACTTTATAAGATCGGAGACTTCTCCTTAAGTGCGTTACACATTTCGTGACAAAATTATGATACCTCCTTCAAGAGTATAAAAATATTGCCGTTAATCAGATAATGTTATATTAAATAGCGATGGTTAAATTAGTGATTTTCAATCACTCTGTGATTGCCGGTCACACTGAACTGAAAGATTTATGACTAAACAGTTAAGTATGACTGGAGATTTTTAATGTTTTTCACTGTTAGCTTCATTAGAACTGTATACTATAAACATCTTATAATAATAATATTTATAAACAAATTTAGCACAAATGGCGATCATTAGATTTATTGGGTTTGAAAAATTAAAATGCCCTTTCTAGAAGTATTGCTCCATAAATGAACACCATTCTTAAGGTACTTTGATAGAGGATGATAATATCTACACGACAAAGACTCATTTTATATCTCTTGTCCGACCCATCTTGAGTTGGGTCTTGCATATGGTCCCCACAATGCCCACCACATCAAGACAGAATTGAATTGGCACTGAAGGAGTTCTTACTACATAAATGCCTTGCATGGATTAAACTAGGACCCTGATGTCCGGTTGTCATCATACTCAAGAACACGTTTATTAATAAACCTTCACTCTTTAACAAATCGGAGAACTAAGCTTGACGTAATCTTTATTCGTAAGTTAAATACTGGCGAAATCGACTCCTTTGAGTTAATAGGCCAACTAAATTTATCGATTCCAACCAGAACAACACCTAATTATAGATTATTATTACTTAAGCATTGCTGAACTAACTATACCCTGCATGAACACTTCCCAGTTCTTTGTGGAGTCTTTACTTCCTCGTATTAATCTCTCCGAACTATTTAGCATGTAGATAGTCCTAGTTTCTATCGTTTTTGTATTTCGCGACTCGTGTCGTACGCTATACACTCAGTATTCGCGGATAAAAAAGAAATTAATTTGACATTTGGCATCAATGCTAACTTATATTTTGTAGAGGAGACGCTCATGGTGTCGTGGGGCAGGATTGAGATTTCGGCCGTCTTTGAAGGAAATGTAAAAATTGGATATTGTAAAAACCTAACAGCGATTACAGTTGATATTTTTATAATGTATTTATAACTTATGTTCTTGCTTTTAGGCTCCAAAACTTTCAACTCTTTTTCAATAGAAAAGCCAGCCAATAGTCAGCATATCAGCTTAATTGACACCTGCTATGTTTGCGTGTATGATCTTACTTGCAGGTCTCCAATGTAAGAAGAAATAAGCCAATCAGGTTTATTGTCAAGCCAACGAACACATAATAAATTATAATTATATTTAACTTTACTGTCATAAGGTACTCTGTATTTTTCCTTCCAATTTTTATGTGGAAGCAGCTCACATCTCGCAATGCGGTAACCCAAACTAAACACTTTAATGAACGAGTTGTCAAATTAAAATTTACAATTATTCACATTGGATGATGCTCCTAAGTCATCCAGGCTTGTTCTTTCATCTTGTTCTTCACAGTGCAGCTCAATTTGACTAGCTATTTGCAATTACTCTTTCAATCACAGAATGATCATGTGATATTTCAGTAACTTTGCCAACACTAGTGCCAATGATTTGTATTTTCATAAGCTACAGACAGCTAAATCAAATCTCATGCTGTGAATCGGTGTCGTTCGATCCACAAGACAGTTGAAGCAATCGTAGAACAAAAAAAGCAAAAGCCCCGTTCGACTGATAAAGTTTTAATTATATAAATGATTGTGTTAAAAATGCGCACAATACTGCTCCTAATTGGCAGCTGTGTTGGTTGCCTGTGCATCTCTGACAAAAACAATATAATGTTAAGCGTTAAAGACCGCACTTTAACGGTAACAGTGCCCCGTATGTATTCGGCTTGATACCTATAATTATGTCAATAAAGTTATTAAGTCAATACTTTTCACATTCGCAGATGAACCGGAAATTGAAACGCTTTTCATTTCAACGGATGTCAACGATGACTGCTCCTCAAACTACAGCTTTGTTAAAAACCTCAGCGAAAACTACACATTCAGCTATAGGATGGATACAAATATAGTAGTTCAAAAGGACGACTTGATAAAAATGTTCAGTGTATTTGGATCTAAAAATAAGTTAGAAACGAAAACTTACAATTTTAAAATTGATGACAATGGGAACGGAGTCAGACAGGAGTCAAAGAGGCCAGAAAATATTTGCACGAAATCGGAGACGCTGGTGAGTTTCGTAGAGCAAGACTGTAGCGGCGTTCTTATCTTTGAAGATGAATTCGATGATCCGGGACTTTCCAATTGGACTCCTGATATACGGTCACGGGTCTCAGCACCAGATCAAGAGTTTGTAGCTTACGTGAATAATAAGGAAAATATTTATATAAATAATGGCCTTTTGTATTTAAATGCACATTGGGTTAATAACACGCGCAACCAAACATTTTATCTACATGATTGCACGAGCAAAAAATCAGGCAATCTCAATTTATTCGAATGTGGTCCACTACGCCGGAGGGGCGGTGTAACATTACCACCTGTGTACTCAGCAAAACTACAAGGCAGAGACAAGTTTCATTTTAAATATGGCCGTGTAGAAATACGTGCTAGGATGCCTAAGGGCGATTGGCTATTCCCCTGTGAGTATATTCTTTAAAGAAGGTCCATAAATTTGAAAGCTCATAAATATCATATTTTAGATTTAATCCTACAACCTGTGAACACTCACAGTGAAGATGCATATGTCAGTCATATACGCATCGCCTACGCACGTGGCAACAAGTACTTGCGAAATACAAACTCAATCCCAATCGGTGGAGACGTGCTTTTTGGAAGCGCTGTGCTTTGGTTAGAAAAATCCCATACGGAGTATATGACCGCGAAACGAAATTTGCCAGAAAGATGGTTTGGCAATCAGTTTCACAATTACACTTTAATTTGGCTCAAGGATCGCATAATATTTAAAATGGATGGATTAACGTATGGCACCATAACAGATACAGATGTTATTAACACGTTCAACAAAACTGAGGTAAACAAAATGATTGTCACAATTTTTAAATAAGCTAGTCTGTGCCGTACACCGTATCAAGTATAATATTTGTGAATACAGCAAATTTACATACCCCTATATAAGTTTCACTTATTGGCTAAAAACATTTGTAGATAATTTTACTTTCTCAAACCATCTATCTAATACTCCAAATTGGAATTACAATAATAATTATATATCAGCGCACGCAGCGACGTGTGTGTGTGTATGTGTGACTTTGTGAATGTGTGTATGAATGCTACGAGCTTTAAATGTATGTAACGACAGCTCGCCGCTGGATTCAGGGTATCTCCTAGTTGCTTTATTTTGAAAATTAAATTGATCTTAACATATTTCACAAGCACCTGCTACGAATGGCCACATTACAATAATGATTAAATCAAAGCCGAAAAAGTGATTGCTAAATATATTATGAACATGCAAAAACGAAATCGAGTTAAAAGCGTGTTAAAACAGCCTTTAATTACTGGTATATATTTTTAATTTATAATTTCTTTGTAGTGCTTTATTGTGTTGGGTCTGACTGCAGGAGGGGCTGTAAACTTCCGAGATGATTACACAAAGTTTTCGCAAAAGCCTTTTGCGAATGAAGATCTAAAGGCTGCAGACATTTTTAGTGAACAAACAGACAGGGCGTCCTGGAAACAACCCAACCTGGTGATTGACTACGTACGTGTGTACACAATTTAAGTAAATGAGTAATAAATGTATTTTATGTATGTAAAGGTGTTTATTAGCTACTAAAGAAATATTGAGACTTGTTAAAGTTCGCCAACAGCACTTTAGAAAGTTTTGCCATTGTTCTTTTTGGATCCATTATTACGCGAGTTCTGCGTTGACTTCTTTTTGCGCTTATCAGAGGACCAGTCCACATCGTCTTCGTCGTCGGTACCGCCTGTATTACCCCCTGACTGCAAATATGATGAGGATGCAGAGCTGGCACTGGTACCCTCCTTGGTTGCCAACCGTCGACTGGCTATGCGAGAAGAGATTCGGCCCATGCCCATGCATTTTTCTAAGTGAGGTGCAAATCTTGCCGCCGCCACCAATCTGTCACAATTTGGGCAGGTACAGTCCATGGGCTTCTTGGCGGTCGATATGCCAAAAATGTCTAAATTCGGCATCTCACAAATTCGGTACGCAGACTCTGCATTTTCTTCGCCGACACCATCAAGCGCAATCAGATTGCCGGTCTTACGCAGATGATGAATTTCTATGAAAATTCCGGCTACGACATCATCCATCAGTGCCTGATATAAATAGTTGGCAGCTTCGTCTAATCCTTTTGGTTCCTTCACTAGCTCCCGAAAATTGAATGCAATAGCTGAGCTTGTTGTCTGGTTCTGCGCTGTTGTGGCCATTTGAGATGCAGTTGCTGTCAAAGAACTCATTGAATGCAACTGGTTTGCATTCGAATTGGCCATATTTCGTTTCGTAAATATGTATTTATATATTCCTTTTTTGTTGCTTTCTAAAATTTGACAAAAATGACGTCGATTGGCGATTACCACTGATTACACAGATTCAGAGTGAAAGACCGATTTTTAGTCAAAAATGTATTAATTTCGGCGGGGGCACTAAATAAGGAGAGAGACACATTTTGTTGCATTTTGATTTATTATAAAGATAAATTCTTACCTTTTTATACGAATTTGCACTAAAGAGAGGGTTATTTCTACTCCTAATGATGATGTGCGCTTTAGATAATGTATTTATTGACAAAAAAATCATTTTAAAATGTAATTGATTATTTGTCTTGTATCATTGTATCATATTTTGTCGGCACCCATCTTCTGAGAACCAGGGATGCTAAAATTATCGATGGAGATGAGTTTATAATTCGATGGGGTAATTCTTCGTTTTAGTCTCCGTAGGGGTAATTCGGTAATTCTTTGTTAGCGCCACCTCAAGTAAAGAGCGTCCAAATAAATTGGGGTTTATGTCAATCTTATTTAGTTTTTTACGAGAATTCCATTTCCGGCGACGGAACTTAACTTTATTGCGTGGTTTATTAAATATAGGCAAATTAAAGTTGCCGATATATCGGTGCCAGCACGATACCAAAGGTTGTTCCGTATCGATACCACTTGACGATGAATATTTGATAGGCATGGACTATCGCCAACTACTTCGAGATGAGCAAATGAGAGTCATGCACTATCGATGAAAGTCATTATAAATATCGTATTTTTGACTTGGCGCAAAATGTTTTGACACAGCCTTTATTTCCGAGCGATTAGATTGCAACTAGTTTTTCTTTGAATATATATAAATTCAAATGCTAACTATACACGTTTATTTCTAGTTTATATTATAAATATATATAAAGTAAATTTTTAGATATGACGCAATGCTTTTGTTTAAGGATATTTACTATTTGTTTACTAACACTGAATATGACGAGACGCTTATAAAATACATATATATATATATATTTATATATATATATTTGTTTACTAACACTGAATATGACGAGACGCTTATAAAATACATATATAGATATATATATATATATATATATATAGATATATATATATATATACGTATGTATTTTATTTAACTCAAAAAATGGAATAAACCTACACATTTAAATTTTATTGTTGTTCATGGGTCCAATTATAAATAAAATGCGCCCGAAGCCACATCACCGGCTATGCAGTTTGCTGCAATTCCTGGGACGTCGCTATCTGTCACGGTGCCACCAGCGGCGAGTCGTCTAGTTGCTCCTCCACTAAGCGGATGCGATCTTAATAATTGTTGATTGTTCTTAAAATATTGATAAGCCGAAGATCTTCTTGTTGCCGTTGTTCCTGTTGTTGTTTCTCTTGTTGTTGTTGTTGTTGGTGTTGCAGCAGCTGAAATTGCAGTTGCTGCAGCAGCATAGCGATTACGGAAATATTTATCTTTAATCTGAAAAGTTTTTCGCTATTACGCATAAGTTCGCCAAATTTCGAGAATTCGAAAGCGAACGGATCCGTTACTTCAGCTTGAGTTCGTGTAAAAACCCATACATATACATATTAGTGGTGTTTTGATATTTTATTGTTAGTTACTAAGCCGAGTAGAATGCAATTTTTTAAAACCTAATAACAATTTTAAAAATTTTTGGAAGCAAAATGTTTGTCTTTTTGGTCTTTTTTCTGTAAATAACCGTGCATTTTAGACCATTGTCATATCTGTCAACCATTTCACGTAAGTCATCGTATGAATAATAAAAAATATGTGTAGATAAATAACTAAAAATATGTGTGTATGTATATTTAATAACACTGCTAAATAGTTCAGATTGTTTTATGTAGATTTTAGTCTTTCTTTGTTAATGTCAATTATGTAAATATATCGTAAATATATACAAATATTTTCAAATATGTATGCATCCCGCCAAATTTCTTCATAAAATTACTTAGCACTGAATCCAGGTAATGCTTCAGTTCATATGTGAACCAGCATCTCGATAGACTTTTTGAATGAACAATCCGAGGCTGGATAATAATTTCTTAATATTCTCTAAGCCAGTACTACAGATCTTTTTCAAATGAATGGTACAAATTGCTGAAAACATGTACGCATATGTATTTAGCATATTTTGTATAGGGTTGGCAACGGGTTCCTGCACATCGTTGTAAATAATTTAGAAACTTTGCTAATGAATTTAGTAAGTCTTTCAGGTAAATCTTGGCTAAAATATGACCTTTAATCATGTAGACCAGGTTTTGTGGGCCAATATATCTAATTGACCATATTTTTGAGAATGGTACGAACTCAATGTTTTATATAATATAAAAGAAAGTATATTTATTTTATAGATAATTTAATTCCTAACAATTTTGCATTTACATTTGTTTAATTTAATGCTGAAAAACGAAAATAAACGCAAAGTAAAAATATGCTTCCAGCTCCGGAACCAAATTTAGAAAATCTCTGTTAACTGACCGTCGCTACCTTGACGCACATCATGTTTAATTGTTCAGTTCAGTGAGTAGTTCCAACGAATTTATTCAGAACGATTCAATACAACTCTACTTCACATTTAATAAATTGAATTAGCGAAAATTAAATGACGCTTAAAAAAAGTCAACTTTACAAACTGCTTGTGGAGAAAATATACTGCAGATGCCAGCAAATACAAGTGGAAAATGAACGCAGTGTTATGAGGTGAGAGCAAAGCGGAAGCCTTCTCATTTAATTATAAATAATCAGCCATCAATTGCAGAGTAAATGGCATAAAGAAAATATTACGCCGACGCACACAAGATGTGGCGCTGTTAAAAAGAAGGCTGGACAAGCACGGTGATAATTGGCGGTTGGTACCAATGATGGTGCCACAGCCAAGAGGCAAACCCGAGCAAAAGCGTCGTGGACCAAAACCTAAGAGTAAACAGGCCACGGTAGACACAACAGCTGAAACACAGGACACTGCACCTCGCAAGCCTAGGAAACAACGCGTGAAGAAGCAATCAGATCCTGGTGAACTCCCAGTACAGCCGCAGCAGATATCTACGGTTGCGTGATTCATGATCCATTTTTGCATATTTATAAAAGGAGTTATACGTGTTGGTATTTTAGTTACATACATTTTAAAGAACTTTACTTATAGAAATAAAAACAAATTCAAGTGTTCAGCATGGAAATAGAGATGTGGTCGAATTGGTACACACATGTCTACTCGGTCTGTCGCAATCGTGCCAGGCGCTGTGTCAGCTCATCCTGCTCCTGTGAAACTTGCGTGGAGGCGCCAATGGTAGCACTTTGCACGCCGCTGGGCAGCTCCATATTCAGCTCGAGGCCGGCTTCGTCGGCGACCTGTTGCAACAAGTTATCGACGTCTCCTTGGGGCACCGATGTGGTCACGGTATCGGACATGGTGCCCTCCATCACTGAGCTTTGTACGTCTAGGTCTTCAAACTGTGATTCGAATTTCTCCATTAGCGAGGAAATTTTTTCCAGATTCATGCCCTTCATGGCAGCATCCATAGCCTTAACCACACCGGCCATAGAACCAGTTACTTTGCGAGTCGTCAACGCCGACTGTACGCGACTGGCGACTGCATCCACACGTGCACTCATGCGCAGGTAATTCACAGCCTGGTTCTTTTGGCGAATGGCATTCTCGGCATGTATACGAGCCACATCCATGTTACCCTTTTGTATGGCCTTTTTAGCCTTGGCCTTCTCCAGTTTTTCCTCTTTTTCACATTTCTTGGAGTTGCGCTCCAGCTCTTTGACGGCAAATTTTAAATTGAAAAGGTGTTCTGGGGGCGTTGGTTGTTTTATTGTAATTGGGCGACTGGAAAATGACGTCATGGCTTTTACTTACTTTCCATTGAAGATGTAGACATGTCGTTCCCCAGTTTGAAGCTTGTAGTACAGATGTCGGTAAAAACAATTTTTTTTGTAAAATTTGCTAGGTTTTGTAAATTTACGTTTTTCTTATATGAATGAATCACTATTGTGTTTTTTATTCGCTCAGCTGCTTTTCAATAAAGTACTTATATCGATATATATTCGATTATATGTAATAATAACAGAGTTGTAATAAAGTATCCGATATTTAAAACCCGATATCCGATAGATGAATTGCACTGTTTAACCGCGATATTTCAAACTCAATGTAAGCAAAACACAAACTGCGCTCTTTTGCTTCAGTGCCGAATATCGGAACTGTGCTTTGTGCACCCTTTAGATCTCTCAATCGTACCCCGTACTTATTGTATACGGACAAAAGGTTATAATAACTGTACAAAAGTGACGAAGAATATTCAATTTCATATTATAATAAGTGAGAACGTTGCAGGCGGGTGTAACCGACAGCGGATTACTCGATCACTGTATAATAACAACTAAAACATGTACCGTCACCTATATGTATTAATAATAATAATAATATACAAGCATAAAATATGAAAAGAAAAAGAAAAAAAGTTTGCAATTGAAACTGAACGACTATAACAAAGGTTTGTGGCTTGGGTGACTGTTTCTAACTTCGGCTATTATAGCGCTAGCGCCGAAAAATGCACACAGATACCGCTGCGGTTGGTGCATATGATTAACATTACGTTAGAATAACGCAAGACAAAATATGACCTAGGATAACAGTTCAAATTGTGTTAATGTTAATAACTTAAAGTATTATATTTATGTATATTTATGTGTGTATCTATGTATACTTGACTGAGAATGCGAATAATTAAAAATAATAATTTTAGCTGCATTTTATACTGCACCACCACACAACTATTTGATCAAGTTGTGACAAAACTCAAGTCAAGTTACATATACGACAAATGCAAAATCAATCAGCAAACAGCCGAAACTGCAAACTCGATATGTGCACAACGTCAATGATGCCAATGCAACATTGCAAGCGCCACCTATTGCATACTTTGGTATTTATTATTTGGTTTCATTAGAATATTGTTGTATAACTGTTAAATTTTGTGACATGGGAAATTAATCATTATTTTATTATTTATCTATTATATCTGAAAACAGTCTTGGACAAAATTACCATGACAGATGATTATAGGAATAAAGTTGAACCCATTTCTTTTATCAAACAAATTTATTTATTTACTTAAAGCTATCTTAAAATTAAAATCTTAAAACTAACTGTTGTAAAGGCAAGCAATAGCTGCCAGGGCCTTAAGCTCGCGAAGTGGTTTGTTTTGTGTGTGGGTTTACATTATATCTTGTGTAGTATGTTGGATTTGTTTAAGTATTCGAAAATGTTTTTTAAGTTAATATTTGTTGGGTTTGTGATAAGTGATATGGGGGTAGTATTGTGGGGGAAGGAGGATCTGTGAACTAACACCGCAAGTTAGTTGCGGTGTTGCTGAGTTTTTCATGTTTCATGGTGTTGCTTGCCGACTGTAGAGAAGGTGGAGGCGGTGTTGTTTTGGTATCTGGGACGTAGGATGGTATTGGCTGCCTTGTTGTCGCATTTCATTGTTGTAATTATAGCTTGGAGCTCTTGCTGTTTTATGAAAATTTCATTTTCTTCCATACCTCGCAGGTCATTTGACTGACGCCTTTTGAGTAATTGAGTGATGCGTGGATAGAGACTTTAATGTTGCTGTTGCAAGCGAATGATGTTAGATCCAACAAGATTGGTTAAGAAACTCAGAAGTTTTTAAAGAAAACGTGAGGTAAAATTTTAGAAATCTGACAAGCCATTTGACAGCAAGTTCTTCATAAGAGCTAGAGAGTTAAAGTTGTTTTTAAAGTTCGTATATACCATACACAGACCAAATTTATTTCGAATTATCAGTAGCCCGTCCAGTTTTCTTACTATCGATATATCTAAACTTTTTGGGTCATGATTTACCACCAAATTTGGCTTGTAAAGGATACGCAGATTATGAAAGATTTTGGAAACATTCCCCCATCTTCCCCGATTAACACAAAAACATTTGTAATTGCAAGTACAGCCACAATTCTTAATACTTCGGCAGTTCGTCAAAATATCAATGTAATTTAATTCAATAAGAACGCATTAAAACAGATCAAAATCGGTTAAGAAACACAGAAGTTATTTAGGAAAATGTATTTGTATATTGGCTAAACCATGTTGTGGCAAGCGCCAACTGCAGGCGTGTTCTGCATACATACATATATGCACAATCCGTCCGTCTGTATGAGCGCGTCGATCTCAGCCACTACAAGAACTAGAGAGCTGAATTTGGACTTTATAAGTTCGTTTGTACCATACGCATATCATATCGATAACTTGCCCCGTTTTCTTATAATTCGTGTTTATGGGTTTTTTGACATCACAAAATATAAGAGCTAGACCCACTAAATTTGGTTTAAGATGTTCTCGTAAAGCATACGTAGATAAGGGATGCTTCGGATTTTGAAGAAGTTATTAAATATGAAATATGAATAAATGCGCAGTACAATTCAATTACTGCAACCCTGTGTAACGACGACGGATCGCGTCTGGGTTCAGGGTATCTCCTAGTCGAGCGCTCCCGACTAGAGCACTCATACTTGTTAATTTTGCCATAGTCGTCAAGGTTACTTCGAATCCGTTCCGAGACTCCTCTTGCATCTTTCATTGAAGTAGAGTTATCCATGGGTGGATTTCAAGTCCTTCGCCATAACATAACTTAACGTTCTATGAAACAACCAACGGGTGTTAGGTGACAATCCAGGGGGAACCACGAGGAGGTAGTGCGTTGACTTGGAGAGAGTAGGGACAAGGATCATACTGACATTTACCAAGTTGAATGCAATCACTTTGCCTTGAATACTCTCCCCCACACGAGTATATATTCTAAATTTCAAATCCTTATCCCTATCTATCGGATATTGCACAGTACCAATATACTCTTTTCACTTCGTGAGGATGTATAAAAAGCGGAAACGAGTTTTGCCGCTTTTTGCCATTTTATCAATTTAAATTGTTGCCCTTCAGGTTTGCGGTGGACTTACAACCACAAACAATTTATTGCAGGCTTACTTTTTCATAAGAAAGAAGAAATATTTTCATCAATTACCTTACATACAGTAAATTGATAATAGATACCAAATGCACAGCTCCAAATAAAAAGCCCTTAATATTTCACCTCTTCTTTGAGTAGTTATAAAACTTCACCTTATAATTGGCAAGCTCATTGATATTTTCCTTTCCTTATGTTTGCTTCATAATCGCAATGTTTTTTACAGCTAAAAAAAGCTAATATACATCCAAATACTGGCCAAAAGATAGCACAACAACATGTAAGAGAGATAATAAACCACATGGCCATTAGAAGACCTCCGGCTGCAATATCAGCTTCTAGTGAAGATTTATCCGTTAATTGCACAGAATCCATTGTAATTTCAAAGCCCGATTAAATGTTTGGAAATTTAATGATTGAACCAAGTAAATCATACTATATAATCAGAGTATACTTAGATTAAAACAATTGAGAATTGCAGTCGGGCGTAACCTACTGCGCAATACTCGTTCACGGTCATAATTATTATAGTTATTTTGGAAAAATTTCGATTCTTGTATTTTGTGAAGGAACACTGCTTACCAAGTTTGGTGACTCTAGCTCTGAGATTGTGGGACATTTTTTTTTTAGATCTTTAGAGCAAGTCATTAGTAATTAGCTTTAAATCTGAGGGAGATATATCGATTTTATAGATTTTTCACGCCCCCAGTGGGCGTATCGAAAACATTTTTTATGCGATCTTAAGGGGTCATTAATAATCTTTCTGAAAAAATGTGTGTCTCTAGCTATAAAACTTAGGGAGATAGTGGGCGAGACTCTAGCTCTAACTGTGGGAGATATAGGCTTTCGCGATTTGTGGGGGCGGGTCTCAATCTGTGGGAGAGGTCACCTACAATCAACCTTCCAAATTTTGTGACTCTAGCTTAAAAATTATGGGAACCTATTATCGATTTGCGATATCAGGTGTATCGACATTTAAATTGAAATTTACATTTTTAAAGACTTCATATTTTTACCTTTTTCTCCTTATCTTGCATTACCTGTATATGCATAAAAGAGTTTGTCCTGGCTGACTGACTGAGTGACTGATTAGTGATCAAACCACAGCGTAGACGGTAAAAACTGAAAAGTAGAGGTGGGCACGGATAGGTATGGGCGTCGTGGCCCATGGGCCTTTGTGCAAAAATTTTCGGATTCGTGCCTAAAAATGTCATTTCGGGACGGGCCGGGACGGACTCGTGACAAAAACAAAATTATCAAATAAAAACGTTGCAGTCGGGTGTAAGCGACTGCGCAATATTCGTGGACACTATAATAACAGCCTAAGAGGGTGGTCAAGCCGTGGCAGTCGCATCTGCAGTGTGATTTCGCATAGGGTTTGTGTTTGTATTCCCAGGTTGACATTCAACATTTCTAGTATATATGTATTTTATTGGGCTTTTTATTTGTTTGAAATGGGCAACGGATGATTTTTGTTTGGGCGTGAAATGGACACGCAAAGAACCTGGACGTGTGGGAGGGATATTTGGAAGGTCTGCGAGGGCCGCCTAAAAGCACGCATGTCCATCAACAGATATCCACCAGATTTGACACACTGTCAGGTGTCAAGTGACAAAACAATGTGAATATTAATTCTTTTAGCCAAGAAATGGAGAAAATTTGACAGTAAAGGGAATCACGTGGAAACATATCGAAAAAATGGCGCAAATTTGCGCAGCTCCAAGGTCTTCCACTTCGAAAAATACATTTTAGAGATCTCAGTGTCAGGTTAGTTGTTTTATTATTTATAAATTTTAAATTTTGTATTTATAAATTTCAGACGGATGCAGTTCGTATGTGGATGACGACATGGTTGACGATCTGCTGTCACCGGACATGGAAGCAAGCTGCCACTGCCAAAGTGTACACAGAAACCGATGCGATTGGTGCATACGATTAGCACTATGCTAGAATACGTGCAAGACAAAAACTGACCTAGGAAAACAATTCAAATTGTGTCAAGGCTAATAATTTTGAGAATTATATATGTCGGAGATATATGGATATGGGACGTAAAACGGTTTTTTAGCTGGTGTCATTTTTCTTCTATTATATTTGCTTTAAGCGCAGCGAGTTGGTAATTGTTCGTGTTGTCTCTTTGCCAATTCTGCACAGAATTTAATTTAATTTTGTTGACACCCTCAATTGCACCTCACGCTGCTGAGACGACTCTCTCACTCTCGAACCTCGCTCTCAGCATATTTTAATTGCATGAATTGAGGATCAAGCAATTACCACATTTCTTCCTTTCTTTTCGTTCTTTAGTTTATTCACACATTTGGCATGGCAGTGGTAATTCTCTGCAATGATTAACTTACCCTCTTAACATAATTAACATTTTCATTTAAATCAATTAAATCTCTGACACGGCCTTCCTGACTATCACACGACCTCGTGTGTAAAGTCTTACATTAAAATAGCATCATATCTTGCTTCAGGTAACCGAATTGATTAGTTAACTTAAATCATCACATTTGAACTCAAATTATCACATGTCAACTTCTTGTACACTCTTTTGTGTCATCTACACTTTTTTTGTGTCTTCAAATGTAAGCAATGTAGAAATCACTCTCCTAATTTCATTTTAATAGCTCGTACTCTACACTTACTCGCCCTTTTGGTTAGCAGCTATATCATACCACAGTTGTCAGGTTCTTGTCGATACTCCGCGACGCTATGTACTTGCTCTATCAACCGTCACCCATGTCATCAAATGTCACCCATCACAGGAGTGGCCATTGTCGCTTGAACATAGCCCTTGTGTAGGATGTTCAACACACCTCTCTTAGGTGGCAGAGTTTGTCTCTTGCCCGATGTCTCTTTCACGGAGGTCATCCTCTTCAATCAATTCAGATTCAACTTGCTTATCTGGTAATGCATGCAAGCTCTCATGTGCATACTTCTTACAATTCAGTGTTTTCAACTGGTAACGGTCACCTTTAAGCAATCACATCACCACAAATGGTCCTTAAAATTTAGGATCCGATTGGGTTTGATGCCGTTCCTCACTTCTTAACAAGATATGATCGCCAACCTTATGCTTCACAATTTTGGCCTTGTTCTTATCAAGTCTATCCTAGTCATAATCTGCATTCCTAGAAAAATTTTCTTTGGCTTGAACCCTTGCTTCTACATAAAGAAATTTATTTTCATCACTTATTAGTACTATACTTAACGGTCTAGCCTCCCTCGCGATCAATAAGTCTAGCGGACTGAATTTCGTATCCCGATTGATGGTACAATTCATGGCCAACTGCACTTCTTTTAATGCATACTGCCAAAAATGTTCGCAAGTCTCTACTGCCGTCAGCATACCTTTTATTGTGTTCATGACTCGCTCTACCGCTTGTGCATTGCCTTCCAAGGGAATCTCGTGTTTTTTTTTAAGGTTAACAGATACAATGGCAACATCTGCTCAGAGAACGGCGGTATGAATTGCTGGAAATCTGACCCCAAACGTATGAATTGCCTAAGTTGCGTAACTGAAATAGGCTACGGCAAAGTAGCCCTGTCTATATTCTATATTTCAAGGAATTGGTTAAATTTCATGGTTTAATCGGATATCAATGGCAACGGACATTTATGGGACACTACACTACTACATACAATCTATCTATATAGCAATCTTGGACTGGCAAACGGCACACTACTTGGACGGATGACAACGTCTACAATCATCTGTATCTTATCTCTGATTAGATCCTTTTCATCTACACTAAGGACGCCTTTGAACTGTTTTGTTATCATCCAGCCTTTGGTTTATCATAAGGTTGGTTAACCCTTGTTTTCTTTTCTCTTCTGCTTTCCTCTATCGAAATTCCAACACTTTGTTTTCCGCAATAATGGCATTTAATTTGCGCTTATGTCTTATACCTGCGTTGCGTTCGTTCGTTCGTTAACAATATTTAACAAGATGGCGGCAGGCGTTTTAATGCACTCATAATGATGCACGAGCAATTTGCGAGGATTTAGATGCAACGTGTGTTTGTTTAATCCTCACAGATTATGAAAGTAACAATAAGTAATTCATGCTGCGTAGGTAAGTACGTTATCAGAAGAAATTCTGAGATCGAATGTGCTCTGTGAGAGTTCTTGTAAGAGGGGTGAACTAAATCCGAAGTTGTAGAAATGTACGAGTGTCATATCGTGACTGTCATATGTACTCCCCTTCCGATGCTGGTGCTAAGCAGCGAAATGTACGTATCTCCTTGGCTGATGAACTTACCGTCCACTGCGTGTTGTTGTGGCAATCTGGCAACATATGCTTCAATGAACACAGCTTTTAGACGATCGACGGTAACTGTGGTGTGCTGGCCATTGATGTCGATGATATAAAATCTTTTCTCTTCGGTTGACAATCCGAGCTCTGAGCTCCTTGAAGAGTTAGGATTCAAATTGCCTACCTTAGTTCCAACTTAATTGGAACTCGGCATGCCAAAATGCACGATCCAGCTATTGAGAAGCGATTTTGCAATTGTCTCCGCGGTTATGTCGACTATTGGTATCGCAGCCGGCCATCGCTTGAATAGGTTTATACAAGTAAGGCAGTACCTGTAATTGCTGGATAGTGGCAGGGGTCCAATTATATCGATGTTCATGTGCTCAAATCGCTTGTCTGGCAGGTTGAATTATTTTAACGTTGCCTTATTGTACCTGCCAACCTTAGCGCGTTGGCACCTGATGCAATTGTTAACCCACCGCGCAATGTCTCCCTTCATTTCCTTCCAAACAAAACGTTCAGTGATCAGCTTTACAGTTGTGCGCTTGCCTGTGTGAGATAAATTATGTATGAAGTTGAAAAGTTTCTTTCGGAAATCTTGTGTGACATAAGGGCGGACTAGTTATACCGATGTATCGCAATACTGTGATGTCTTGGAGCCTTCAAGCTGAATTTCCTTTAGCTGGAGAACAAAGCTTTGGAGCTGCTCTTTCAACTCCTCGTCTGTCTGTTGACTTATGGCTAGTTTTTCGAAGTCGATCTAGTTTTCATTGAAAATGGCTTCCATTCTCTATCAAGAATCCGCAGCGATGTTGTTTTTCCCTGGGATGTGTTGGATGTTTGTTGTATATTCGCTGATGAAGCTAAGCTGGCTGGTTAGTTTCGCTCTGGTCTTTTCCAGATTTTCTTCAAAAGCAAAAGAAGCGGCTTGTGGTCGGTCAGTATTGTGCAGTTACGAGCTCCGATCATTTGCTTTGCCTTTTCTGTGAGTCCGAAATACTTTTAAAATAAAAACCCAGCGGTATAACACATCCCTTTTGCAGTTCGCTTAACTCTGCGCCTACACAGAAATTGTTGGCATGCTTGTACAGGACGAGCTTTGCGTTGGCGCTTGGGTGCGCTAATTTTGTGACCTGTGACAGATTGTTTTTACACTGCTCGAACATCTGAGTCGCTTCATCGATCCAAACTACTGGTGTTTTATCCAAAACAACCTGTTTGTATACCGCATTTGGCAAGCAGCGCATGTATACGTTGGACAAAAAAATCTTTTAAGCTCGTGCGCCAAGTTTGGTTTTTTGAAGTCCGTGATTGCTTGTATCCGGCCTTTTGTTGTTATAATGCCCTCATTGGAGATACGGTACCTCATTTACATTTATGCGTAGCCCATTTTGTCGTAATCTGTTGACGTTTTTTTACGTGCTGAAAGTGTTCCTCAACGTTTTGTGCTGCAATGCAGATGTCGTCTATGTAGACTATTGCATAGTCCATATCGCGAAATATTTGGCCCATGAACCGTTGAAAGGTTTGGCTGGCATTGCATTGGCCACAGGTTATTACGTTGAATGCATAAAGACCGAACCGTGATGAATGTGCGCCCGTGTGTACATGTAAGGCTTTGTTATGTAGTTTAAGCGTCTGTAGTCCCCACAAGGGCGCCATTCGTTTTTGTTTTTCTTGGGTGCCATTGGCTATCCCATTGGCTGCTGCAAGGACTGCAAATGCCTTGCTTAAGCATGTCGAGCTCTCGCTTAGCTATCGGAAATTTTTAGTGGATTCAATCGACGTGCTTTTGCGACCACCGGCTGATGTTTTGTGAAGATGTCGTGTTGAACGGTTGTTTTTGCAATCTGTGTGCTGTAGTTGCATGATTTGTTCAAGTCATTGTACTCACGTAGAAGTCATTCGAAGAGGCCGCTGCTTATAGGCGATACAGTGTGAAGATTTCGAATTCCACGCTGCATTGCGATTCTCTCGCAGAGAGGATCTATCTATGAGGAGACCATATGCGTTCAGGAAATCGGCTCCGATGATGGGCTTAGTGATGTCGGCGATGACAAACTGCCAGTCCATGTTTCTGCGAAAGCCGAAGTTTACTGAAGCAATTTTCGAGCCGAACGTCTTGATTTGGGGCAGCATAGAGCTTGTTTGTTGATTGAGCATTGCGATCTGTAGGAGGTAAAATAGAAAAATCAGCGCCTGTGTCAATTAAAAATCTGATTTTGTTGTAGATATTAGGTTAGGTTGAGCCGGTTAACTGCTTCAGCGTTTGTACATAGCCCAAGTTGTGGTTCTTATGATCCTGTAGCATGTGTATCCGTTTGGCAAATGCTAATAACGCATTTGGAGTGTGTTTGTCAGCATCTTGTAACGAATAACGAACAAATTTAATTCGTTTTGCCGAAACTGATGGTCTTCTAACATTTCGAACTGCTTCGCGATTTCGTCGGATTAATAATATTGCGTACATATATGCTTTATAAAAAGGGGAGGGGAGCAAGGAACAAAAAAAAAGGGAGATATGTGAAATTTAAATAAGCGGACTACTTTTGTTTGTCTACTGTGTCTTCCTGTTCGAGCGCTGCATGGTTTCACAAAGTTTAGCACACGAGCACATAATTAGTTTAAAGGACATTTTTTTATCAATTAATTCCATTTGAAAATCATGTTCAAATTTAGAAAAGGCAAACCAATTTTCAATAATACCTAAAAAAAAACTTATCTACCAAAATAAACTGGAGAAACGTACGAGCGAAATGCATTGTTAAAGAAATAATAGTACTAATTGTATATATATGTACATAAATATAGATTATAAATATAAATAGTTAGGTATACATAATTCAATGAATATATATAAATGAATATATGGCAATATAAATGTAGGCATTTATGTCAGATAAATGTATACTAATATAATGCAATATAATTAATGATAATTTGTATAGTTAAATGGCTTGATGCGAAAATTAAATTTCAATCTTTTGTTGAGTAGTGTGGTGCATAAGCAGAAGATAAAATAGCTGTTGGGCAGCGTTGGACCAAACACAAGGTCATCTTAACACGCTCGGACAAAAAGATAAGCTTTTTTCCACGGTCGCTGAATGCAATGAAAACAATACAAAAAAACAAGTAAGCTGATCTGTCCTATCATTACGGAAAGTTCGCTACTTTGCGACCTTAACATAATCAAACCAGTGTCTTCACCTGGTCTTGATGGTGTTCCAGCCTGTGTGCTCAGGTACTGTATAATATCACTTTACAAGCCCATCCTAAAACTTTTTAAGTTGTCATTTGACACCTCATCTTTTCCTGCTATTTGGAAGGAATCTTTTATCTAAAAAAAGGGCAAAAAAGACTGCTGTCGAAAATCATAGATGTAAATCATAGATGAAAATCCAAATTGTCTGCAACTCCAAAAGCTTTGGAGATAATTATAACATTTCAACTGCAACATTTTGCATGGGTTTATGAAACGTAGATCTGTAACTACTAACCTTCTAGACATCTCTTCTCTGGTAATTGATGATATAATGCAGACTGATGTTATTTATACTGATTTCAGGCTTTTAACTCAGTAAACCACTCCTTGCTTCTCCACAAACTATGCCTACTTGGCTTCCCAAAAATCTTATTAACTTGATTTCAGAGTATCTGCGTACGTTATACGACCGCGCCCCTCGGTCGGTTGGGCGGGAGGTGGGTGCTGTTCATAGCATCGGAATTCGTGCGAAAAAAAAAAGGTGAGAAAGTGCAAAATTATAGGAAATTATTAGAGAAAATTTTTCCTAAATTGTTTGAAATGAGAAATGAAGAAACAAATGAAAGCAAATTACTATTTTATGTGCCGGTACGAATGAAGGATCACGTATTATATAAATATCATAACGAACTGGGACACATTGGAAGAGATAAAATGTTGGATGCTATTAAAAAGACATACTGGTTTCCGAACATGAAAAATAAGATTGTAAGCCATATTGAGAATTATTTGAAATATATAGCATTTTCACCAAAGTGGGGAAAAGAAGGGGGTATTCTACATAGTATTCCCATGGGTAACAAATTTTTTGAGATAATCCACATTGACTATTATGGGCCGGTAGAGCAAGAAAGTGTATATTTGCAGTAGTAGATGGTTTCACAAAGTTTGTCAGATTGTATCCAACAAAAACAACAAACAGCACAGAAGTAATAAACGCATTGAAAGACTATTTTAGATCATATAGTAGTCTAAGTGGTATATCTGATCTAGAAAGGTGTTTCACATCAACCGAATTCGAAGAATTTTTAAGAGAAGCAAATGTAAAACACATTAAGATTGCGACAGGCTGTCCACAAGCAAATGGCCATGTTGAGCGCATAAATAGGAGTTTGAGTCCCCTGATAGCGAAACTTATAGAACCACAGCATTATCATTGAGAATATAGAGTATACTTTAAACGATAGTCAGCATCGTAGCACCAAACAGGGAGAGGTTTGTGATGAGTTGTAAGAAAAAATTAGAAGAAGCGAAACAGTTAAAGAGTGAGAGAAAATTGGATGATATCAGAAAAGAGGCAAAACAAAATCGATAACTAGTTCAAGCAGACAATGAGAAATATTATAATGAGAAAAGAGAAAATCCAATTAAATATAATACAGGAGATTATGTTATGGTAAACAATTTTGATAGCACTGCGGGAGTTTCGAGAAAACTGATACCTAAATGCAAGGGACCTTACATGATAGAAAAAAATATTGATGGTTTTCAGTTATTTCGAAATCCATATCAAGGCGTTTGGAGTACCCAAAACATTAGACATTGGAAAAAAAAAAAAATTTAAAATAGTTACATAACTGTGTATACAATTCAATTCTCAACTGTTAATAATAGAGCCTAAGCAATGTAAATAATGTATATATATATAGATTAAGATTAATTATACCATAAGTGTCAATTCGGCAGTTTGCTGAGATTAAGGGCTATTTCATGGTCAGGATGGCCGAGTTGTAGCAGGCCGATAGTGCCAATGCTGTGAGATGCTCTCTCATCTCTAAATATTTAATATTTGTACATCACCACACGGACGCGAAGTACAAAACGAATACAAAGTATCTACAATCTACTTGCTAAATAGCTTAGAAGTAACTACTTAATACGGGGAAGGGTAGACTCCGAACTGATCACTCTGCAATATTTATTAAAAGCATCATAAAGGACGCAGAAAGGTTCATGCAGGGCATGAATTCTTCTGTTAAAGTGTTACGGGTTTTGGGATGCGCCCACTGGGGGCGTGGCAATTCGATTAAATCTATATATCACCCTCACTTTTAAAGCTAGATGCATAAAATATATACCGACAGATTGCTGATGACCTCTAAAGATCGCAACTTTTTTAGGTACGCCCACTACCACACGCACAATGTCCTAAACTCGATATGTGCACAACACCAATGATGCCAGTGCAACATTGCTAGCGCCATCTATTGCGTGTTTTCAGTAATTATTTTTGTTTGGTTGTCACTGCTTACAGAGGCTGTCTGCTACACTATTTCAAATTGTTAGAACTTGCATGCGGTTGATAGCTAATTGATTTTGCACTTGTCGTACATGAGTTGAGTTGACTTTTGTCACAACGTGATCAACTAGTAGTAAAATTATTATTATTAATTATTTGCATTCTCTGTCATGTATATACATACACACATAAATATACATATATTTAATACTTAATATAAATTGAATTGTGGGATAACAGTACCACAACATAAAAAAAAAAAATGTTTACATAAGTAGTGTTTATCATATGCACCAACCGCAGCGGTTTCTGTATGCACTTTTCGGCGCTAGCCACAGACTCGTTTAGTTTCAATTGGAATTCTAGGATAGGTTAGGTTATTAAGGTGACAGTTGTGATCGAGCAAAGGCAAACTTTTTTTTTGGTATTTTTAACTTTTATACTATTATTATTATTAATACACATAGTGCTGGGGTACATGTTTTAGTTGTTATTACACTGTGAACGAGTAATTCGCTGTCGGTTACACCCGATGTTCTCACATGTTTTATTTGCCAGTTTTACCACTGTACCAACGCACGCTAAGAGAAAATTAGACAGTTAGACTAAGTGCTTAAGAGTCTGACAGCAGCAGTGCAATTAGGCAATTGAGCGCAAGAGAGCAGATTAAAAAGATAAACGCCTATACATATAACTGAAAGCGGGATAGAGCTTAAATGTTACTCGCTTGCGAAAACAGCGAGACAGCAAGACACAACGCATGCAAGATAAGCCCACGAAAAAAGTAAGGCTCAAAGCATAAACGAAATTGCAATTGCAATTGATACACAAATAAATATAATTTAGATACACGGCATGCACTCGCGACACGACGGCAAAAAGCAGACAGTATATATAATAATTAAATAATAATTTTAAAAATTGTATAATTAAAAAATTATCGTCTGACTATTTGCTGCCGTTATTATAATCAAATTATTGCACCTTGATAATGCATCCACATGTTGCATTTGCTTCCCTGCCCTATGCAATAAATAATAATCGAATTCCTGCATTTCTAATGCCCCCACGCAATTCTGGGATAAAGCTCTTTCTTATTCAGTTTATAAGTTTATCCTG
The DNA here is from genome assembly GCA_035041545.1 of Drosophila colorata. Lineage (NCBI taxonomy): Eukaryota > Metazoa > Arthropoda > Insecta > Diptera > Drosophilidae > Drosophila > Drosophila colorata. Next base: position 427,847 of record JAWNLD010000611.1, on the reverse strand, counting down.
AATCTTCGTAACGCATATAGCTAGAAGCTGTGGTATTTCGCTTCGGTTTCCGTTGTTCGTTTTGAAAAATAAAAAACTGGATGCAGTTTGCCGTCCTGTTTTTTCTGCAACAACACTGGTCCAAATCCCAGTGCGCTTACATCGCAATGCATTTCAATGTCATCTCTATGATCAGAAATTGATAGAACAGGCGCTTCTAACAATCTATTTTTTAAGCATTAAAAACAACTTAGTTCATTCTCTTCAAACTTAAACTTTCTATGATGATTTGCAAGGTGTATGTCGTATCCTGGGAGACTATAATAAGACCTAGAGCAGCAGTGCGTCTCACAGAGCAGCATGACGTCAATATTGTGGCGGTGTATGAAAAGCTCCAGCTCATTGGTATTGTTATTCAGTTCATTGGCGTTCCACACGCCAATGCGCAGTACAAGTTGGCTGATTATAATGACAAGAAAGCGCTCAGCTTCTCCGTCATGGAGAGAGTGTCTCATTGAGCTTGTCAATTTTGGCCGTGAGTGCGTTAATCTGGAGCTGGTGGTCCTGTCGCAGCTGACTGATTTGCTGCTCCAAAGATTGTTTTTGGAGAGGTGGTTGCATATATTGCTGTTGTAGTTGAGGCTGCAGCTGTTGCAGCCGATTATTTTGCTGAAATTGCTGTCGCTGCTGCTGAAGCTGTTGTTGCTTCTGTTGATAGCGCTGCTGCTGATGTTGCTGCTGCTGGTGTTGAGAACGTAGCTGCTGCTGATGAGCTTGTTGCTAATGTGCCGGTTGTTCGCAGTGTTTGCAAGCTAGTTGGGTCTTTTTGCTTCATTTCTTACGGTGCTGATGTTGGACCATCGGTGCTTATGGATTAAGCTGTTGCTGATGTTGCTGCGATTGAGATTGTTGCTGCTGTTGAAGTTGCTGTTGTTGTTGCTGCTGATGTTGATGCAATAGTGGCTGTATTGGTTGCACCATAGGCACACGGGCTGCATCAGGAAAGGATAGATTGCTCGCGAGCATCTGTGTCGGAGCAATCTGATTTGAACACAGCGAAACTGCGTTTGGCAATATCACGTGGTGTGGCCAAGCTCCTGGCATCGATGACATTGGGGAATATCGACATGCCGATCCGGGCATTCGATATTCACTTTTAGCTGACAAAGTGTTTTGATTGAAAAAACCTCTTTGTTGTTTGGCGACGGCTCCAGCTCCAGAAATAGCACGTTAAGCTTTTCTTTAGTCGTACGGCTAACGACATTATGTGCATTACGCACGGTGTGTCCAAGTGCGGCCAATTCCTTTTGCAGCCAGTCAGTTTTCTGCTTAGATGGATGCAGAGCCCTGACAACTACACAATAACCTCTCTCATTCTTCAGTTGATAGGAATGGAAGGGTATATTTTCTGTTGTAAACAGACGCTGTATGGCGCTATATGCGTCAATTAAATGCGGCATAACTCGAACTGTGCCGCCGCCACTGCACTTTAGGACAAAACTGTTAGCCGGCGTGACAGTATTAGGAGCAACTACATCCGTCATGCCCTCTGCAATGAGTGGTGGCGGCTTAGGTATTGCAGCAACGGGCATGACACGACTTTGATGGCGAGTATCTGCTTGTTGTTCATGTTGCTCATGAATAAAGGGCGAAGGAGCAAAGACGGAAGAAATGGGTCCATTCACGCCAGTTGATTCCTCCAGCGTTTTGGTATCTAATCCAGGTGCAGCCTCGTCGTCTACTGCTCTAGATTTAACTCCGGCAGAAGTGGATGGAGAAAGATCCAACTCCGAATCGTCTTCTGAGTCGGCGATGCTTTTATGGTGCTTATTTGCAGGCTTTGGCGATGTATTGGCTCTGAGCCTGCGCTTATTTTTATTTAATTATTTATTGATGTTGGCAATTGTGGCTGTTGTGTTCACAACGTTGGGTTTGCTTAAAGCAGATTTGACAGTTTTAGTGGCTTGAATGTTTTTAGCTGCCCGCCGACCTGTAATTGAAATGCATCTCGTAAGTTATTCTAGCCAATGATGCAGAACACCACGAGACGCTAGAAACTAATTTGCCTGCAACCCGAACGGTTAGAGTGCCGCTCGTGAAATCACAAAAACGTCAGCGGGCCGCTGACGGAAAAGTTGATGGGATGCAACGAAAGAACCGACACGTCGCGACAATCGATCATAACAATGTTTGTTATTGTTCTGCGCCTTGCGGTTTAACGGAATCGCGAAAGAAACAAAATGCAAAGGTCAATACACTGATTAGGCGCATTCACAAATGGTAATTGTTTTTTAGATTTGCAGCTGCAGACTGCTGATTATAACTTAATGCGAGTAGGCACAAACTATATTTGTATATATGTAAGATATTTATTATAGTTAAGTTTAATTAGATAATGTGGTTCATAATACAAAGTTAGTTGTGAGCGATCTGTCAACGTTTTTAATTCCACTTTCTGCTCCTACCGACAACAACCGACGACTTCTCTGTACGACTTTCGACTTCCTGTTTCTCTATCGACTCTGACGACTTATCGATAGGCTGCAGTTATCCAAAATGTTAACTAACAGGGTATTGTTATCTCTTTGACACTTCTGCACTTTACATATATTTGAACAAAACAGCACAAATCTCATGTATTCATCTAACATTATTTGTGATTTCCCCTTTTCAATGTATGATAATCGCCTAGGCGAGCAACTAAATGGTTTTGCTGTTTCCACAGTAATTACTTAGCACTTATCTTGTAGCACTTACCATTGTTTTCTTATTTAATATACGCTTTCAATTTCTTCAGTATCTAATATGTTTATGTAACATGCTTTCATCAAAGTCATCTTTTACTAAACTGCTGGCTGTTTCTACTTCTAAACATCTGTCTTCTAACATCTGTCTTCTAACATCTTTCTGTCTAACAATCTATTATCTAAGGCTTCATTATCTAACAACTGGTTTTCTTACGATCTCTTTTCTAACACATTTGCTGAACATAGGCTGCTCGTTTAATTTAAGCGCGGCGCTATCTTGGGTTTTCAATACACTCTGCAGATATAATTTTCAATGCGGTTAAATCAATGTTTAAATTAAAAGCTTTCATGAAGTCCCTCCCCAATACTACTCACCATTTCATAGACTCGTCAGACACCACAATCAAATGAAAAGGTATATATATATATTTTTTTTAAATATAACTTACATTTTTTCATTTACTTTTTAATCGGCTTTCATTTAGCCCGAAATAAGATACTTCACTCCTTCCGGTACTAAATATTGTTCAATAAAAGATATAGGGCTGCCCGAGTCTATGAGACATTCTGCAATTATTGACTTGTTAGTGTTTTCGTTAAAATAAATATTTATATATCTTATATAATTGTTATTGTCACCGTTCTGAACTTTCGACATCCTCTGTGGGCGTTGGGCCAACAGGTGACCTATACCTCCGCATACCTAGCAACTGCCTCTTAGATTTCTGACAATCCTGTGCCCAGTGTCCTTTGAAGTTGCAATTGAAGCACCTCGAGTCCCTTGACACAGTGCTGCTTCTGGTCGCCTCCGATTTAGGCCTGCCTGCACTGCTAGATACGCCCTGCTACGGTGGCAGCATATCTGCGAATTCGCAAATTTTCAGCCGGAATGTCTTCGATGAGGCGAAGGTGCGTCGCAACTGAGCTTTATTTACTTTTTCTTAAAATGCTGTCACCAACTGATCCAGTAGCTCATCCAATGGCTTCACAATGCGTGCTGGATCTGCCTTTTATTTAAGCTATGCATAACATCCTACGTTGTATATCACTCAGCTGGCACAACTAAGCTACATTCTCCAATTCGACAATCCAATTGCGAACTGATTCTTCCGTTAACTCCAAAAGTTACATTTGGCAATTGGAACCCTGATGCAGACCCATCACCATTGCGTTTTGTTTTTTCTGCTTTACTTTCACTTTCATCTACGTCTCTCTGGCGGTAGTCAGCATCGCGATCATTGCCGCCATTATTGTCTGCATTTTTTTGACTGCAATCAAAAAACGGCAGCGTTATCGCCGTTTTCGTTTGCGCCTTTTTGGCTGCAGTCAGCGTCGCGAGCGTTGTCGCCGTTTAAGTCTTTATTTCTGCTATCTCGCTCAGACTGCTGTTGTTGGCTGGTCCAGTTTCTAGCGCCTTGTAGACATAGCTGCTCTAGCAAATTTTGCGCGGCCGCTATTTCCGCATGCAAATTTTTTGCGCTTTGGAAAATTTCCTCCTGCATTTGCACCACAGCTCTTTGTTCGGCTGTCTATAAGCTGACTGCTCCTCATCGTCTGTATCGTCTAATCGAGGCGCGTTGCCTCGCTCATTTGCCGGCAACTTGCTTAAGCGCGCCAACAATTCGGCTTTTGACCCTTTCTATGTCCATTGCGTGATTTAGTATCCCACTTCTGAACTGTAGGAGCCGTTATAATAAAAACAATTGTTCTATCTATTCACTATCTTCTATTCTATTCACGTCTATCTTCTTTTAATGTTCGATTATAAGTGAAGTGACCATGTCTCTTCCTCTCTTTTTCAACACATACAAACTAGTGCTGTACAAATAGTTAACGGCTATCTAACAGCACAATAATAACATGAAAATTATTGTTTTTTATAATAAGATAAATTAACTAATTTACAAAACTAGAAATGACAACACATTCGGGCAGTGGCAAAACTCTTGCATCTATCTCATAGTAGTAGAAATACAAACAAAAAATATTGCCGACTTTCGGGCACCGTCGAAAATCTCAGCATTTAAGCAAATCAACAAGCGTCACAAAAATCCCGCCTGCCAAAATCACACTTTGGGTTGCCAACACAAAGGGTGACAATCGCTTGGAGAGCATTCATCTGAATCATGAAACATTTATTGCTTACTATCTTTTGCATGATATTTACCAATAAATCTTCCGTATCTTCCAGCTCATAATAACTGTTGCCCAGTTTGCGTTTAATTCTAGCTTTTATAAACGTTGGGGCTAATTTTGTACCTAACCCATGAGCGAAATTGCTTTGTTGGAAGTTTCGCCGATACACCTCCCGATCAAGCTGAAACTCAACATCACGACTTCGAAGGCTATTAATCTTCTCATTTCGTCGATGCTGCTGTTGTATCACTTTCTGTGCCATTTTTCTTAAGGTCGAACGAATCTTCCCTATTAAAGCTTACAGTTCGATCTTCCAACTGCTGTAATTTTCGCAAATGCGTGTATGTTAGACTATTCGTGATCATGTGTTGACCAAACGCGACACGATAAGGGCTGCTATTTATGGCCGAATGCATGCATGATTTTAACGCACAACATATGTATATATTGTCGCAATTGACGCTCAGACACATTGGCTTGTGGTGCGTATACTGCCGTGTAAAAAGAGGCAGAGCGCCGATCGTGTTTCTTACGGCTATTGGTACGTCGATGCACCCTTGGGTATCGAGCGAGTGGCGAATTGGCACGACGTTGCATTAAGCGAGTAGCCAATTGGCACGGCGGCGCACCCCTGGGGGAAAGTATCATGGGGGAATATACTGCGGTGGATAGGAAAAGGAACATCGCTGTCCCTATCTCTATCCACCAAGGGTCAGACGAGTGGCCGATTGGGACGTCGGTGCGCCCGGGGGGTAAAATGGCAGCATGGGATAATATACCATACGCACCCCATTGTGTTCCCCCGGTGGATAGAGAATGGGACAGCGCTGTCCCTTCCTCTATCCACCAGGGGTCAGACGAGTGGCCGGTCGGAACGGCGTTGTACTGAAAAAAATTTTTTAATTAAATATTGCACAATAATTTTATAATTTTAAAACATAATTATTTATTCTTGATTTTATTTAAAAAAAAAATTATTTTTTAATATGGGTTTTTTTTCTTTGTCAGCGAGTTTGTTTATATTTTCTGAATATATAACTATTAATTAATTAATATGCTACGAACGAACTATTCATTCATATAGTTCGTTCGTTCGTTTCGTTCATTCCTTCAAGTCCCAATATAGTTTGTTTCGTTCGTTAGAGTCCGATTATCGTTCGTTTTGTTTTTCATAGTCCCAATAAATGTTTAAACTTCAGATATTAAGTTGTTTATTTATTTTAAATGCAATTATTTAACTTTGTTGTGTTGTAAAGTCTTTGTATTTTATGTATAGTTGTATTATATGGCGCCAGATTTGAATTTTGTATCAAACATTGCATTATATAACAAGTAAGATGGCTCTAGTATAATAACTTCTAACTAAGATTATGATCGCTATGAAACATTCAGTGTTTAATAAGAGCATATAAACCAAAGCGCAAGTCTGTAGTATTTGATTTAGGTGTTTTTGTTATGGGGGCGAAGGGGGAATCTGCGTGTTACTTACGAGCATATAATAAACTAAAATCGATGGTTCTATCATGTATAGTCCCCGAGATATGCCAAGAACACCAAGTAATAAAGATATCGAAAAAATGATAATCCTGTACTGAGTATCGATTAGGAGAATCAATAGTCGTTTTGTTTAGGTTTCTAGCTTTTATAGTTTACGGGATCGCTGCGTTCATACAGACGGACGGACGGACATACGGACTCGACTCAGCTCGTTGTGCTGATCAAGAATATATATACTTTATGGGGTCGGAGATGCTTCCTTCTGCCTGTTACATATATTTGCACAAAACCATTATACCCTTTTTACCCATTTTCAATGGGTTCAGGGTATAAAAAATTAAATATCAAAAACTAAACATTTTATTCGTATTCTTAAAATGCAACAATTAAGGCTACAAATAAAGATAATTAAGAACAAAAACATTTTATATTGTTATTCAATTTGTACATCAATGGTGTGTTTATGTTATGACAACAACTAGAAGAAAGAAGAAAGCCTATATTAATTTTGTTGTCTTACTCAAATTAATTAATGTGCAAATTGATTCTTCCGAATTGATCAGTCAGATTAGTTTTGCAGTTCAGAGCAGAATTACTAGAAACTTTTCACCGCTTTCTCTTCCCCCCCTGCTCAGAGTTTTTCGCGCATTTTGCTCAAGCATACCGTAAGAGCATCTGACCTATTTTCACTCAACAGGTGCAGCCATCGTTGCCGATAGCGCCCAATTTGAGTGCATGTTTTATGCTACGGCTGCGCAGCTGTAAGTAAATTACTCTGTGCCACTGCCTGTCCCGCTGCTAGGCAGATTGGTAGTCTTATCGTTGTGTGTGTGCCCTTGGTTGTGATCATCCCATTCTGCCGTTAGCGGGAGTGTAGCTTTGAGTGCATGATCTCTGAGCGCTAGTTTAAGCTTTTGCAGCTGCTATGCAGCTTTTGAGCATTATTGTTGTGTGTGTGCCCTTTTGTTGTCATAGGTCGTGGCTGCTTGGGGTTTTCAGTGCATTGCTGAGTGCACGTCTTTTGTCAGTGATGCGTATGTCGTTTGTCAGTGATGCTCCTGTTTCAACCTTCGCCAAATTAAATACGTATTCTGGTTTAAACTTAACAAAAAAAGTTGTATTCAACGGTTCTTAGCCTAGCCCACATACTACATAAATTGAACAACGAAATGACCTATTCAAAGAAAAAAAATAAACAAAGCGTTGTGAGGACGGACGAGGACTTCCTCACACTCCCTGATTACTTCGGCGGACGAAGTGAGACGGTCACCTCGCGTGACCGGATGATGGTAACCCGGAAGATGTGCGGGCCTACTCTTCGCAGCATGCGGGATGCCAGTCGGGGCTCGCTGGAGAGATTTGCACCCACGAAGTTGACCAGCTCCGTTGGCTGTACCCGGTCCATGGTGTGGATCCTCCATCCTTCCGGGGCCGTGACCTAGTTCTCCGCCTCCGGGAATATAAGTTCGCCCTCGGAGGTTGGCAAGCCGTCGTTCCATAGGGAGAACGGCACCCCCAGCACCAGCCGCCAATCGTTTGTTGGGCCTCTCGGGCGTCTCCGGCGTGGCCTCGAGCCATGAGCCGTTCGCTGGTGGTGGGGAGTCAGGATATCCCGGGTTGTTGGTCGGGGTACTGGTCGTCTGCCTGGCGGTGCTGAGCCCGAGTAGGGCTGCTGTCTCCTCGGCGGTCCCCTCCCATGATCCGTAGGGCGGGGGACGCGGGCACCTTACCCTGCTATTGGATGACTCCCTTCTGACGCGGACGTCGTCAGGACTCCTCAATCGAAGTTGAGGTTGTGGGGGCCCACTCACCGGGGAGTACCTTCTGCAGGCCGGACTGAGCCCCGGCCTCCTATTAGGGGTGAACCGCCAGTCTGGCTCCACGTCCGAGTCGTCAGTGTGTAATTTCTGCTCTGCTCCTGTGAGGCGCGTTGAATATTTCCACGGACCAATGGGAAGAAGTCTTTCATTATTGAGGCCTTTGTCTCGGGCCCTTCGATCGTTTCGCCGAGTCCTGGGGTAACCTCTTCAGGGCGCATGGTACCCTAGGCTCCCGTCCTTGTTCTAGGAACGCTGGGCTAAATCCTGTGGTGTCGGAAGGACTTCTGTTGAACTTCTGTGTTTTGGGCTCCCTCGATATACTGTGCCACCATGGTCCTGATCGTCCTTTTGGCCCTCTCCGTCAGGTTCTGTTGTGGGGTATACGGGGCGGTGTGCTCCAACTCCATTGCCGTTGATTTGCAAAAATCCTTGAAGGAGCGTTGTCTCACACAAATTTCCTGGGTCCACCAAATCGACTCAGAATACGCTCGCGCAAGGCTTTCTCCAGGTGGACGGTAGTGGCTTTCCGTAAAGGGACCTACCCATTTAGAAAACGAGTCGAAGAAGACAAGGAGGGTCGTGTTACCATGCCTAGAGCAAGGTAAGGGACCCACGAAGTCGGAGGATATCAAACGGACCCATTGCTTGTCCGCGTAAACATGCGCCCGGCCGGTTTGGCTTGGCTCACCTTAAACTTTTGGCACTTCTCGCATTTCTTTAAGTGGCGAGCAACGTCGCGGAACAGGCCCGCCTTTGTCCTCTGCAGCCATGGACACTTAGAGATATCTTCCTGGGCGCGTAGTAAACCTTACATGGGTTGCCGGGAAAGGGGGTCGGCGATGATGTTCTGGTTTCCCCGATAGAGTATGTCGAACATATAAGCCGCTCTTCTCCCTAGATACTTTGACTCAGCACTGCACCTAGTCCGATATCGCTGGTGTCGGTTTGTAATGTGAATTTTTCCGTGAATTTTACCGCTAAGACCGGTAACTGGGTCAAACTTGAGCTTCTCAAGTGCGGATTGCTGTTCTTCGCTCCAAATTCATTTCCTTCCTTTTCTGAGAAGGCTCGTCATTGGCTGGACGATCTCAGCAAAGTTCGGCACGAACCGGATACCAGGATGCGATACCCAGTTGAGTCTGAGGTTCGCTTCCCGGAGTCGTCGTCGCCACATGGTCTTCAAATGTAGCACCGATGACGATGATGTCATCCAGATACGCGAGGCCGTGGGGCTCCATCTCGGATCATGCCCTTCCAATGGAAAAGACCCCTGCCCGGGAACGTAAACGCGGTGTATTCACGACTCACTTTTGCCACAGGGATCTGCCAATACCCACTTTTGAGATCCAAAGTGGATATAAACCGAGTGTTGTGTAGTCGTTCTAGGATGTGGTTTATTCGCGGCAAGGGTCTGAGATAGTCCCCGTCCTTCCTCACAACGCTTTGTTTATTTTTTATTTTCGCTTGATTAGGTCATGTCGTTTTTTCTATTTTTGTAGTATGTAGGCTAGGTTAAGAACCATTGAATACAACCTTTTTTTGTTAAGTTTAAACCAGAATATGCATTTAATATAGCGAAGGTTGAAACAGGAGCATCACTGACAAACGACATGAGCATCACTGACGCAAGACGTGCACTCAGCAACGCACTCAAAAGCTGCGTAACAGCTGCAACAGCTTAAGTCGGCGCGTAGAACATTCACTCAAAACGGTCGGGAGAGGCAGCGGCGCAGAGTAATTTACTCACAGCTGCGCAACCGCAGCATAAAACATGCACTCAAATTGGGCACTATCGGCAACGATGGCTGCAGCTGTTGAGTGAAAATAGGTCAAAATGCGCGAAAAGCTGTCTGGACAAAACTAGGTCACGGCGAACGAGAGAGTTGAGTTTAGGCAAGCGAAGCGAGAAGGTCGTAAAAGTGAAGAAGGTTGGTAAAGACACGTGGCGAGCCGGCAACAGCAGCAACACCCCAGGCGGACAGCAATGGCGAACGACAACCACGGCGACGAACCATTACACCCAATGGAAAACAGACGACACTTTTTCTTGGGGCAACGACAGGCAGCAAGTGCGGTTAGGGAAACAAAGTCCTTGCTGAGTTTTTTTTTCTTCTTGTTCTCCGGCCCACTTTCGGGCCTATTTTGTAAAGGCCGCCTACGGCCATATAATTGTTCTTAGCCACGCGATCTGTACAATGAAAAAAATAACAAATAAAAAAATTTTCAAGAAAAGCCCAACCTGTATTTTAGCCGGGATTAATTTTCTGTGTGTTCTCTATTATTCATGCTGTATGTCCTTTATGTGCGTGTTTGTAAATTGTGTTTTACGTGTACCTCGTAGTCGTGAGGACTGGTAGGGGCTTGGCGAGTATTCCGAGCGTCTCAGTACTCCCGGCGCCCTTGTCCAGCCGCCTCCAGGAGCCCGGAAGTGTCCTACTGGGTGCACCGAGCGTCCTCGACATCGCGTGTGGCTCTTCTGGGCATCCCATCCCCCCCTTCCGGCAGTCGTAAGGACTGGTAGGGGCTCCGGCGAGTATTCCGAGCGTCTCGATACTCCCGGCGTTTCTGTAGCGACCTTGGGCGCGACTCAGCTGCACTCCGCCCAAGAACTACTTTACACATGGCGCATCTCCTTACGTAAAAAGTACACATTTTTCTTTGTTGTTTTTTTTTTCTCGCTCAAACCACGTTTTTTTTCTTCGCGCGACAGTGCATTGCGAGATAGAGAAATTTTTTCGGTGTGGCCATAAGAGACAAAGAGTTGCAACATAACGCCTTTTTTCCGCTCTCCCGCACACGATAACTTGCCCTGATCCTCGGAAGAGTAGGACCCGCTTTTCTGCTAACCACATTGCAAGCCCCGAGATCAGCAGCACCGCTAGACGGCGGCCCGATCGCAGCAGAGGGCGCCGATGCAGCAGAGGACCGCAGCAGAGGGTGTCGATGCAACAGAGGACCGCAGCAGAGGGCGCTGACGCAGCAGACGACCGAAGCAGAGGGCGTCAACGCAGCAGAGGAACGCAGCAGCGGGCGTCAACGTAGCAGAGGACCGCAGCAGCGGGCGTCAACGTAGCAGAGGACGTCAACGCAGCAGAGGGCGTCAACACAGCAGAGGGCGTCAACGCAGCTGACGACCGCGACAGAGAGAGTCGACGCAGCTGAGGCAGAGGAGCGGAAGGAGTCGTGGCGACAGGGGGCAGCAGCGCAGCAACAGAGGGCAGCAGAGGACAGCAGCACTAAGGGACCGTATATAATGAGGGCCACTGATCGAGGACAGTCAGTAAGAAGATACTGCTACATCCTAGCCAGTGACAACACAACAAATCCTTGACAAGGACCACGAACATCCTTCGGTATTCATCCAACACGCCTCAACCAGTACAGGTCTGGTTTCGGACATTCCGAATGCAGGACGCATCGTGGAAAGGTTTTAAGAGAGAGTTCCTCGACTACTTTTTGCCACCCCGATATTTCCAACGGCTGGAGGACACCATTAGGGCCCGTTACCAACTCCCGGGGGAACCGTTTCGGGATTATTTGATCGAACTACGACTGATGATGCAGAGAGCGCAGTACTCCTCAGAGAGGGAGTTGGATCGGATCTACGAAAATCCCTTACCCGAATACCAGCTGTTCACCCGACGGTACGAATTTAATACACTGACAACGCTGACGCAACTGATCACGAGTTTCGAGATAGCCAGAGAACGGGACCCGGAACGATGGGCTCCCGTGCCACAACCGTACTACGGGGCCACAAACGCCAAGCCCGCTCGGGCTCACGGCGCCACGCAGGATTCGGCTCTGATGCGAAAGACTTCGGAAGCTACAAACCGGATGATCAGCCAGGACTAGGACACGCCGGTGGACGTAAGGAGGGCATGCAGGAACTGCGGAGATGATGGACACTTGGCGAAGGAATTTCGCAACTCACAGTTGCTGTTTTGCTGGGACTACGGCCGCTGTGGTACCCGCACGATCGGGTGCTGTCGCCAACCCGAGTCGGGAAACGGCCAGCGTTTCCGTTCAACAAGGGACCGGGCGGGGACCAACAGCACTACGAGTCCCCGGAAGGCGAAGGGCAGATCGTGGCCTTGGTCACCATATAGGGTACGCCATTTTCAGCCACACTGGACACGGGAGCACCTCGGTCGTTCATTAGCGAACGAATGGCTAAAATGCTGGAGACGGGAAGGAACCAACGAAACAAACGTAGGCGTATCACTCTGGCAGACGGATCAACAGAAGGTGTGACGAAGGCCGTAATGGTACGTGGCAATGACAGCGGTCCGCAGGATAGCACCATCATCTCCGAAACCCCCGAATCATCCAAAGCTAGCCGACTTCGTAGAGACCGTGCAGGCCTATGACCATCCTGAGCCGGCCAACCTCGTAGAAACCGTGCAGGCCCTCGGCTCATTGGTTCTCCTGCGACAACACTACTTATCCAAGGCAGCAGACGGCTTTGCGGCTAAGCTGGCCCCAAATACGAGGGGCTATTTAAGGTGGTGAAATTCATCTCATCCAACATCGTCAGGCTTCAAAATTAGCCCGGACAATAACGAAAGACCGCCAGCATCACAGACCTAAAAGAGTTCCAAGCACCACGAGCACACACGAGCAACCCGAAGACACCACGGCACAACATCCACCACTGACAGAAGCAGGATGTTCGACGAGAGACGACCAGCAAAACCAGCGAGTTCACGGAGGCCACTTTTTATTGCGAGCTATCAGAAAAATCACTTTAACACGTAATACACTAAGGGATTCAGATATCCCTTTCAGGGATTCAAAATTAAAGAAAGAACAAAAATAAAAAATTATGTAGGGCATCTTAGGCATCTCCGCGCCTGATGAGGCTGCCACCACTGTAAAAAAATTGGGGGCCATCCAGGATTGGCTGAGCCGGACCAAACAGACCCCACCCCGGAGCCCGATGGAAGTTGAGCCGCCGAGCGAGACCATCATAATCAGCTCGGACCTACCATACGGGGACACCCGGGAGCGAGACCACCGGCCAGTCGGAAGAGTCGCTGACGCTGACTACGTCTGAGTCAGCAGGGCCATCCTGGGAGTCCGTACCAACATCCGCGGAGTCAGATATTGGCAGGGTGAGGCGCCCGCGTCCCCCACCCTACGGATCATGGGAAGGGACCGCCGAGGAGACAGCAGCCCTACTCGGACTCAGCACCGCCAGGCAGACGACCAATACCCCGACCAACAACCCGGGATAGCCTGACTCCCCACCACCAGCGAACGGCTCATGGCTCGAGGCCACGCCGGAGACGCCCGAGAGGCCCACCACGAGTGCCGCAGCACAAAGGGGCCTAAACGATTGGCGACTGGTGCTGGGGGAGCCGTTCTCCCTATGGAACGGCGACTTGCCAACCTCCGAGGGCGAACTTATATTCCCGGACGCGGAGGCAGGGGCACTGCATCAGGTGCACCACAAGAACCCTGTGGTGGAGATGGTCCAGGAGGAGAAGAACTGCGTCACGGCCCCGGAAGGATGGAGGATCGACACCATGGACCGAATACAGCCACCGGAGCTGGTCAACTTCGTGGGAGCAAATCTCTCCAGCGAGCCCCGACTGGCATCCCGCATGCTGCGAAGGGTAGGCCCGCACACCTTCCGGGTTACCATCCACCGGTCACGCGAGGTGACCGTCTCTCTTCGTCCGCCGAAGTAAGGAGGGAGCGTGAGGAAGTCCCCGTCCTTCCTCACAACGCTTTGTTTATTTTTTTGCTTTGAACAGGCCATTTCGTTTTTCTATTTTTGTAGTATGTAGGCTAGCTGTTAAGAACCGTTGAATACAACATTTTTTGGCTAAGTTTAAACCACAATACGGCGAAGGTTGAAGCAGGAGCATCACTGACAAACGACATGCGCATCACTAACAAAAGACGTGCACTCAGCAATGCACTCAAAACCTCAAGCAGCCACGACCTATGACAACAAAAGGGCACACACACAACAATAATGCTCAAAAGCTGCATAGCAGCTGCAACAGCTTAAACTAACGCTCAGAGATCATGCCCTCAAAGCTACACTCCCGCTAACGGCAGAATCGGACGATCACAACCAAAGGCACACACACAACGATAAGACTTACAAGCTGCCCAGCAGCCGAAATAGCTTAAGCTGGCGCTCGGAGAATATGCACTCAAAGCTGTCGCTCACGCTAACGGCAGAATCACATGATCTCGACAATGCACTTAGAACCTATCAACGACCTACTACAACAAGAGGCGGGCATCAGTGACAAACGGCATGCGCATCACTGACGAACACGTGCACATAACATGCACTCAAAACTGTCGCCCACGCTAACGGCAGAATCGCATGATGGCAACCACCAACGGGAGCATCACTGACAAACGACGTGCGCATCACGGACGCAAGACGTGTACTCAGCAACGCTCTCAAAACTGCGTAACAGCAAGGTAAGCGAACTTTCTGCAATTTTCTGAAGAATAGGGAAAGTAAGGTTGTGCGGTTAGGGAAACAAAGTCCTTGCTGACTTTTTTTCTTTTTTCTTTTTGATCTCCGGTCCACTTGCTGGCCTATTTTGTAACGGCCGCCTACGGCCATATAATTGTTCTTAGCCTCGCGATCTGTACAATGAAAAAAAATAAACAAATTTTCAAGAAAAAGCCCAACCTGTATTTTAGCCGGGATTAATTTTCTGTGTGTTCTCTTTTGTTCATGCTGTATGTCCTGTGAAGAAGTCCCCATTCTTCCTCACAACGCTTTCGTTTATTTTTTTATATTTTTTAGAATATGTCTGATTTTCTTGTATATATTATGAATATAACTTTTTTTCGTTAAGTTTAAAGCAGAATATGTATTTAATTTGGCGAAGGTTGAAACGACATGCGCATCACTGACAAAAGACGTGCACTAAGGAATGCACTCAAAATTTCAAGCAGCTACGACCTACGCCAACAAATAATGCTCAAAAGCTGCATAGCAGTTGCAACAGCTTAGCTAGCGCTCAGAGAATATGCACTCAAAGCTACACTCCCGCTAACGGCAGAATCAGATAATCACAATCAAAGGCACACACACAACGATAAATACTCACAAGCCGCCCAGCAACCGAAATAGCTTAAGCTGGCGCTCAGAGAACATGCACTCAAAACTGTCGCTTACGCTAACGGCATAATCACATGATCACGGCAATGTACTCAGAACCCATCAACAACCTACGACAACAAGAGGCGAGCATCACTGACAAACAACATGCGCATCACTGACGAACACGTGCACATAACATGCACTCAAAACTATCGCCCACGCTAACGGCATAATTGCATGATCTTAGCAAAACCACTCAGAACATAGCAACCACCAACGTGAGCATCATTGACACAAGATGTGCACTCAACAACGCACTCAAAAGCTGCGTAACAGCTGCAACAGATTAAGTCAGCGCTCAGAACATACACTCAAAACGGTCAGGAAAGGCAGCGGCGCAGAGTAACTTACTTACAGCTGCGCAGTCGCAGCATAAAACGTGCACTCAAATTGGGCGCTATTGGCAACGCCGGCTGCACCTGTTGAGTGAAAAAAGTATTTTTTTCTCTGTCTTTAATTTTTCTTTGGAAAAATAAAAGACACGTGGTGAGCCGGCAGCAGCAACAAGAACCAAGGAGAGCTGCAACACCCCAGGCGGACAACAGCAAAGACGACACCTTTTCTGGGGCAACGATAGGCAGCAAGGTAAGCGGACTTTCTGCAATTTTTGGAAGAATAGGGAAAGTAGGGTTGTGCGGTTAGGGAAAGCAAACTTCTTGCTGAGTTTTTATTTATTCTATTGTTCTCCGGCACACTTGCGGGCCTATTTTGTAACGGCCGCCTACATCCATATATAAAAATATGTACAATAAAAAAAAATATAGAAAAATAAATCAAAGTTGTTTTAAAGAAAAGGCCCAACTTACATTATAGCTGGTCTTTAATTCATGTTTTATGTCTTTTATATGCGTGTTGAGTTTTGTAAATTGTGTTTTATGTGTACCTCGTAGTCGTGAGGACTGGTAGGGGCTCCGGCGAGTATTCCGAGCGTCTCAGTACTCCCGACACCCCTGTCCAGCCCTTCCGGGAACCCGGAAGTGTCCTACCATGTGGCCCTTATGGGCGCTACATCCCCCACCCTGTAGTCGTAAGGACTGGTAGGGGCTCCGACGAGTACTCTGAGCTTCTCGGTGCTCCCGGCGCCTCTGCCCAGTCCCTCTGGGAGCCCGGAAGTGTCCTACTGAGTGCGCCGAGCGTCCGCGGCACCCCGTATGGCTTTTCTGGGGCACTCCCTCTCCCCATCCCTGTAGCCGTAAGGGCTGGTAGAGGCTCCGGTGAGTATTCCGAGCGTCTCGGTACTCCCGGCGCTTCTGTCCAGTCCCTCCGGTAACCCGGAGGTGTCCTACTGGGTGCGCCGAGCGTCCTCGGCACCCCGTGTGGCTCTTCTGGGGCATACCCCCTCTCCATCCCCGGAGCCGTAAGGACTGTTAGGGATTCTGGCGAGTATTCCGAGCGTCTCGGTACTCCCGGTGCCTCTGTCCAGTCCCTCCGGTAACTCGGAGGTGTCCTACTGGGTGCGCCGAGCGTCCTCGGCACCCCGTGTGGCTCTTCTGGGCCCTCCATCTCCCCATCCCTGTAGCCGTAAGGGCTGGTAGAGGCTCCGGTGAGTATTCCGAGCGTCTCGGTACTCCCGGCGCCTCTGTCCAGTCCCTCCGGTAACCCGGAGGTATCATACTGGGTGCGCCGAGCGCCCTCGGCACCCCGTGTGGCTCCTCTGGATGCCATCTCTGTACTCGCGGTGGCCCCGTCTCGTCCCGGCATCCCCACACCTTTCCTCATGGCCGACCTCTTCAGATCTCGGAGGCTCAGATTAAAAATGTTTCTGTAGCGACTCTGGGCGCGACTCAGCTATACCCAGCCCGAGAACTACCTTACGGATGCCGCCCGAGCAGGGACTCCGAGACTGAAGTGTGTCTTCTGTTTTTCTACCTACAAGGCCATGTCCCGAAAATCCACGTTCAGGAGGAAAATATTTACCCTCTCCGAGGATTGTGAATGACATCTTCGCCCAGGCGCAGAGGGCGCCAACGCAGCCGACGACCGCAGTAGAGGGCGCCGACGCAGCCGACGATCGTAGCAGAGGGCGCCGATGCAGCAGAGGACTGCAGCGGAGGGCGTCGACGCAGCCGACGACTGCAGCAGCGGGCGTCAACGTAGCAGAGGATAGCAGAGGACAGCAGCTCTAGGGGCCCTATATAAGGAGGGCCTGTGATCGAGGACAGGCAGTTATAACCGGAAGCCCGACAAGCGAACATAAGTGCCCTAAGCGAAAATAACACTGCAAGCATATCCTGCTGCATCCTGGACAACGACAGCATTACGAATCCGTGACAAGGACCACGAACATCCTTCGGTATCCAGGCAACACCCTTCAACTCACACCAGTTGGAAGCCATCGTCCTTGACAAGGACCACAAACATACTTCGCTATCAAACCAACACGCCTCAACCAGAACAGGTCGAAAATCATCGTCACCGACAAGGACCACGAACATCCTTCGGTATCCAACCAACCCTCCTCAACCAGTACAGGTCGAAGGCCATCGTCCTTGACAAGGTCCGTGAAGACCCCAGTACCCGGTCAACACGCTTCAACTCACGTCAACATCCGAAACATGGGCGTTCGGTGGATCACATTCCGGCGCAAGGATGAGCTGCAAGGACTAGCTGACGAATTCGGCCAGGAACCAACCGGCACGGTCGAAGAGCTGCGGAGCCGGTTATCAAAATTTGCTTCGAGGAGTGATCACCTCCCAGCAATAAAAACCCGATTGGAGGAACTGGACTCCACGTATAGGGTTGTCCCGACCCCCAAAGATGGGCGGTCCACAGCCACTTCCCCCGGACCCGAAAGCCGGGAGAAGAAGGGCGAACCCAAGCCGTGCAACCAATTGCAGCTGCCTGTACCGCCGCCGTCGACATCAAGAGGATCTCCGGGGAGCGCCGGAATCAACGGAGATCAACTAACAGATAGGCCATCCAGAGCCAGGCGGGAGGAGATCTCGTGTTCGATGCTGGCCGACGCGCTGGGGGTTCTGTTTGACAGCCACTCAGACCCTTTAAGTTTCTTGGAACGACTGGAGGAGCGAGTAGCTTCGTACCGGGTGAGTGTAGACCAGTTGCCTCGGGCCATATCTGGGCTTCTCTCGGAGCGAGCAGAAGGCTGGTTTTGGACATTCCGAATGCAGGACGCATCGTGGGAAGGTTTCAAGAGAGAGTTCCTCGACTTCTTTTTGCCGCCCCGATATTTCCAACGGCTGGAGGACACCATTCGGGCCCGTTACCAACTCCCGGGGGAACCGTTTCGGGATTATTTGATCGAACTACGACTGATGATGCAGAGAGCGCAGTACTCCTCAGAGAGGGAGTTGGATCGGATCTACGAAAATCCCTTACCCGAATACCAGCTGTTCACCCGACGGTACGAATTTAATACACTGACAACGCTGACGCAACTGATCACGAGTTTCGAGATAGCCAGAGAACGGGACCCGGAACGATGGGCTCCCGTGCCACAACCGTACTACGGGGCCACAAACGCCAAGCCCGCTCCGGCTCACGGCGCCTCACAGGATTCGGCTCTGATGCCAAAGCCTTCGGAAGCTACGAACCGGATGATCAGCCAGGACTAGGACACGCCGGTGGACGTAAGGAGGGCATGCAGGAACTGCGGAGATGACGGACACTTGGCGAAGGAATGTCGCAACCCACAGTTGCTGTTTTGCTGGGACTGCGGCCGCCGTGGTACACGCACGATCGGATGCTGTCGCCAACCCGAGTCGGGAAACGGCTAGCGTTTCCGTCCAACAAGGTACCGGGCGCAGACCAACAACACTACGAGTCCCCGGAAATAAGCCAACCGTTACGCCTAGACGGAGGGCGGATCGTGGCCTTGGTCACCATAGAGGGTACGCTATTTTCAGCCACACTGGACACGGGAGCATCTCGGTCATTCATTAGCGAACGAATGGCTAAAAAGCTGGAGACGGGAAGGAACCAACGAAACGTACGAATGCGTATCACTCTAGCAGACGGTTAAACAAAAGGTGTGACGAAGGCCATAATGGCACGGGTATGTCTGGACCAGCAGAGGACATACATGCCCCTTATTGTCCTTCCAACCATTCTGGATGACATTATACTGGGCATCGATTTCCTGTGCGGGGTACAGGCAAGGATCCAATGCGGCCAAAAGTATCTCCAACTGACGCAGCAGTCGGGTTCAAGGCCAACCGTATCACCCTCGGCAAACGCAGTTTTGACAATCGCCTCCGACCCAAAGCGGCCCCCCATCTTCGTAACGCCGACCTCGATCAACAACACAGTGACACCTGTGAAGACAACGGCCCCGGACACAACGACAGCATCAAGGACCAGGATAGCAGAAGTAACATTACCGCGGACAGCGACACGGAAAACAAGCCCAGCAAAGACGACGACACCGAAAGTAACGACATTGAACACAATGACTGGGGAGACAGCGACATCAAAGGCGACCGTGGCAACGGCAGCGGTCCGCAGGATAACACCATCATCTCCAAAGCCCCCGAATCATGCTGACCCCGCCGACCTCGTAGAAACCGTACAGGCCCACAACTATTCACCGACAGCTGACCTCGTAGAAACCGTGCAGGCCAAAAATCATCCTGAGCCCGCCGACCTCGTAGAAACCGTGCAGGCCCCCGACTATTCACCGCCAGCCGACCTCGTAGAGACCGAGCAGGCCAAAAACCACCCTGAGCCCGCCGACCTCGTAGAAATCGTGCAGGCCAGTAACCACCCTAAGCCAGCCAAACTCGTAGAGACCGAGCAGGCCAGCAATCCAACACTACCCTCGGACACGGACACCGAATGCAAAGGTCCACGGCAAGGATACTCGCGGTTCATCCTGGAACCACCACCGGACGCCGCGACGGCTCGGGAGAGGAATCCATTCCGGAAGCGAGTCGCGGCGACCGGACGCCAATTACCGACACCACCGCGGACACCGACACGGAAAACAAAACCAGCAAAGACGACGACACCGAAAGTAGCGACATTGAACACAACGACAGGGGAGACAACAACATCAAAGGTGACCGTGGCAACAACAGCGGTTTGCAGGATATCACCATCATCTCCGAAACCCCCGAATCATCCAAAGCTAGCCGACCTCGACAGACCGTGCAGGCTTATAACCATCCTGAGCCGGCTAACCTCATAGAGACCGTGAAGCCCCATAACTATTCACAGCCAGCCAACCTCGTAGAAACCGTGCAGGCCAATAACCATCCTGAGCCCACCGACTTCGTAGAAACCGTGCAGGCCCATAACTATTCACAGCCAGCCAACCTCGTAGAAACCGTGCAGGCCAATAACCATCCTGAGCCGGCCAACCTCGTAGAGACCGAGCAGGCCTGCAATCCAACACTACCCTCGGACCCGGACACCGAATGCAAAGGTCCACGGCGAGGATACTCGCGGTTCATCCTGGAACCGCTACCAGACGCCGCGACGGCTCGGGAGAGGAATCCATTCCGGAAACGAGTCGCGACGACCGGACGCCAATTACCGACCATCCGGGAGAAGGACGAAACCACAAACCAACAAACACCAACATAATAAGCTTGGCCACCATCGCAACCGACACTACCGAAAACCTGTCTACATCACCACCAACGGAGCCACCCCTCGTGCCCTGTGTGGCAGACTTTTGGAACGCGAATTGGCCCAGTTCGAGGGATTGACCGGCATCTTCCAAATCGCAGAACACACGATCATAATGAAGGATGAAAAACCAGTTAAACAACGCTACTATCCGAAGAATCCGGCAATGCAAAAGATCATCAATGACCAGGTCGACGAACTACTGCGGGACGACCGGATAGAACCATCGAAGAGCCCGCACAGTACACCAATCGTGCTGGTCGGTCAAAAAACAGAGGATGTACGCATGTGCATGGACTACCGTCAGCTGAATGCCCGCTCGGTACCTGACGCATATCCCTTGCCGCGAATAAACCACATTCTAGAGCGACTGAGCAACGCTCGGTTTATATCCACTCTGGATCTCAAAAGCGGGTATTGGCAGATCCACGTGGCAAAAGGGAGTCATGAATACACCGCGTTTACGGTCCCGGGCAGGGGCCTTTTCCATTGGAAGGTCATGCCGTTTGGTCTACATTCCGCACCGGCCACATTTCATCGGGCCCTAGACAGCGTCATCGGACCCCAGATGGAACCCCACGCCTTCGCGTATCTGGATGATATCATAGTCATCGGCGCTACATTGGAGGACCACGTGGAGAACCTATGCGAAGTGTTTCGACGACTCCGGGAAGCGAACCTCAGACTCAATCGAAAGAAATGTAGTTTCTTTCGTAGGAGTCTGGTGTATTTGGGCCACGTCATCAGTGAAGCCGGTATCCACACCGACCCAGATAAAATTGCAGCCGTGCGGGAGTTAGCACCCCCGACAACACAAAAGGAACTGAGGCGATGCTGGTGTATCGCATCCTGGTATCGGAGGTTCGTGCCGAACTTTGCCGAGATCGTCCAGCCAATGACGAGCCTTCTCAGAAAAGGAAGATAATGGATTTGGGGCGAAGAACAGCAGACCGCATTTGAGAACCTCAAAGGCAGGTTGACCCAGGCACCGGTCCTAGCGTGCGCCGACTTTACGGAGAAATTCACGTTAAAACCGACGCCAGCGATTTCGGACTAGGTGCAGTGCTGACCCAACGTATCCAGGGAGAAGAGCGCGTAATAGCATATGCCAGCTGGCGCCTATTAAGAGCCGAAGAGAACTACTCAGCGACGGAAAAGGAATGCCTGGCCATAATATGGGCGATCAGGAAACACCGATGCTACCTGGAGGGTTACCACTTCGAAGTCATCACGGACCATCTGGCGCTCAAATGGCTAAACTCAATCGACAACCCCACAGGGCGCATCGCTCGATGAGCATTGGAGCTCCAGCAATACCGCTTCGATATACTCTACCGACGAGGAAACCAGAACATCGTGGCTGACGCCCTTTCCCGCCAACCCATGGAAGTTTTTCTACGCGCCCAGGAAGATGTCTCTAAGTGCCCATGGCTGCAGAGGTTACAAAGACGCATACAGGAACAGCCCGAGAAGTGTGGAGAATTCATCGTGGAAAATGGACAAATCAACCGAAACCTAGGGCGTCGACCCGACGAGGAAGAATACGTACCCTGGAAACTCTGTGTCGGTAGCGAACAAAGGAAGCGTGTTTTGGAGGAATGCCACGATCACCCCACAGCTGGGCATTTGGGAATCAGGAAGACTACGACACGAGTGACGCAACGATACTACTGGCCGGGCCTGTTCCGCGACGTTGCTCGATACGTAAAGAAATGCGAGAAGTGCCAAAAATGTAAGGTGAGCCAAGTCAAACCGGCCGGGCGCATGCACGACAAGCAATGGGTCCGTTTGATATCCTCTGTGCCGACTTTGTGGGTTCCCTACCTCCCTCTAAGCATGGTAACACGAACCTCCTTGTCTTCTTCGACTCGTTTTCTAAATGGGTAGGGCCGGTGCCTTTACGGAAAGCCACCACCGCCCACCTGGAGAAAGTTTCCGCGAGCGCATTCTGAGTCGATTTGGTGTACCCAGGACACAGTTCACAAGCCGCTCCTTCAAGGATTTTTCAAATCATCGGCAATGGAGTTGGAACACACCGCCCCGTACACTCCACAACAAAGCCCAACGGAGAGGGCCAACAGGACGATCAAGACCATGGTAGTATAGTATATCGAGGGAGACCAAAACACCTGGGATGAACTACTCCCGGAATTAACCCTCGCTTTCAACAGAAGTCCTTCCGACACCACAGAATTTAGCCCAGCGTTCCTAGTACAAGGACGGGAGCCTAGGCTGTATGAAGAGGTTACCCCAGGACCCAGAGAAACGATCGAGAGACCCGAGACAAAGGCCTCGAGAATGAATGACATCTTCCAAGTGGTCCGTGGGAATATTCAACGCGCCTCACAGGAGCAGAGCAAAAACTACAACCTCCGAAGACGAGAATGGCGCCCCGCCCTCGGCTCATTGGTCCTCCTGCGACAACACCACTTATCCAAGGCAGCAGACGGCTTTGCGGCAAAGCTGGCCCCCAATTACGAGCGGCCATATAAGGTGGTGAAATTCATCTCATCCAACATCGTTAGGCTTCAAAGTCAGGCCGGACGACAACGAAAGACCGTCAGCATTGCAGACCTAAAAGAGTTCCAAGTACCAGAGGACACAGACGAGCAACCCGAAGACCCCACGGCACAACACCTAACACCGACGGAAGCAGGACATACGATGAGAGACGACCAGCCGGCCCCAGAAAAGATAAGTAGCAAAACCGTGGCCTTGGTCACCATAGAGGGTACGCTATTTTCAGCCACACTGGACACGGGAGCATCTCGGTCATTCATTAGCGAACGAATGGCTAAAAAGCTGGAGACGGGAAGGAACCAACGAAACGTACGAATGCGTATCACTCTAGCAGACGGTTAAACAAAAGGTGTGACGAAGGCCATAATGGCACGGGTATGTCTGGACCAGCAGAGGACATACATGCCCCTTATTGTCCTTCCAACCATTCTGGATGACATTATACTGGGCATCGATTTCCTGTGCGGGGTACAGGCAAGGATCCAATGCGGCCAAAAGTATCTCCAACTGACGCAGCAGTCGGGTTCAAGGCCAACCGTATCACCCTCGGCAAACGCAGTTTTGACAATCGCCTCCGACCCAAAGCGGCCCCCCATCTTCGTAACGCCGACCTCGATCAACAACACAGTGACACCTGTGAAGACAACGGCCCCGGACACAACGACAGCATCAAGGACCAGGATAGCAGAAGTAACATTACCGCGGACAGCGACACGGAAAACAAGCCCAGCAAAGACGACGACACCGAAAGTAACGACATTGAACACAATGACTGGGGAGACAGCGACATCAAAGGCGACCGTGGCAACGGCAGCGGTCCGCAGGATAACACCATCATCTCCAAAGCCCCCGAATCATGCTGACCCCGCCGACCTCGTAGAAACCGTACAGGCCCACAACTATTCACCGACAGCTGACCTCGTAGAAACCGTGCAGGCCAAAAATCATCCTGAGCCCGCCGACCTCGTAGAAACCGTGCAGGCCCCCGACTATTCACCGCCAGCCGACCTCGTAGAGACCGAGCAGGCCAAAAACCACCCTGAGCCCGCCGACCTCGTAGAAATCGTGCAGGCCAGTAACCACCCTAAGCCAGCCAAACTCGTAGAGACCGAGCAGGCCAGCAATCCAACACTACCCTCGGACACGGACACCGAATGCAAAAGTCCACGGCAAGGATACTCGCGGTTCATCCTGGAACCACCACCGGACGCCGCGACGGCTCGGGAGAGGAATCCATTCCGGAAGCGAGTCGCGGCGACCGGACGCCAATTACCGACACCACCGCGGACACCGACACGGAAAACAAAACCAGCAAAGACGACGACACCGAAAGTAGCGACATTGAACACAACGACAGGGGAGACAACAACATCAAAGGTGACCGTGGCAACAACAGCGGTTTGCAGGATATCACCATCATCTCCGAAACCCCCGAATCATCCAAAGCTAGCCGACCTCGACAGACCGTGCAGGCTTATAACCATCCTGAGCCGGCTAACCTCATAGAGACCGTGAAGCCCCATAACTATTCACAGCCAGCCAACCTCGTAGAAACCGTGCAGGCCAATAACCATCCTGAGCCCACCGACTTCGTAGAAACCGTGCAGGCCCATAACTATTCACAGCCAGCCAACCTCGTAGAAACCGTGCAGGCCAATAACCATCCTGAGCCGGCCAACCTCGTAGAGACCGAGCAGGCCTGCAATCCAACACTACCCTCGGACCCGGACACCGAATGCAAAGGTCCACGGCGAGGATACTCGCGGTTCATCCTGGAACCGCTACCAGACGCCGCGACGGCTCGGGAGAGGAATCCATTCCGGAAACGAGTCGCGACGACCGGACGCCAATTACCGACCATCCGGGAGAAGGACGAAACCACAAACCAACAAACACCAACATAATAAGCTTGGCCACCATCGCAACCGACACTACCGAAAACCTGTCTACATCACCACCAACGGAGCCACCCCTCGTGCCCTGTGTGGCAGACTTTTGGAACGCGAATTGGCCCAGTTCGAGGGATTGACCGGCATCTTCCAAATCGCAGAACACACGATCATAATGAAGGATGAAAAACCAGTTAAACAACGCTACTATCCGAAGAATCCGGCAATGCAAAAGATCATCAATGACCAGGTCGACGAACTACTGCGGGACGACCGGATAGAACCATCGAAGAGCCCGCACAGTACACCAATCGTGCTGGTCGGTCAAAAAACAGAGGATGTACGCATGTGCATGGACTACCGTCAGCTGAATGCCCGCTCGGTACCTGACGCATATCCCTTGCCGCGAATAAACCACATTCTAGAGCGACTGAGCAACGCTCGGTTTATATCCACTCTGGATCTCAAAAGCGGGTATTGGCAGATCCACGTGGCAAAAGGGAGTCATGAATACACCGCGTTTACGGTCCCGGGCAGGGGCCTTTTCCATTGGAAGGTCATGCCGTTTGGTCTACATTCCGCACCGGCCACATTTCATCGGGCCCTAGACAGCGTCATCGGACCCCAGATGGAACCCCACGCCTTCGCGTATCTGGATGATATCATAGTCATCGGCGCTACATTGGAGGACCACGTGGAGAACCTATGCGAAGTGTTTCGACGACTCCGGGAAGCGAACCTCAGACTCAATCGAAAGAAATGTAGTTTCTTTCGTAGGAGTCTGGTGTATTTGGGCCACGTCATCAGTGAAGCCGGTATCCACACCGACCCAGATAAAATTGCAGCCGTGCGGGAGTTAGCACCCCCGACAACACAAAAGGAACTGAGGCGATGCTGGTGTATCGCATCCTGGTATCGGAGGTTCGTGCCGAACTTTGCCGAGATCGTCCAGCCAATGACGAGCCTTCTCAGAAAAGGAAGATAATGGATTTGGGGCGAAGAACAGCAGACCGCATTTGAGAACCTCAAAGGCAGGTTGACCCAGGCACCGGTCCTAGCGTGCGCCGACTTTACGGAGAAATTCACGTTAAAACCGACGCCAGCGATTTCGGACTAGGTGCAGTGCTGACCCAACGTATCCAGGGAGAAGAGCGCGTAATAGCATATGCCAGCTGGCGCCTATTAAGAGCCGAAGAGAACTACTCAGCGACGGAAAAGGAATGCCTGGCCATAATATGGGCGATCAGGAAACACCGATGCTACCTGGAGGGTTACCACTTCGAAGTCATCACGGACCATCTGGCGCTCAAATGGCTAAACTCAATCGACAACCCCACAGGGCGCATCGCTCGATGAGCATTGGAGCTCCAGCAATACCGCTTCGATATACTCTACCGACGAGGAAACCAGAACATCGTGGCTGACGCCCTTTCCCGCCAACCCATGGAAGTTTTTCTACGCGCCCAGGAAGATGTCTCTAAGTGCCCATGGCTGCAGAGGTTACAAAGACGCATACAGGAACAGCCCGAGAAGTGTGGAGAATTCATCGTGGAAAATGGACAAATCAACCGAAACCTAGGGCGTCGACCCGACGAGGAAGAATACGTACCCTGGAAACTCTGTGTCGGTAGCGAACAAAGGAAGCGTGTTTTGGAGGAATGCCACGATCACCCCACAGCTGGGCATTTGGGAATCAGGAAGACTACGACACGAGTGACGCAACGATACTACTGGCCGGGCCTGTTCCGCGACGTTGCTCGATACGTAAAGAAATGCGAGAAGTGCCAAAAATGTAAGGTGAGCCAAGTCAAACCGGCCGGGCGCATGCACGACAAGCAATGGGTCCGTTTGATATCCTCTGTGCCGACTTTGTGGGTTCCCTACCTCCCTCTAAGCATGGTAACACGAACCTCCTTGTCTTCTTCGACTCGTTTTCTAAATGGGTAGGGCCGGTGCCTTTACGGAAAGCCACCACCGCCCACCTGGAGAAAGTTTCCGCGAGCGCATTCTGAGTCGATTTGGTGTACCCAGGACACAGTTCACAAGCCGCTCCTTCAAGGATTTTTCAAATCATCGGCAATGGAGTTGGAACACACCGCCCCGTACACTCCACAACAAAGCCCAACGGAGAGGGCCAACAGGACGATCAAGACCATGGTAGTATAGTATATCGAGGGAGACCAAAACACCTGGGATGAACTACTCCCGGAATTAACCCTCGCTTTCAACAGAAGTCCTTCCGACACCACAGAATTTAGCCCAGCGTTCCTAGTACAAGGACGGGAGCCTAGGCTGTATGAAGAGGTTACCCCAGGACCCAGAGAAACGATCGAGAGACCCGAGACAAAGGCCTCGAGAATGAATGACATCTTCCAAGTGGTCCGTGGGAATATTCAACGCGCCTCACAGGAGCAGAGCAAAAACTACAACCTCCGAAGACGAGAATGGCGCCCCGCCCTCGGCTCATTGGTCCTCCTGCGACAACACCACTTATCCAAGGCAGCAGACGGCTTTGCGGCAAAGCTGGCCCCCAATTACGAGCGGCCATATAAGGTGGTGAAATTCATCTCATCCAACATCGTTAGGCTTCAAAGTCAGGCCGGACGACAACGAAAGACCGTCAGCATTGCAGACCTAAAAGAGTTCCAAGTACCAGAGGACACAGACGAGCAACCCGAAGACCCCACGGCACAACACCCAACACCGACGGAAGCAGGACATACGATGAGAGACGACCAGCCGGCCCCAGAAAAGATAAGTAGCAAAACCAGCGAGTTCACGGGGGCCACTTTTGATAGCGAGCTATCATACCGTCCCGCCCCGTTATGGGAAAAATCACTGAATCACGTAATACACTAAGTCTGTATCCCCTTCAGAGATTCAAAATTTAAGAAAAAAAGGAAATAATGTTCACCGCACAACTAGGTCAGCGTAGGGTAAATGTAGTAACGACAAGGGCAATAGTAACATAGTTTGGGTTCATTTAGATATGGATTCAGAGGACGCATGTACCGACATTTGACCCCTAGGAGCAGGGGATGATAACCAAGGGCATCCTAGGGGCCTGTCTTCGCGGGATCCGCGCCTGATGCACTTGGTGCAGGTGGGTAGGCTGCCCAAACGGGAGGCCACCACGGTGGAGAGATTGGGGGCCGTCCAGGATTGGCTGAGCCGGACCAAGCGGACCCCACCCCGGACCCGGATAAAAGTCGAGCCGAGCGAGACCATCGTCATCAGCTCGGACGACTCAGAGGGGGAGCCAGACTGGCGATTTTCCCCTGTTAGGAGGCCGGGTTTCAGCCCAGCGTGTAGGAGATACTCCCCGGTGAGTAGGGCCCCACAACCTCCACCTCGAGTGAGGAGTCCTACCGCACGGGGACACCCGGGAGCAAGACCACCGCCCAGTCGGAGGAGTCGCTGACGCTGACGACGTCCGAGTCGGAAGGGCCGTCTTGGGTGTCAGTGCCGACATCACATTACGGATCATGGGAGGGGACCGCCGAGGAGACAGCGGCCCTACTCGGGATCAGCACCGACTAGCCGACTATCACTACGGACAACAACCCGGGATACCCGGACTCACCACCACCAGCATACGGCTCATGGCTCGAGACCACGCCAGAGACGGTCGAGAGGCCCACCACGAGCGCCGCAGCACAGACAGGACCCAACGATTGGCGGCTAGAGCTGGGAGAGCCGTTCTCGTTAGGGAACGACGACTTGCCAACCTCCGAGGGCGAGCTCATTCCACGAGCACCCCGAGGTGGAGATGATCCAGGAGGAAGAGAACTGGGTCACGGCCCCGGAGGGATGGAGGGTCGACACCCTGGACCGGGTACTACCACCGGAGCTGGTCAGCTACGTGGGAGTAAATCTCTCCAGCGAACCCCGGTCACTTCCGGGTCAGAATCAAACGGTCACGCGAGGTGACCATCTCTCTACGGCCGCCGAAGTAAGGAGGGAGTGTGATGATGTCCCCATCCTTCCTCACAACGCTTTCGTTTATTTTTTTTATATTTTTTAGAATAGGTCTGATTTTCTTGTATATATTATGAATATAACTTTTTTCCGCTAAGCTTAAAGCAGAATATGTATTTAATTTGGCGAAGGTTGAAACGACAGCACATCACTGACAAAAAACGTGCACTCAGGAATGCACTCAAAATTTCAAGCAGCCACGACCTACGACAACAAATAATGCTCAAAAGCTGCATAGCAGCTGCAACAGCTTAACTAGCGCTCAGAGAATATGCACTCAAAGCTACACTCCCGCTAACGGCAGAATCGGATAATCACAACGATAAATACTCACAAGCCGCCCAGCAACCGAAATAGCTTAAGCTGGCGCTCAGAGAACATGCACTCAAAACTGTCGCTTACGCTAACGGCATAATCACATGATCACGGCAATGTACTCAGAACCCATCAACAACCTACGACAACAAGAGGCGAGCATCACTGACAAACAACATGCGCATCACTGACGAACACGTGCACATAACATGCACTCAAAACTATCGCCCACGCTAACGGCAGAATTGAATGATCTTAGCAAAACCACTCAGAACATAGCAACCACCAACGTGAGCATCACTGACACAAGACCTGCACTCAACAACGCACTCAAAAGCAGCGTAACAGCTGCAACAGATTAAGTCAGCGCTCAGAACATACACTCAAAACGGTCAGGAAAGGCAGCGGCGCAGAGTAACTTACTTACAGCTGCGCAGTCGCAGCATAAAACATGCACTCAAATTGGACGCTATCGGCAACGACGGCTGCACCTGTTGAGTGAAAATAGATCAGATGCTATTACAGTATGTTTGAGTGATATGCCCAAAAAGCTCAGAGCAGGCGGTCTGGACAAAACTAGGTCACGGCGAACAAAGGAGTTGAGTTTTGGCGAGCGAAGGAACCAGTAATTTTTTCTCTGTCTTTAATTTTGCTTTGGAAGAGCAGCAACACCCCAGGCGGACAACAGCAAAGACGACACTTTTTCTGGGGCAACGATAGGCAGCAAGGTAAGCGGACTTTCTGCAATTTTTGGAAGAATAGGGAAAGTAGGGTTGTGCGGTTAGGGAAAGCAAACTTCTTGCTGAGTTTTTATTTATTCTATTGTTCTCCGGCCCACTTGCGGGCCTATTTTGTAACGGCCGCCTACATCCATATATAAAAATATGTACAATAAAAAAAAATATAGAAAAATAAATCAAAGTTGTTTTAAAGAAAAGGCCCAACTTACATTATAGCTGGGATTAATTTTCCGCGTGTTCTTTAATTCATGTTGTATGTCTTTTATGTGCGTGTTGAGTTTTGTAAATTGTGTTTTATGTGTACCTCGTAGTCGTGAGGGCTGGTAGGGGCTCCGGCGAGTATTCCGAGCGTCTCAGTACTCCCGACACCCCTGTCCAGCCCTTCCGGGAACCCGGAAGTGTCCTACCATGTGGCCCTTATGGGCGCTACATCCCCCACCCTGTAGTCGTAAGGACTGGTAGGGGCTTCGCAGAGTACTCCGAGCTTCTCGGTGCTCCCGGCGCCCAGTCCCTCTGGGAGCCCGGAAGTGTCCTACTGAGTGCGCCGAGCGTCCTCGGCACCCCGTATGGCTTTTCTGGGGCACTCCTTCTCCCCAACCCTGAAACCGCAAGGACTGGTAGGGGTTCTGGCGAGCATTCCGAGCGTCTCGGTACTCCCGGCGCCTCTGTCCATTCCCTCCGGTAACCCGGAGGTGTCCTACTGGGTGCGCCGAGCGTCCTTGGCACCCCCTGTGGCTCTTCTGGGGCATACCCCCTCTCCATCCCCGGAGCCGCAAGGACTGGTAGGGGTTCTGGCGAGTATTCCGAGCGTCTTGGTACTCCCGGCGCCTCTGTCCAGTCTCCGCGTCCTCGGCACCCCGTGTGGCTCTTCTGGGCACTCTATCTCCCCATCCCTGTAGCCGTAACCTCATGACCGTCTTCTTCTGATCTCAGGGTCTCAGAATACAAATGTTTCTGCAGCGCCTCAGCTGCACCCCGCCCAAGGACTACCTTACAAGGGATATGCATCAGGTACCGAGCGCGCATTCAGCTGACTGTAGTCCACGCATATGCGTACCTTCCCACGTCTTTTTACCGACCAGCACGATTGGTGCACTGTGCGGGCTCTTCGATGGTTATATCCGGTCGTCCCGCAGTAGTTCGTCGACCTGGTCATTGATGAGCCGGATTCTTTGGATAGTAGCGTTGTTTAACTGGTTTTTCATCATTCATTATGATCGTGTGTTCTGCGATTTGGAAGATGCCGGTCAATCCCTCGAACTGGGCCAATTCGCGTTCCAAAAGTCTGCCACACAGGGCACGAGGGGTGGCTCCGTTGGTGGTGATGTAGACAGGTTTTCGGTAGTGTCGGTTGCGATGGTGGCCAAGCTTATTATGTTCGTGTTTGTTGTGGTTTCGTCCTTCTCCCGGATGGTCGGTAATTGGCGTCCGGTCGTCGCGACTCGTTTCCGGAATGGATTCCTCTCCCGAGCCGTCGCGGCGTCTGGTAGCGGTTCCAGGATGAACCGCGAGTATCCTCGCCGTGGACCTTTGCATTCGGTGTCCGGGTCCGAGGGCAGTGTTGGATTGCTGGCCTGCTCGGTCTCTACGAGGTTGGCCGGCTCAGGATGGTTATTGGCCTGCACGGTTTCTACGAGGTTGGCTGGCTGTGAATAGTTATGGGCCTGCACGGTTTCTACGAAGTCGGTGGGCTCAGGATGGTTATTGGCCTGCACGGTTTCTACGAGGTTGGCTGGCTGTGAATAGTTATGGGGCTTCACGGTCTCTATGAGGTTAGCCGGCTCAGGATGGTTATAAGCCTGCACGGTCTGTCGAGGTCGGCTAGCTTTGGATGATTCGGGGGTTTCGGAGATGATGGTGATATCCTGCAAACCGCTGTTGTTGCCACGGTCACCTTTGATGTTGTTGTCTCCCCTGTCGTTGTGTTCAATGTCGCTACTTTCGGTGTCGTCGTCTTTGCTGGTTTTGTTTTCCGTGTCGGTGTCCGCGGTGGTGTTACTTTTGATATCCTGGTCCTTGATGCTTCTGCTGTCGTTGTGTCCGGGGCCTTTGTCTTCACGGGTATCACTGTGTGACAACGGTACACAGTTCACAAGCCGCTCCTTCAACGCTTTTTGCAAATCAACGGCAATGGAGTTGGAACACACCGCCCCGTATACCCCACAACAGAACCCGACGGAGAAGGCCAATAGGATGATCAAGACCATTGTGGCAAAGTATATCGAGGGAGACCAAAACACCTGGGATGAACTACTCCCGGAATTAGCCCTCGCTTTCAACAGTAGTCCTTCCGACACTACAGGACATAGTCCAGCGATCCTAGTACAAGGACGGGAGCTTAGGCTACCAGGCACCCTGTACTAAGAGGTTACCCTTGGACTCGGCGAAACGATCGAGGGGCCCGAGACAAAGACATCAAGAATGAAAGACATCTTCCAAGTGGTCCGTGGAAATATTCAACGCGCCTCACAGGAGCAGAGCAGAAATTACAACCTCCGAAGACGAGAATGGCGCCCCGCCCTCGGCTCATTGGTTCTCCTGCGACAACACCACTTCTCCAAGGCAGCAGACGGCTTTGCGGCAAAGCTGGCCTTCAAAAATACGGGGGCCATATAAGGTGGTGAAATTCATCTCATCCCACATCGTCAGGCTTTAAAATTAGCCCGGACAACAACGAAAGACCGCCAGCATCACTGACCTAAAAGAGTTCCAAACACCAGAGGACACAGACGAGCAACCCGAAGACCCCACGGCACAACACCCAACACCGACGGAAGCAGGATGTTCGACGAGACACGACCAGACGGCCCCAGAAAAGATAAGTAGCAAAACCAGCGAGTTCACGGGGGCCACTTTTGATAGCGAGCTATCATAACGTCCCCGCCCCCCTATGGAGAAAAATCACTTAAACACGTAATACACTAAGTCTGTGTCCCCATCAGGGATTAAAAATTTATGGAAAAAAAAGGAAATGTTGTTCACCGCACAACAAGGTCAGCGTAGGATAAACGTAGTAATGACAAGGGAAATAGTAACATAGTTTTGGGGTTCATTTAGATATGGATACAGAGGACGCATGTACCGACATTTGGCCCCTAGGAGCAGGGGATGATAACCAAGGGCATCTTAGGCATCTCCGCACCTGATGAGGCTGCCACCACGGTAGAAAAATTGGGGGCCATCCAGGATTGGCTGAGCCGGACCAGACAGACCCCACCCCGGAGCCCGATGGAAATTGAGCCGCCGAAGGAGACCATCATAATCAGTTCGGACGACTCGAAGGTGGAGCCAGACTGGCGGTTCACCCCTAATAGGATGCCGGTGTTCAGTCCGGCATGCAGGAGATACTTCCCGGTGAGTAGGGCCCCCACAACCTCCACCTCGAGTGAGGAGTCCTACTATACGGGGACACTCGGGAGCGAGACCACCGCCCAGTCGGATCATGGGAAGGGACTGCCGAGGAGACAGCAACCCCAGTCCCCTTCCTCAGAACGCTTTGTTTATTTTTTTTTCTTTGAATAGGTCATTTCGTTTTTCTATTTTTGTAGTATGTAAGAACCGTTGAATACAACTTTTTTTGCTAAGTTTAAACCAGAATACGTATTTAATTTGGCGAAGGTTGAAGCAGGAGCATCACTGACAAACGACATGCGCATCACTGACAAAAGACGTGCACTCAGCAATGCACTCAAAGCCCCAAGCAGCCACGACCTATGACAACAAAAGGGCACACACACAACAATATTGCTCAAAAGATGCATAGCAGCTGTAACAGCTTAAACTAGCGCTCAGAGATCATGCCCTCAAAGCTAAACTCCCGCTAACGGCAGAATCGGATGATCACAACCAAAGGCACACACACAACGATAAGACTGGACGTGCACATAACATGCACTCAAAACTGTCGCCTACGCTAACGGCAGAATCGCATGATCTTAGCAATGCACTCAGAACTTGGCAACCACCAACGGAAGCATCACTGACAAACGACATGCGCATCACCGACGCAAGACATGCGCTCAGCAACGCACTGAAAAGCTGCGTAACAGCTGCAACAGCTTAAGTCGGCGCTCAGAACATACGCTCAAAACGGTCGGGAGAGGCAACGGCGCAGAGTTATTTACTTACAGCTGCGCAGCCGCAGCATAAAACATGCTCTCATATTGGGCGCTATCGGCAACGATGGCTGCACCTGTTGAGTGAAAATAGGTCAGATGCTATTACGGTATTCTTGAGCAAAATGCGCGAAGCGACAAAGTCGTAAAAGTGCGTGTGAGAGACTTTAATTTTTTGAAAAAAAAGGCACGTGGCGAGCCGGCAACAGCAGCAAGATAAAAAAAGACAGCAGCAACACCCCATGCGGACTGCAACGGAGGACGACAACCACGGCGACGAACCACCAGACCCAGTGGAAAACAGACGACACTTTTTCTTGGGGCAACGACAGGTAAGCGGACTTTCTGCAATTTTCTGAAGAATAGGGAAAGTAAGGTTGTGCGGCTAGAGAAACAAAGTCCTTGCTGAGTTTTTTTCTTTTGTTCTACGGTCCACTTGCCATATAATTGTTCTTAGCCACGCGATCTGTACAATGAAAAAAAAAAATAATAATTTTCAAGAAAAGCCCAGTCTGTATTTTGGCCGGGATTAATTTTCTGTGTGTTCTCTTTTGTTCATGCTGTATGTTCTTTATGTGCGTTTTTGTAAATTGTGTTTTACGTGTACCTCGTAGTCGGCAGGACTGGTAGGGGCTCCGGCGAGTATTCCGAGCGTCTCAGTACTCGCGGCGCCCCTGTCCAGTCCCTCTGGGCGCCCGGAAGTGTCCTACTGGGTGCGCCGAGCGTCCTCGGCACCCCGTATGGCTCTTCTGGGCACTCCATCTCCCCGTCCCAGAAGTTGTATGGACTGGTAGGGACTCCGGCGAGTATTCCGAGCGTTTCGGTACTCCCGGCGCCACTGTCCAGTCCCTCCGGGAGCCAAGAAGTGTGCTACTGGCTGCGCCGAGCGTCCTCGGAATCCCGTGTGGCCCCTCTGGGTACCATCCCTGCACTCGCGGTGTCCCTGTCTCGTTCCGGAATCCCCGCGCCTCCCCTCATGACCGACCTCTTTTGATCTCGGAGTCTCAGAATAAAAATGTTTCTCCAGAGACTCAGCTGCACCCCGCCCAAGAACTACCTTACAAGGGATATGCATCAGGTACCGAGCGCGCATTCAGCTGACGGTAATCCACGCACACGTATTTTTACCGACCAGCACGATTGCTGCACTGTGCAGGCTCTTCGATGGTTCTATCCGGTAGTAGTAGTTCGTTGACCTGGTCATTGATGATCTTTGACATTGCCGGATTCTTCGGATAGTAGCGTTGTTTTACTGGATGGTCAGCCTTCATTATGATCGTGTGTTCTGCGATTTAGAAGACGCCGGTCAATCCCTCGAACTGGGCCAATTCGCGTTCCAAGAACTCGGCCACACAGGGCACGAGGGGTGGCTCCGTTGGTGGTGATGTAGACAGGTTTTCGGTAGTGTCGGTTGCGATGGTGGCCAAGCTTATTATGTTGGTGTTTGTTGTGGTTTCGTCCTTCTCCCGGATGGTCGGTAATTGGCGTCCGGTCGTCGCGACTCGTTTCCGGAATGGATTCCTCTCCCGAGCCGTCGCGGCGTCTGGTAGTGGTTCCAGGATGAACCGCGAGTATCCTCGCCGTGGACCTTTGCATTCGGTGTCCGGGTCCGAGGGTAGTGTTGGCTTGCAGGCCTGCTCGGTCTCTACGAGGTTGGCCGGCTCAGGATGGTTCTTGGCCTGCACGGTTTCTACGAGGTTGGCTGGCTGTGAATAGTTATGGGCCTGCACGGTCTCTACGAGGTTGGCTAGCTTTGGATGATTCGGGGGTTTCGGAGATGATGGTGCTATCCTGCAAACCGCTATCGTTGCCACGGTTGCCTTTGATGTTGTTGTCTCCCCTGTCGTTGTGTTCAATGTCGCTACTTTCGGTGTCGTCGTCTTTGCTGGTTTTGTTTTCCGTGTCGGTGTCCGCGGTTGTATTACTTTTGATATCCTGGTCCTTGATGCTTCTGCTGTCGTTGTGTCCGGGACCGTTGTCTTCACGGGTATCACTGTGTTATTGATCGAGGTCGGCGTTACGAAGATGGGGGCCTGCTTTGGGTCGGAGACGATTGGCGAAACCACGTTTGCCGAGGGTGATACGGTTGGCCTTGAACCCGACTGCTTCGTCAGTTGGAGATACGTTCGGCCACATTGGATCCTTGCCTGTACCCCGCACAGGAAATCGATGCCCATTATGTCATCCAATATGGATGGAAGGACAAGAAGGGGCATATATGTACTCTACTGGTCCAGACCTGCCCGTACCATTACGGCCTTCGTCACACCTTTTCTTAATCCGTCTGCCAGAGTGATACGCGTACGTACGTTTCGTTGGTTCCTTCCCGTCTCCAGCATTTTAGCCATTCGTTCGCTAATGACCGAGATGCTTCCGTGTCCAGTGTGGCTGAATATGGCGTACCCTCTTTGGTGACCAAGGCCACGATCCGCCCTCCGTCTTGGCGTAACGGTTGGCTTATTTCCGGGGACTCGTAGTGTTATTGGTCTCCGCCCGGTCCCTTGTTGGACGGAAACGCTGGCCGTTTCCCGACTCGGGTTGGCGACAGCACCCGATCGTGCGTGTACCACGGCGGCCACAGTCCCAGCAAAACAGCAACTGTGGGTTGCGACATTCCTTCGCGAAGTGTCCATCATATCCGCAGTTCCTGCATGCCCTCCTTACGTCCACCGGCGTGTTCTAGTCCTGGCTGATCATCCGGTTCGTAGCTTCCGAAGTCTTTGGCATCAGAGCCGAATCTTAGCTTAGCGTTTGTGGCCCCGTACGGTTGTGGCACAGGAGCCCATCGTCCCAGGTTCCGTTCTCGGGCTACCTCGAAACTCGTGATCAGTTGCGTCAGCGTCAGTGTATTAAATTCGTGCCGTCGGGTGAACAGCTGGTATTCGGGTAAGAGATTTTTGTAGATCCGATCCAACTCCCTCTCTGAGGAGTACTGCGCTCTCTGCATCATCAGTCGTAGTTTTGATCAAATAGTTGGTTGGTAGTTGGTAACGTGCCCGAATGGTGTCCTCCAGCCGTTGGAAATATCGGAGCGGCAAAAAGGAGTCGAGGAACTCCCTCTTGAAACCTTCCCACGATGCGTCCTGCATTCGGAATGTCCAAAACCAGCCTTCTGCTCGCTCCGAGAGAAGCCCAGATATGGCCCGAGGCAACTGGTCTACACTCACCCGGTACGAAGCTACTCGCTCCTCCAGTCGTTCCAAGAAACTTAAAGGGTCTGAGTGGCTGTCAAACAGAACCCCCAGCGCGTCGGCCAGCATCGAACACGAGATCTCCTCCCGCCTGGCTCTGGATGGCCTATCTGTTAGTTGATCTCCGTTGATTCCGGTGCTCCCCGAAGGTCCACTTGATGTCGACGGCGGCTCAGGTACAGGGAGCTGCAATTGGTTGCTCGGTTTGGGGTCGCCCTTCTTCTCCCGGCTTTCGGGTCCGGGGGATGTGGCTGGAGACCGCCCATCCTGGGGGGTCGAGACATCCCTATACGTGGACTCCAGTTCCTCCAACCGGGTTTTTATTGCTGTAGGGTGATCACTCCTCGAAGCAAATTTTGATAACCGGCTCCGCAGCTCTTCGACCGTGCCGGTTGGTTCCTGGCCGAATTCGTCAGCTAGTCCTTGCAGCTCATCCTTGCGCCGGAATGTGATCCACCAAACGCCCATGTTTCGGATGTTGGCGTGTGTTAAAGTGCGTTGACCGGGTACTGGGGTTTTCGCGGTCCTTGTCAAGGACGATGAATTTAAACCTGTACTGGTTGAGGCGTGTTGGATTAATACCGAAGGATGTTCGTGGTCCTTGTCAAGGATTCGATTTGTGTTGTCACTGCCTAGGATGTAGTAGTATATTCTTGTAGTGTCCTGTTCGCTTAGTGCACTGATGTTCGCTTGTCGGGCGGCCGGTTCTTACTGACTGTCCTCGATCAGTGGCCCTCCTTATATACGGTCCCTAGTGCTGCTGTCCTCTGCTGCCCTCTGTTGCTGCGCTGCTGTCCCCTGTCGCCACGACTCCTTCCGCTCCTCTGCCTCGCCTGCGTCGACGCCCTCTGTCGTGGTCGTCGGCTGCGTCGGCGCCCTCTGCCGCGGTCCTTTGCTGCATCGGCGCCCTCTGCTGCGACCGGACCGCCGTCTGGCGGTGCTGCTGATCCATGAGGTCGGCCATGAGAGGAGGTGCGGGGATACCAGGACGAGACAGGGACGTTGCGAGTACAGAGATGGTACCCAGAGGGGCCACACGTGGTGCAGTAGGACATTTCCGGGCTCCCGGAGGGGGCTGGACAGGGGCGCCGGAAGTACTGATACGCTTGGAATACTCGCCG
The DNA here is from genome assembly GCA_035041545.1 of Drosophila colorata. Lineage (NCBI taxonomy): Eukaryota > Metazoa > Arthropoda > Insecta > Diptera > Drosophilidae > Drosophila > Drosophila colorata. The sequence goes on along the minus strand of JAWNLD010000611.1, from coordinate 389,072 downwards.
GAGCCCCTACCAGTCCTCACGACTATGAGGTACACGTAAAACACAATTTACAAACACGATCATAAAGGACATACAGCATGAACAAAAGGGAATACACAGAAAATTAATCACGGCCAAAATACAGGCATGGCTTTTCTTGAAAATTTGTTTATTTGTTATTTTTTTATTGTACAGATCGCGTGGCTAAGAACAATTATATGGCCGTAGGCGGCCGTTACAAAATAGGCCCGCAGGTGGGCCGGAGAACGAGAAGAAAAAAAAACTCAGCAAAGACTTTGTTTCCCTAACCGCACAACCTTCCTTTCCCTATTCTTCAGAAAAAGGCAGAAAGTTCGCTTACCTTGCTGACTGTCGGTGCCCCAAGAAAAAGTGTCGTCTGTTTTCCACTGGGTCTGGTGGTTAGTCGCCGTGGTTGTCGTCCTCCGTTGCTGTCCGCCTGGGGTGTTGCTGCTGTCTTTTTGTGTCTTGCTGCTGTTGCCGGCTCGCCACGTGTCTTTTAAAAAAAAAAAAAAAAAACCTCTCTTTCACACGCACTTTTACGACCTTGTCGCTTTGCTCGCCAAAACTCAACTCTCTCGTTCGCCGTGACCTAGTTTTGTCCAGACCCCCTGCTCAGAGCTTTTCGCACATTTTGACCTATTTTCACTCAACAGGTGCAGCCATCGTTGCCGATAGCGCCCAATTTGAGTGCATGTTTTTACGCAAGGAGGTCGCGTTTTGAAACTGTCCTGTACAGATTGTACAGTTGTTTTTCCTGTGAATATTTTGTGAAAATAGTGAACATTGCTTGCAAAGGACAACGCATGCCCTGTAAGTCAAAATTGCAACGCGGTTCTTACTGTGCATCCCATGAAGTAAATCCGCAGCGAGGCGTCTCCACCTCTAGCATCCAAGAGACGGGGGTGGAAGCATAGCCTTGGAGTGGGTGCTGCTGTTGTTTTTTCTTTCTTCTTGGGTATTCTATTCAAAGTAAGAAAGAAATGGCCGTCTCGAGAAGTTTTTCAGTTTTACAGCTGTTCGTAATGTTGGTTACTGCAATTCAAAATCAGCTGAGACAACCACCTGCAGGAAGACTTCTTGAGCTATATTTTCAAGGAAGTGCTGCATACTTTCGGACTGACACAATTCCTGCCCACCAGGTAAGAGTTTTAATAAGTAATAGTTATAAAAGACGAAAATCAGAAACAGAAGCTAGTAACAGTACTCACGACAGGCCCCAGGACATAACAAGGAGCAGAACGTCGCAGATCGGACCAATTGCCAACCTCCAAGCAAAAGGGCGAGAATGTGGTAAAATCATATGGAGCCAACTTACCCCAAATAAATCTCTGTCAACCAGGTCCCATCTGGCAGACAAGATAGAGTGGAGAGCTGGACAACTGTTAAAGGCCGGCAACGAGTGCATAAGCGTGCCAGAGCCGACGCCATTACAATCAGCGGAGTGGGTGATTGCACATATGCGGACATGCTCAGGCCCGTTAAAAGCGTCGCTGCACCTAAGCATCTAAGCGGCGATGTGCAGGGCATCCGCAAGACAGCAAAGGGCGATCTCCTGCTGCGCATGAACAGGTCGCCAGAGCACAGCACCAGCGAAATACAAGAAGCCGTTGGAAAGGCTTTGGGAAGCCGGGCAGTTGTAAAAACTTTAACTGAGACTGCCCAAATTGAGATCCGCGACCTGGATGAGCTGGCGATAAAGGAAAAGTGCTCCAGGCGATAAATGATGCCTTAAATGGTTTCCTGTCATTAGACACAGTCAGATCACTCCGACAAGTATTTGGCGGCCAACAAAGAGCAACGCATACGCTCCCTGCGTCAAAAGCCAAGACGCTGGTTGATCTTTCAAAGATCCGGATAGGATGGATGGTCATCCGCATACGCGCAATAGACCATGGCGGAGAGGATATGAAAGACGCATGCTTTAGATGCGGTGAAACGGGCCATATCGCTAGAGATTGCTCCAAGCCACCCAGACTTTGTATATGTAGAGGAGAAAAGTCAACGGACCACGCAGCAGGCAGATTTAAGTGCCAGGCGTACAGAGAGGCAGTGCGCAAGATGAAATGTTTAGAATACTCCAACTAAATCTGAACCACTGTGTAGCTGCTCAAGCACTTCTAGGGCAGACTGTTAGTGAAATTCGCATCAACATAACTGTCTTCAGTGAGCCCCATCACCTCGAGACCAGTTGCCCGAGACCACGGATGTGGACGATAAAGCTGCGCTCTGGGTATGTGGCGACCCATCGGCTTCGCAGCAGCTAGAGTACAATATGGCAAGAAAGCTACTAAAAAATGCAATCCGAAAGAGCAAACGGAAGTACGTTTGCAGCTGGGCGACTCAGCCGAATATGACCCTTGGGGAAATGTCTACAAAACTGTCTTCAAAAGATTATACGCCGGCAAACAGATACAACTCTCTAAGCCGATCGAGACAACGTCGATCGTGAATAAACTCTTCCCAAACAGTCCGAACATTGGAGGTGAAAACGACTTCCCATCGATGGACAGAGCAGCCATTGTAGAACTTATCGACGAGGTCACAGTCGATGAGTTACTGACGATCGCCAAAAGTCTAAAGTCCGGCAAGGTACCAGGCACGATTGTACATCTCTAAAACGTGTGCCTAAAGGAGAGAACTTTTCTCTCAATATGGAAAACTCAAACACTGGTCCTCATACCAAAACCAGGCAAGCCTCCTGATGATCCCGCATCACACAGGCCTGCTGGACACCTTAGGGAAGGTGCTGGAGAAGCTGATCTGTACCAGACTTGAAACGGCGGTCGCCAACAAGCGCGGCTGTCTACTAGCCAGTTTGGTTTTACAAAAGCGAAGTCTACAGTGAACGCACTCGAAAAAGTATATATAGCAGCCAGGGCTATCCAAGGATTAAGATGGAAGAATGGCGCAAAAAAGCACTGCCTAATAGTAACACTGGATATTAAAAATGCGTTCAACTCACTCAGATGGGACAAAGTACTCGACGCGCTGTCAAAATTTTGGATTCCAGACTATCTCCAGGAGACTATACGCAGTTATTTTAGGGGAAGACTGATGCGATACGACACCACGGATGGCCCCTGTACCCACCTCGTCTCCGCAGGGGTCCCTCAAGGCTCAGTTCTATGACCGCTCCTCTGCAATATGATGTACAATGACATTCTGAGGCTTGAACTACCGTTTTCCACGAGCATCATTGGTTTTGCAGACGACGTAGCCCTTGAGGTCGTGGGCACAGAGCTGAAAGAGACTGAAGAATCCTACAACCGCACCATTGAAAAGCTTCACCAATGGCTGGCATCAGCTGGGCTCGAGCTGCATACACAAAAGACAGAGGCCTTCTTAGTTACTAGCCGGCTACAATCCAGATACAAGGCTATCGTTCCGCGAACATCTGGAAGATGTCCACAAAAAGCAGCAAAGTCATGCAGAGCTCTGTCCAGAATTATGCTAAACACGTACAGCGTACAACTGCAAGGACACAGAGCGTAGCGCGATGGCAAACGCGGTGGGACTGCTCGACAAAAGGACGCTGGACACATAGACTCATCACGACCTTGGCAATATGGCTCTCCCACAAACATGGCGAGCTTCATTTCCACGTAACCCAGGTCCTTTCCGGTCACAGGTGCTTGAGGCGCTACTTGAAGCTGTTTGGAAATCACAACAGCGACGAATGATCCAGGTATGGATCATCTTCATCTACGAACGCTTCAAGCATATCTGGCAAATTCTGGAGGAAGCTTAGGGTGGACATACCTCAGTGACAAACCTAGTGGGCAAAATGATAAAGACTGCCGACAAATGGGATGCTTTCAGTGCAATGGTTGAGCTGCGGAGACTTGCGCGGCAAAGACGTTCGCAGTAACATCGTAAATACCGCTCATGTACCTGCGAAGTCATGCTTTGCGGATATCCGCAGGCAACCATGCGCTATCCACAAACACCACACCGCAGCTATCTAATCAACTCCTACCTAGTCTATCATCTCCTAGTTTAACTACACTATATGTTAATGATTTCATCTTCTTATTAACAATACAAAACAAACAAAAAAACACACACACACACAAACATATATATTTATAGATATTGAATTGAATTTTTCTAAAACAACCGGTGTTTTTGAATTTTTATTTTATTTATTAATTTTATATTTTTTTAAGTTAGTTTCTGTATGTGTTTTTCTGTGGTCGTGTCGCGAGTGCATGCCGTGTATTAAATTATATTTATTGTGTACCAATTTGCAATTTCGTTTTTGTTTTTGATCTCTTCTCGTTTGAGTAGAAGTTTGTTGATGGGTAGGCCTTACTTTTTTTTCTGTGCTTATCTTGCATGCGTTGTGTCTTGCTGTCTCGCGGTTTAAGATCTGCTCTCTGCGCTCAATAGCCGAATTATACTGCTGCTCAGATTCTTAAGCATTTATTCTAACTGTCGAATTATACCCTGAACCCATTGAAAATGGGTAAAAATGTAAATAACATACGGAAAGAAGAATCTCCGACCCCATAAAGTATATATATTCTTGATCAGCGTCACTAGCCGAGTCGATTAAAACCTGTGCGTATGAACGCATAGATTTCGGAGTCTACAAGGACTAGAGAGCTGATCTCGGAATTTTTAGGTTTGTATATACCATACGCAGATAAAGTTTATTTCAAATGATCGATAGCTGGCCCCGTTTTCATATAATCAGTGTTTATCGGTTTTCTGACCCGGTGTTTTGAGCATATTTTAGAAACTATAAGAGCTTGAGCTACTTTATATATTCTCGTAAGTATTACGCAGATTATGAATATTTCGGATGTTGGATACCTCCTCCCATTCGCCCCCCATATCAAAAAAATACAAATCAAATACAACAGACTTTGGTTTGTTCATAGATTTGGATGCTCTTATTAAGCACTGAAAATTTCATAACTATCGTACTCTTAGTTTAGAAAATGTTCAAGAAATAATTTTCCATAGTGGGGCCAAGCGCAGCCGATATGTAAACTGCGCAGCTTGCTGCGTGCGCTTGTTTATATGTCTGTGTGTGTGTGAGTGTGTGTATGAATGCAAAGAGGTTTAAGTGTATGTAACAACTCGCCGCTGGGTTCAGGGTATCTCCTAGTCGGGCACACCCGACCAGACCCATCTTACTTGCTTTCTCTTAGCGTGCGTTGGTACAGTGGTAAAAACTGGTAATTTGTATACCCTGAACCCATTGAAATGGGTAAAAAGGGTATAATTGTTTTGTGCAAATGTATGTAACAGGCAGAAGGAAGAATCTCCGACCCCATAAAGAATATATATTCCTGGTCACGAGCAATAGCCGAACCGATCTTGCCATATCAGTCTGTATGTCCGTCTGTCTGTATGAACGCGTCCATTTCACAGAATACAAGAGCAAGTGAGCTGAACTTGGACTTTTAAGTTCGTGTATACCAAACGCAGATCCAGTTTATTTCAAATGATCGATAACTCGTTCCGTTTTTTTATTATCAGTATTTATAGATTTTTTGACAAGTTTTAATGAGCATATCTCAGAAACTTTAAGAGCTTGAGCCAATATGTTTTCGTACAGGATAAGCAGATTATGAATATTTCGGATATCTGATACCCCCATATCAAAAAAAAAAAAAAAACCCTAATCAAGAACTACTACTACTACGCCTTTTTTTGTTTTGTTTACAGATTTCAATGCTCTTGTTACGTCCTGAAAATTTCATAACCATCCTATTCTTAGTTTATAAGTTATTTAAGAATTAACTTTTCATAGTGTTGGCCAAGCGCAGCTGCTGGAGCATATCTCAGAAACTATAAGAGCCAGAGCCACCAAATTTAGTTGATGCTGCTATATAAATGTACTATAGAACAATTAGAATGCATTGCAACAAATTTCATCCCAATCGGTTAAGAAACACAGAAGTTATTAAAGCAAAAGTATTTGTATATTGGAAAACCACGTGCTGGCAAGCTCCAAGCGCAGGCGTTTTCTGCGTGCGTGTGCACAAATATATACATACATTCATATGAATATGCACATTCATATGCGTTTTTTCGCTTTGGAATTCTAATGCGATTGTTTGTGCATGTGTGCTATTTTCTTGGCTCAGATTTTGACAGAGACGGTTAAGTTTCTGCTGTAGATGACACACTTATATAAGTGTAACTTAATGCTGGGAAATCGGCGATTTGAAATATTGTAGAACAACAAAATGGGGAAAATTTGGTATTTGGCATGTACACTCTCAAAATGTTTTCGTAGATCAACCACAACTAACATTTAAAAGATATAGTTGCCTATTTAGTGAAAATTTTGTTGTTTGCAAATATTAAAAACAAGCGCGAAGCGCGACCATTTATTTTTATTATTTATTTTTATTTTATTTTAGTAAGTGCGGCTGTGGTGTCGGGCCTATGAATGCAGAGGGATTTAATTAAATATATGTAACGACAGCTCACCGCTGGGTTCAAGGTATATCCTAGTCGGGCACTCCCGACTAGAGCCATCTTAAGTGCTTCAGATAAAATGAGTCAGCAAAAAGTCTGTTTTAAAAACGCTTGCCAAAAGTTGATTAGTGCTACCAATAAGCATATAATACAAGTAAATAGGGTATAAAGGATTCGTATGTAATGTATGTCACAGGCACATTTCTACATTTCCACATTGACCACATTTCCATATTGGGGGCGAAGCGTGCAGCAAATTTGGTGGCGCTCCACATATAGCATCCGAGATATGCTAAGAAAAACAAGTCTAAAAAAAGATTTTTATCGAGAAAATTGAAATGGAACAAGATATCGAAAAAATGTTGTTGTACTTGTTCTACGTATGGCTTATGAGAATCTATCGTCGAAAAGCTTGGGTCTCTAGCTTTTGTGGTTTTCAAGATAGCTGCGTTCATACAGAATATCGGACAGACAGACGGACATGGCTAAATCGACTCAGCTCGTCGTCCTTATCAAGAATATATATACTTTATGGGGTCGGAGATGCTTCCATCTGCCAGAGACATACATTTGCACAAAACCATTATACCCTTTTAACCATTTTCAATGGGTGCAGGGTATCAAAATGCACTTATACATATTAGCATAAATTCACTTACATATTTACATAAGTAAGAAATCACTTATGTATTTTGACACAAAGACACTTTTGACTCAATGACACTTCCTAAAGGTCGAACGGTAAAAAGTGCTAAAAAACGTGTTTCGTCGACAATTATATTAAGGGAAACGGGTAAGGTGCGAAAGAATAGTGAGTCAGAATGTAACAAGAGTATAAGCGAAGTGTCTTTAATTTTATGATTTTGGATGTGATTGTGTGTTAGTGAATTCCGCGTTCCAGTAAGTCCCACAGATGTTCAATGGGATTCAAATCGGTAGATTGATCGGTTTGAAACCGATTTTTTACACCGTAAAGCAACTAAAGCTGTACTTTTGGGCACAATGATTAGGGTCATTATCTTGCTGAAAATTCTCCCATACAACTTGTACATAACCCATTTGATCCATTACCAATTCAATAAATGTCAGTTTCCAACACCATTTGCTCCCATTGAATCCCAAACGACTAATTAGTTTAAATGTTAGCTTCTTTCCTTTAAGGCCAAAGGTACAGAATTTGCTCTCATCCAAAAAAAAAGAAGCTATAAATCATTATTCTCGTTCACGAAATGAAAAGAGTATATTGGGTTTTTGCAATGTCCGTCTGTCTGTCTGTCCGGATGAACGCAACTTTTTTCGGCACTATTAAAGCAAGAGACTTGAAATATATAGAATATGGAATACAAAAATATCGTTTCGTACTGCATAATTTGCATGAGCAGCGCCAGCGACAGTTGTTGGAGTAGTGATGATAAGAGCGGGGTAGGTTGGAGGTAGATGGGTGAGCCTCGTATGGTGTGCAGCAGTGAGAGAGCATTTTCTACATAAAAACACACGCATACATACAAATGTTCATAGGAATACAGAGAGAGAGAGTTAATTTTGTTTGGACTGCGGCTCTGTCATTGCAGCACGCAAAAACAAGTCAAGCACGCACACATGCACTCTAGCTCTAAATATGTAAACAACAACTAAAACAGCTGCAGCAATATAAATAACCATTCGGCAGTTGTTATCGTGATATGCAGAAAGTTCTGGGCGCCAGAAAGAAGACGAGTCAAGTCTCAACAAGTGAGATGGCTCTAGTCGGGTGTGCCCGACTAGGCGATACCCTGAACCCAACAGCGAGCTGTTACATACATTTAAACCTCTTTGCATTCATACACACATTCACAAGGTCACACACACAAACGCCGCAGCAAGCTGCGCACTTTATACATCGGCTGCGCTTGGCCCCACTATGGACAATTAATTCTTGAATAACTTCTAAACTAAAAGTATGATCGTTATGAATGATTTTCAGTGCTTAATAAGAGCATCCGAATCTATTTACAAACCAAAGTGAAGTCTGTAGTATTTGATTTGCGTTTTTTGATATTGGGGCCGAATGGGGGTAGGTATCCAAAATCCAAAATATTCATTATCTGCGTATCCTTTACGAGCAAATATTATACATTTGATCACGTTAGCTCTTATAGTTTCCGAGATATGCCAAGAAAACCAAGACTGAAAATCGAATTTTATCGATAATAATGAAACGAAGCAAGATATCGAAAAAAAATGATAAACTTATTATACGTATGGATTAGGAAGTTTGGGTCTCTAGTTTTTGCACTTTCCGAGATCGCTGCGTTCATGCAGACGGACGGACAGACGGTCTAAATCGACTCAGCTCCTCGTCCTGCAAGAATATATGCTTTCTTCTGCCTGTTACATACATTTGCACAAAACCATTATACTTTTCCTTTTCACATATTTTTAAAGAATTCAGGGTATAATAATTGAGAGCGTTGCAGTCGAGTGTAACCGACGGCGGATTACTCGTTCACTGTGTAATAACAACTAAAACATGTACCCTAGCACTATGTGTATTAATAATAATAATTATATACAAGTATAAAGGACAAAAAAAATGTTGCCTCTGCTCGATCACAACTGTCACCTTAACAGCGATTTAAACATCATCGACACCAATCATTTCGTTTTTGACGAATTGCACGTTCAGTTATCTAATAACCTAACCTATCCAATCAGAAACAACAGAGAATTCGAATTGTAACTGAACGAGTATAACAGAAGTCTGTGACTTAGGTGACTGTTTTTATCTTCGGTCGCTATAGCGCTAACGCCGAATAGTGCATACAGAAAGAACAAAAAAGTTTGGATGTGATTTTTAGAGGAGGTCATCAGCAATCTGTCTGTATACATTTTATGCATCTAGCTTTAAAAGTGAGCGAGATATACAAATTTAATCGAATTGCCACGCCCCAGTGGGCGCACCCCGCACCTCGAAACCCGTAACACTTTATCTGACGCGGGTATACACGAGTATACATTTTAAGTTTCAAGTCTCTAGCTTCAATAGCGGCGGAAAAAATTGCGTTCATAAGGACAGATGGACAGCATGCCATTTCGTGAACGTCTATAATTATTGTTGTTGCTAACCCTGCTCCCCCCGAAGTTGACGACAACCTTAACTGCGCATAAAAACCTCGGTCAAAACAAAAAAGACTGTTTGAATATACGTTTGCAGACCAACCTAAAGTCATTCTGGTAACCAAAAAGCCGTAATGAAAAGTCAGAGTCAAACTCCGCCTCTTATTCTTATTATTCAATGGCACAAAGCCAAGCCAAAACCAAATGCAAGATGGAACAAAAAAATATCAAACGGGACATTGCAAAAGTCAAAGAATTTGCAAAAAGAGATGCGCGCGTTGCCGATTACCATGTAAAGTCGCATACGAAGTTGCGGTGTGCATTTTCATTTCATTTTTCGGCAAAGTTGGCAGGTAAACCAGAACATGCCAATCACGAGTTTTCACAATTTGCATAAGATAACTCATAGCAAATGACCAAAAGACAGTAAGAAACAAGTAAGATGGCTCTAGTCGGGTGTTCCCGACTATGAGATACTCTGAACCTAGCGGCGAGCTGTCGCATACATTTAAACCTCTTTGCATTCATACACACATACACAATGTCACACACACACACACAAGACACGCAAGCTGCACACTTTACACATCGGCTGCGCTTGGCCCCACTATGAAAAATGAATTCTTGAGTAACTTCTTAACTAAGAGAATGGTCGTTATGAAATATTCAGTGCTTAATAAGAGCATCCAAATCTATGAACAAACCAAAGTCTGTAGTATTTGATTTGCGTTTTTTTTATATGGGGGGCAAAATATTCATAACCTGCGTATTACTTACGAGCACATATTAAACCAAATTTAATGGCTATAGCTCTAATAGTCTCCGAGATATGCCAAGAAAACCAAGTCTTAAAATCGATTTTTATCGATAATAATGAAACAGAGCAAGATATCGAAAAAAATGAGCTTGTACTGCGAATGGATTAGGAGAATCTATAGTCGTTTAGTTTAGGGTTCTAGCTTTTGTAGTTTCCGAGATCGTTGCGTTCTTACAGTCGGACAGATGGACGGGCGGACAGACGGACGGACGGACATGGCTAATTCAACTCAGCTCGTCGTGCTGATCAAGAATATATACACTATATGGGGTCGGAGATGCTTCCTTCTGTCTGTTACATACAATTGCACAAAACCATTATACCCTTTTTACCCATTTTCAATGGGTTCAGGGTATAAAAAGAGGTAGACAAATCTAGAGAAAGAGGGAGAGAGAGGAAGATTGAGAGAGCAAGATAGAGAGAAATGATAGCGGATGACTACATTAGCATATTGTATGCCCCACCAACGTGGGGTAGGTTGTTAAAATTAATGAATCAAGGCTGGCTGGCTTTTCATCTTTCCCGTTCGATCTTCTCCCATTTTAGAAATCTATTGTTGATATTTTCACGACTCGACTAAGAAAATAAAAAAATAAAAATTCCTAAAAACTTAAACCGTTAATCGTTCGTTATGGAATACATACTTGTAGTTATCTGCTTCAGAAAAAGCGGTAAGATTTTTGTGACACGCCCACTGAGAGCCTGGCAAATCTATAACATGTCAATATACCTCAAATCGCAAATGGATCAAAATGAATATTTCCCACAATTTTAAAGCTTGAATCATCAAATTGGTATGTAAGTACATTGCTGGTGACCTTCCCCAAAGATTGAGACCTTAATATCGCTGCCACGTTTAATAGGACCACTTAGCATACAATACAATAGAATTTAAATATTTGAATTTGAGAGCAATGCTGCTTGTGCACACACACATTCATACATATATTTCGTTGCCATAGCGATCTAGCCATGTCAGCCTGTGTGCACATGCATAAATACAGATGCTCGGGGTTCTACGAGATTTCTAAGCAACACAACGCAAAGTGAGCGAGACTAGATCTCAATGCTAAGCAGTGAGCATGCCCAGCAACGCACTATTTCGCTCATGAGGATCTGAGTTTAGTTCGCATTTTCGGCGTTTTCATTCGCCTTTGTCGTCAAAAATGAGTGCAAGCACTATGTGGGGTTCCACGAGCACGAACAATTTTTGCAACCACTTTTTTGTCGATTTGACGCATCATGTTTGACTACCGCTCCTGACGCACGGGTTGTCTGAGTTTTGTAATAATTCTAAATTTGTCCAGTTCCTAACAAAATTACAACTAAAATTTTATTTGTACCCTGAACTCTGATGAACTGAACTGATATAAGCCGATGACGTAAAACTTTGCCTGACGTCTTCTAATTTTCTATCTGGTCAAAGGTTGGAATCTGATCAACACAGTTTTCAAACCATTTGTCAAATAAATTTATTAAATCTTAATTGTAGTAAATGTAAATTCATGTGATTTTATAGGCGAACGCCCTTCTTGAACAATTATTTTATTAATAGTAAGCAACTTTATCGTATTGAATCGGTTGATGATTTGGGTATCATTTTAGATCCCAAACTTAAGTTTGACAAGAATATTTCTTCTGCTGATAATAGAGCCTTTGGTGTCCTGGGTTTGATTGAATTTGACGATCCCTACGTTACTAAAACTCTTTATACTTCATTTGTTCTTGAGTATGGATCTTGTATTTGGTGTCCCCAATACGAGGTTCATCAGGATAGAATTGAATCCGTACAAAAACAATTTCTGCTCTTTGCCCTCCGGGGATATCACTGGGATCCTAGTTCTCGCATGCCTTCTTATCTTGGTAGAATTTTACTAATAAGTCTTCCTTCTCTTTCTGATCGTAGAATCATGCTTGGTGTTATCTTCTTACACAAATTAATTAACGGGCAAATTGATTCTTCCGAATTGGTCAGCTAGATTAGTTTTGCAGTTCCGAACAGAATTACTAGAAACTTTTTACCGCTATCCTAACCATAACCCATTTCGGATCTAATGTTCTAACAATAAGTAATGCAACTTCCATACCTAGTCTAAAAACTCTATTGTTATGTCAACTTTCTAATTGTTCGCGATTTTCGTCACCGCACATTATGCGGAGCGCCCCTCGGTCGGTTGGGCGGGAGGTGGGTGGCATTTTGCCATTTCGTCGAGCCACTTGACTATAAAAATTATTAAAATGGATGAAAGCTCGTCTTCTCTCGCACATCCAAGGAACATGCGTTCCGAGCAATATAAGATGAGAGGAATCGCTGGTATGTCACCTGCATGTTGCTCAGAACAGCTCAGGTTGCAACGTCTTGCCGCAGTCTAATAGTAGCCAGACAGCAACAACAAACACTGCTACATATGCATCAAAAACAATTAAGAAAGCAAAAATTACTCCTATTAATCCCATTAATCCAAAGTGACCACTATGCAGCCTTAACCGAAGGGGCTGAAAATGTGATGGAACTGGATAGTCTCGATAACGATTCAGATAGTGCAGAGAACAATTCATACAAAACATTTGGGCAAACCGATTGTCCGCAACAGAAGAAAACTTCTTCTAAGCCCCGGCCATCTGCGTGCCTCACGTTAATAAACTTCATGAGCTGGAGCAGGCATTAGACGCTGTTATTTCAGCAAATGAATATGACGTTCGTACATCCAAATTTGGAGTCACGCGTATTTACGCTGCAAATGCACAAGCGTTTCGAGCCATCGTAAAAACTCTTACTCAAGCAAACTGCGACTTCTGGCAACACCAGTTGCGGGAAGAGAAACCTTACAGATTAGTATTAAGGGACATTCACACCAATGTTCCAAAGCAAAGGATAAAGGATTCACAATGCTTAATATATACTGCCCAAGAAAAGCTAACTGGCGCAATATCCCAATGAACGAGGAGGATTACGAACAAATAAACAACGCCGAAACGAGGCAAATTTTGTTCTACGTCAATATCAAACGGACCCCAAATGTCGCCGAGGCAATTAATATAACGCATATTGGAAAGCACAGGGTAACTGTAAAGAAAGCAGTTCGAAATAATGAATTAGTGCAATGCTTCAGATGCCAAGACTTTGGACACACGCAAAACTATTGCTTTAAAAAGCCTGTTTGTGGAAAATGCGGATGCGCTCACCCTACCAATTCTAACACTTGTGAGTTGCGATTAAGTGATAACAATATATGTGCTAATTGTGGTGAGGACCTCTTTTAAGGGCTGCAAAGTCAGATTAGAAATAATCAAAAAACTTAAGCCACCTGTGGGTTTACCAGAAAATGGGCTTCCTCTTTTTCACAAAAAAGGAAAACATATTAACGCGGGCACCAAACAAACATTTATCCCGGCTGCAGTTGTAAAAAACGGATTCTCTTACGCTGACATGGAAAGGTCAGATGGATCAGATGGCAGCATATAGAAAGTTGGCGGAGAAATATATGGACCCACCAAAACAAAACCAGTCTCGTTCAAACGAATCCCCAAATGAAGGTTTCAACAAAAAATTCTATATCCTAGAAAAATCTATTCAGGAGCTTAACATTAGGATTGACCAAATGTTCAAGATGATTCAGGAGACAATGGATGCTAACAAAGCTTTTAGTGACCTGATTAACACGCTCTTAAATATTGGATTTTTGATTAGTGAAGTGTAGAATAATGAACTTTGGCTTTTCTTTGATGGTCACGGTATAGACATAGTGCTAATAACGGAAACACATATGCGTCCTAGAGAACAAACATATCTATCAGGCTATAAAATGTATCATGCTTATCATCCCATCTGCTGTTCTAATTCGATCTAGAATCTTACAGTCCCCAGATGAGCCCACCTCACACACTCATGCACTAATTGCTAGTGTGAACGTACAGACAAACGGTGGAAACATCAGAATTGCTTCTTTTACCTTCCTCCGAAAGAACCCAGGACATAGGCGAACTTTGCTCTGGGTGACAAATTCATTGTTGGCGGAGACTTTAACGCCAGACATCCATGGAAGGGTAACATAGGTACGTAATCGCCTGGAAAATGCTTACAAGAAGCCATAGCCAGTAGCCAGTCCCAAGTATTGCCCACAAGTGACCCAACCTTCTTTTCATATAAAACACGGCTTACTCCTTCTGTGTTGGACTTCCTCATTACCATTGGGATTGCATGGAATAGGCTTTCTCTTCAAATGCTATACGGGCTCTCCTCGTATGAAATTGAAATTACCCGCCACCGTCTATCACAAACCACATCTCAAGCCTTCTATGCAACGTTTTCTGCCACCTGGGTCGTATATTAATACATTCAGAGCTGAACTGGATAGAAGAATAAGCCTCAACATGGACATTAGCGTTCCAGATGATATTGACGTTGCAGTTTCCATTTTCATTGACACCATAAAGCAAGCTGCAACTTGCGCCAATCCAAAGATATCGTAATAAGCGCCTCAACATAAGTCAATGCAACTGCCTCCAACAGCGGCTGCTGTTGGCGTCGGCGAATCCGACGGCAATATGCCAAAACGGGTGATGACAGTTTTCATCAAATCTATAAAAGTCTGGCGAATCATCTACAAAACGTCCTAAAAAAGCATAAGCAGGCTGAAATTGATAGTCTTGTCAGTAACGCAAGTCCTGATGCATCAACTACTCTCTCTGGAAACTTACTAAACGTTTAAAGATGTAAGTCATCCCGAAGTCTCCATGTAAGGATCCAACAGGTAGCTGAAGTTACCAAAACCGATTTCAACCATTTAACTTTGCATCAGGATACGCAAAAAGAACTGTCATGGAATTACTGGAAACTGCATTCCAAATGCCACTGCCAGCTAATCTGGTTACTCTACAAGAGATAAAAACCCAAATAAAACTCTCAAAAGCTAAAAAAAAAAAAACACCAGGCGAGGACCGGACTACTATATTTTATACCCTGGACCCATTGAAAATGGGTAATATGGGTATAATGATATATGGACAAAACCATTATACCTTTTCGCACATTTTTAAAGGATTCAGTGTATTATCATAGTTTTTGCTAAGCCTTCTTCCTCCTAAGATGCCGACAACCTTAACTGCGCACGAGAGCCTCGATCAAAACAAAAAAGTGTTTGAATATTCGTTAGCAGACCAACCATAACTCATTCTCGTCAAGCAACAAGCTATAATAAAATCTCGGAGTCTAACCCCGCCTCTTAAAAAATATCAAACGGAAATATCAAACGGGACATTGCAAAAGTCAAAGACGAATTAGCAAACCAGAGATGCGCGCGTTGCCGATTATCATGTAAAGTCGCATACGAAGTTGCGGTGTGCATTTTTTTTTCGGCAAAATTGGAAGGTATTGCAAAAAATTTAAAAAAAATCTATATTGTTAAGACGGAGTTTCTATAAGCCTATGGATAACGTCAATAGGCTTATAAACATTGTACATTTGATTTAATTTTTAAAAGCAGAACATGCCAATCACGAATTTTCACAATGAAACTAAATGACAGTAAGAAAACATTTAGAGAATGCACTCTCAATTACTTTTAAGTACGATATGTCCACATTATCAGTATTATGTACTTGATTTTTATATTTGCTCACGAATGGAAAAGAGTATATTGCGCTTGTGCAATGTCCATCTTGCTGTCCGTCCGACAGACGAACATGGCTATACCGACTCAGCTCGTCATCCTGATCAAGAATATACATACTTTATGGGGTCGGAGATGCTTCCTTCTGCCTGTTCCATACATTTGCACAATACCATTATACCCTTTTTACCCATTTTCAATGGGTTCAGAGTATACAAATCTAATGGTCCCTGACCCACATCGGCTTCTTTTCGGCATGCAAAAACTAGTCGAGGCATAGTTACCCTTTTTTATGCAAATAATATACGAAATGCTTATACAAAACATATTTTAAATCAGAGTTCTTATTGTAGTTCAACAAATATGAAGTAAAATTTTTCCTTCGTATTGATTTACCATTTTAGAAGAAGGGTGTGCTGGTCGCCCAAAAATGAAAAATTGTACAAATTCCTGCTGCAAGTAGAGACCAATACCGAGAAGAAGAAGACGTATGTTTGTTACTTTGCATTGAGTCATTGAGTAATACAACAAAGAGAAGACATTTGGATCATGAGCTTTTACCCAGAATACATTCTGATTGACGATGCGGTTCCAAACACAAAATGGAAACGCAACGCCCAGTTGTCTATGCGCGCATATTCTATTGCTGTGCCTTGCAAAGTCACAAACATACGTATTCTTCATCTTGGCTTTGTTTCTACTTGCAGCAAGCCGGCCGATTTTTATAATTTTTCAATTTTAGGCGACCAGCACACCCTTTTACTAAGTAGGGTATTTCAACTTTTCCTAAGTACTGCTAGTACTGATCCAAAAACTTTGAAATAAAATAGTATATCAAAGTGAGGAACAAATGATACTTCCTATTTGTTTAATTATAATTGGAACCATTATTTAAAATATCTTTTGTATAAACATTTTATATATTAATTGCACCTAAATAATAATGCATAAGTATTTTATTACTTAATGGTCGCACAGAAAGTATTGTGAGTAAAAGCTCGAGATCCAAAATTGCGCTCTGTATTTTATTACTCAATGGCTCAATGTTAAAGGGCTGAGCACACAAATACTTATGCATTGGTTCGACAATGTATGTATTATTTAATTACCCTTATTTATGCAATTAATATATGAAATGTTTATACAAAACATATTTTAAATGGTTCCAATTATAATTAAACAAATAGGAAGTATCATTTTTTCCTCACATTGATTTACTATTTTATTTCGAAGTTTTTGGATCAGTACTAGCAGCACTTAGGAAAAGTTGAAATACCCTACATAGGGAAAAGGTGTGCTGGAACCCTAAAATTTAAAATTATAAAAATTGGCCGCCTGCTGCAAGTAGAAACCAAGCCAAGAAGAAAAGGACGTATGTATTTGACTTTGCAAGGCACAGCAATAGAATATGCGCTCATAGACAACTGGGCGTTGTGTTTCCATTTTGTGTTTGGAACCGCATCGTCAATCAGAAAGTATTTTGAGTAAAAGCTCGAGATCCAAAATTTCGCTCTGTATTTTATTACTCAATGGAAATGAGCTTTTAATAAAGGCACAGAGCTTTTAGATAACGCATGTTTCATGGCAGGAATGCATTTCCGATCACAAAACGTAGAGCGAGCGTCAATCGATTTAGTCTGTAGCCTGCGAAAATTACCTATTAGTGACAGTTTGAGTGTAATAAACTAATTGGTTGTTTCAAATCGTGTTTAGAAAAAATATCGACAATTTATTTTTGGCGGTTAATTTCGGCCGTTCGTGGTAAATAGAAAATAGGCATGTGTGTGTGTGCCTGCGCTCTGCACTGAGTGCTAGCGAATTCTTTCATCGAAGGGAAAATGCTGAATTTAGCCAAATTGAAAGAATTTGAGATAATCAGCGTCACCAAATTCGTCGAAATAATATAAGACTTAGCGGTACTGAGCAATGACAAGATAGTGTTCGGCAAGCTATTCGTCGAACAATTTCCCCAATTAGGCAATTGGAAACAATAGCGAACACTTTGCGACGATCAAGTCGCAGACAAGACCCAGTTTATAGGGCAGACGAACAAGGTCGAGATACTGTACGACGCGCTACACAACGCACTAATTTTCCAGTTAGACAAATGGAGCAAATAGTAAACACTTCGGAACGATCGAGTCGCAGACAATACCCTGTTTACAGAGCAAACGAACAAGAACGAGATACTTTACGACGCGCTACACAACGCAACTATTCTCCAGTTAGACAGCTGGAGCTAACAGTAAACACTTCGCGATGATCAAGTCGCAGACAAGACCCAGCTTATAGGCCAGAAGAACAGAATCGAAACACTCTTGACCGCGCTGCTCGACGAAGGCAAGATCTATTGCATTGGGCAGCAGAAATGTTCGAAGAGCAAGCCGTCTACAAGACTTACAAAGACGAATATTAGAGAGAGCAAGGGATAGGAGTCAACGATCTCAGGTTAGAGACAATCCTATTCATAGGATCATTAAGGAGGCACGAAACACAAGTGCACCGCAAAGTGCTCGAATTCAAGCACGACAGGAGGCTTATGATGCCAATAGAAGTTTGTCGGAGAGAGCAAACCAGCACAGAAGCAATACAGAAAATAGGATAGCAGAAAATAGGAGAAATGCAATGAGGAACAGGCAAGAACGTGCGAATAGTTTGCAAAAGCTTGTGGTTTCCACATCAAGTGAACAAAATTTCACGTGAGATAATTGAAAGCAAGTGCAGTACTAATGTTAGTTCAGATATTTTATATCTATTCTCTACATATCCACCTGTTAATAATAGCTATAGTCCTTAGGATATGGCCGCCAAAATGCAATTAAAGGAGCAGTGGTAAATGTAGTTACGGCCCTTCCAAGGACGTTCAATGAAGCCGAGGTAGTTCAAATTCATCTCAAGCGTAGGATGGAATAAAGCCATGGTTTCATGGCTGAAACCGTCAATCGCCGAAGTTGTTGATGCAATTCGCTTTTTAGTCAACACCGAGCTTTACAGGAAGCACCAAATAGCTATTAACGAACAGTAGCTAGCTTCCTTTTCGTCTGACGAAGTTCCCTTCCTTGATCTAATGTTAGGGACTTGGTAACCCAATTAAAAGAAATATCTGCTCAAGCCTCAACAAATAAGCAAAATAGGAATATAGAAACAGAGATAATTAATCCAGGATTCCAAGAAACACACATGCAAAGAATAGTTATAGCTCCTGGAGAGGGTCAGCGGCCTTTGGATATTATCGAAGATTCTGATTCAGAGGAGCTGGCCTTCCCAACTATCTTTGCTGGCATTAAAAGAAAATGCTCCGAGAGTTTTACAACCATTGTTAGGTTAGAACTTAGAAATGCAGATAGAAAAGGTTGTCGATCTGATCAATTATTTCTTAGCTATAAAAAGTTGGAAATGATTAGTATTAGGAACAATACTTCCATTCCAACTTTCTCGACAGTACATACTAGGTGGGCGGAGCTGTTAGTTCTACTTACAAAAAACGTTGATAAGTTAGATATTTCTGAAGAAGCAGCATCAGTTTTGCACTTTAATAAAAAAGCCCGTCTCATTAGAGCAGATCCCATAACTTGTGGTAGGTATTTTGATTTTCGGTTCAGGCAGCTTTTAATGCTAATGAAAAAATAAGGCGGTGTTTTCGGTTGTCGTAGGGTCATAAAGCTTTATTGGCGAGTAGAGTTTCAGCAACGAGGCTCACCACATATTCATGGCATGTTTTGGCTGAAAGTACCCCAAGATTGACTTGTCTGATGAGTCAAGCATTCCTCCAGTAAAGTCCTTTGATCAGTTTATCACAACTAATACATGTAACCCAGATGTAACTCCATTTTTGGAGTATCAAACACATAACCACGGGCATTCATGTAGGCGAGAGGTAAGAGGCCAAAAAATTCGGTATTCCATACCCTCCCATGCCCCAAACGTATATTCTATTCCCGTTAGCCAAGGATGCACAAAATAGAGATGTGCATCGTAGGAATTTTGAAAAAATACACGCCTTATTAGATTATCCGTTTGATCGTGAAGCCGTAGATTTTCTTAGTGATTTCAATCATTTTTTGTCCAACGATCAACTTAACCTTAGTTTTGAGTGCTATATAAATGCACATAGATCTAGTTTAAAGCCCAAAATATTTTTACAGCGATCTTTTGCTGTAAGTTCAAGTTTAACGCTTATAATCCTCACCTTCTTCTAGTGCAACGAGCCAATATAAATATACAGTTTATATTAGA
The DNA here is from genome assembly GCA_035041545.1 of Drosophila colorata. Classification (NCBI taxonomy): domain Eukaryota; kingdom Metazoa; phylum Arthropoda; class Insecta; order Diptera; family Drosophilidae; genus Drosophila; species Drosophila colorata. Next base: position 368,876 of record JAWNLD010000611.1, on the reverse strand, counting down.
TCCCTATGCTTGCTGCAGTTACGTCGTTAATTATATTAACAAGTCCCAGAGAGGAATTTCCAAATTAATGCGTGAAGCAGTTGGTGAGATTAGTAGGGGCAATATGACTATAAAACAAGAGTTACTACATATAGGGCATACATTTATTTCGGGTACTGAGATACCTGCCCAGGAAGCCGTCCGACAGCTGTAACGTTGAAGTAAATATAAAAACTTCATTAAGTCCAGGCAACAGTTGCACAATTTACCCGATGACTCGACATCAACATGTGAACTAGGACTTTTAGATCATTATGTTCAGCGTGCCGACGCTTTAGAAAATGTATGCCTTGCCGGATTTGCAGCTTTTTACAGTTTTAGCAAAAGGCATAATGGGATTCGGCAGTATATTTATGATGCAGATGATATAAAAACACCGAGGTCTTCTCAATCATTAGTTTACGCACTTCGCGACTGTAGTGGCTTTGTTAAGAAAAGAATTTCTCCTAGTATAATTAGATATAGGAGATTTGATATTAATACAGATAGGAGCAATTACTTTAGGGAGCTAGTTGTGCTTTATTTCCCTTGGAGGGACGAGAATGTAGACTAAGTGCTTAGGGATTGTGAATTATTTCGTAGTCAAAATAAGGAGTTAATCGAGAACAATCGTAGAAAATATAAAAGTTTAGATGACATGGATGCTCTCTACAATGCAGTTCAGGAAGTAAGAGAAGAAAATAGTGACTATAAAGAGGTAGTAGATGATAGATTTTGAGTGTTAGGATTGCCTGAAATAAACATTAAACATTAATCATACTGATAATATTGCAGACTCATAAGGCAGTAACGTCCGATTAATAAAACTTCCAGCAATAGTTTCAGCTGAAAAATTGGCAGATATCAGGTCTCTTAATTTAAAGCAGAAGATATACCATACATGTTTTGCACAATGCCAAAAATAAATCCGTATTTTACGAACTTGTTGGAGGTGGTAATGGTGTAGGCAAAATCCGTCTTATTTTTAGAAATTTTTCAATCTTCGTCTGTAATGTACAATAGTAAGCCAGGAGTGATCCAAGTTCTAAGTTCTACCCCAATAGGTAAAGCTGCTTTCGGAATCCACGGATCAACACTGCATTCCATTTTTTCTCTACCAGTAAATCAATCTGGTTCAGATTTATGAACCTTAAGTAATGATTTAATCAATACACTGTATTCAAGGCTAATAGACCTTAAACTTATTATTATAGATGAAATATCTATGGTAGGATCCAAAATGTTTGCCCAGCTGGACTCCCGTTTAAAACAAATTTTTAAAAATACTTTTCCATTCGGTGATATTTCAGTCATAGTTTTCGGAGATCTACGACAGTAATCACCAGTAGGAGATCGTTGCATTTTTGACTCCAACTCTAATTATCTCTACAGTGCCATTTATGCGTCTTCTCATGGGACCTTTTCAAGTATTTTGAGCTCACAGAAATCATGCGACAACGGATGGACCAATTATTTGCTTCTGTTTTAAATAATATGGCATTGGGTATCATGACAACCGATGATATTAGTCTTTAACGGTCCCGCATATGTCAGCCTTCGGCTGTGCCAGATGATGCAATTCACCTTTTTAGTACCAATGCGGCAACTCACAACTAATACTCTAAAGTTAAACTCCATTCCGGCCGAACAATTTATTTCTACCGCTTGTATAGTTCTACCGCTTGTGATATTATAAAAGCTACACATTTAAATGCGGCAAATAGGGATATAATTTTAGAAGCCGTTAGTAGCTTTAGGTTGTCCGAAACACAGGGATTATGTGTGTCCCTTCTCTTGAAAACCACTGCTAAATATATGATTACGGTCAATGTAGATGCAGGGGCAACAGGCATTTTAATGCAAATAGATTTTGATGCATACAGCACTCCAAATACTTTATGGATGAAATTTTTAGAGGAAAGTATGGGAGTTCTTGCTCGCTCAAAATTTACACATCGTACAGAAACTTCATGGACCCCAATTCAGAAAATAGTTAAGAGTTTTCAATATCGAAGATATGAGCAAGTTACTGTTGGACGTAGCCAGTTTCCAATTGTACCTGAATAAGGTATAACCATCCACAAAATTAAGGCAAACGTGTGGCAAAGTGGTGGTTCATACTTGCCGGGTTATGCAGCGTGCTGCAATATACGTTGCTTGTAGTAGAGCAACAACTGCTTCGGGGTTATTTATTATAGGAGATATTGTTCGTCCTAAACATCCCAAAAAAGATGATAAGGTCCAAAATCAGATAGAGAAATTGCGGGCTGAAAAACTATACTGACATAATACTGAAAGCACACACTGTCATATTGAAGACATTCGATCGGACAGGTTAATGCTTCCGTCGTCTGTTCTATGTTTCGCTGAGGCCTCAACATACGCAAACGAAAATATCGACATTCCAGGGTTTACTGTTGTTGTCCCTCAAGATTGCGAGATAATACCTTACGCAGTGCGACCTAAGAGGGGTATCATCATTCACGTTAGGAATAATATTGTTAACAATGTTTCACAATGTTTAAGCGGTAGAAAAATATCAGAATCAGTCGTTTTTGAATATGCCATATTTCGGTACAAATCTATAAGTTTCTAAGTAGTTTATAAAAGTCCGACTTATCCGTTAGCTACGTTTAAAACAGAATTTGAGGATTTATTTCAGCAAAATCAAATGTGAAATGATCATTTATTTTAGGAGATTTCAATTTATGCTTGAGTAAATTTGATAGTTGCAGGACCCTCTATGATAATTTGATAGGTAAAGAATTTAGGGCTTGTTAGATTTGAAAACGTCGACTACCAATTGTGACTCGCACATTGATTGGGCGTTTTCAAATATTTCCAGCGAGGACGTTAGCGGACCGTTTTTGAGACCGCTTATAGTTACCACAGCGGAATCTCAGTTAGTATAGGATAGTATATATATTTGAAAATATAGTCTGTATGCAGATAAATAAATTAAATAAGTATATTTCAATTTTGTTTTAAGAAACTTAAGATGTATGTAAAAAGGCTTATTATAATTACATATATATATAAAGTTTAATATTTATACCTGTGTTCAGGGTATTCCCTAGTCGGGCGCTCCCGACTAGAGCATTCTTACTTGTTATTAATATTTTGGTTTATATATTATATAATATTTATTATTATAATATTTATTATTATATAATATAATATATAATATCCGCGGGAGGTAGACAAATTAAACTGGAGGGCGACAGGTATCCAGAGTCCGCATACTAACGGCAGAGCACCCCCTCGGTCATGAATCCTTCGGCATATGCTGTTCCACCTTGGATTGGGGTAATTTTCTGAAGAGTGGTCTTCTCTTTGCCCGACTACCATTAGTCAGCACCTTTGGCAGAGACATGATCAGGCCAAGGATCTGCTTTCAGCCGCCCTCACGAGGAAATAAAGTCGCACTTCTAACAATGTGTGCAGATACGGCGCGTATTATTCAAGTAATAATTACACGTTAGTCCCCTTGCACACCAGTTAGCTGACGGCCAAATAAAAAGTGAAATTCTATGTGAAAAATGTCAAAATAAAGTTAACAATTTTCTTTGCTGTATATTTTATAATATTTATTATATGTATAATGCTACCAGATAACTGATAGCGGATTGGCCACTTTGCCGCTATATTTTGATTTTGTATGGAACAGCTGATTGTGTATGTTTACCAAAAGATGAAATCAAATGAAAATTTCATCAAAATCACTTGGCAGATTTATAAATTATAAATTCTTAGTGAAAAAATAAATTCTTATGTGCTATGCTGAAATAAGAGTGGCAATGTAAAATGGAAGCATAAGCAGGTTATGAGTTCGTACATTTGGTTCAGATCACTTCGTCTCCGTCTTCGGGCCCATTCGCGCCGAAGTTACACGAAAGCGATGCCGAAGCTACGAACAGTGTCGGGTCAAAATACCAAGACACTGCAAACTACGGGAGAATTACGTACGGAGAATTATGGTCAAACAGATATTCAACTACCGGGACAGGTTGCCGCCGGTGTCTATGATAGTTTGTTACTTTGTTGCGTAGCGAAGGGTTTTTCACGACAAAGTCGGTAAATTTTCCACTCGCTCTTACTTACCAATTACGAAGGTTAGGATAAAAGGGGATAAGCGGGGTTGCATATACAAACGACAAAATAAATAAAACAAGAAAGATGGATCTAGTCGGGGGTCCCCGACTAGGAGATACCCTGAACATTGAAAGCTCTTTGCATTCATAAACACATTCACAAAGTCACACATACACACACACACAAACGCACACAGCCAGGTGCGCACTTTGCACATTTGATGCGCTTGGCCCCACTATGGAAAATTAATTCTTGAATAACTTCTAACCTAAGAGTATGATCGTTATGTTTTTCAGTGCTTAATAAGAGCATCCAAATCTATGTACAAACCACGGCGCAAGTCTGTAGTACTCGTTGTGCGTTTTCTTGATATGGGGGGCGAATGGGGGGAGTTATCCGAAATATTCATAATCTGCGAATCTTTTACGAGCATATATTAAACTTAATTTGATGGCTCTAGCTCTTATAGTCTCCGAGATATGCCAAGAAAACCAAGTCTTAAAATCGATTTTTATCGATAATAATACAACGGAGCAAGATATCGAAAAAAAAATGATAAACTTGTGCTGCGTATGGATTCGGAGAATCTAAAGTCGAAAAGTTTAGGTCTCTAGCTTTTTGTAATTTACGGGATCGCTGCGTTCGTACAGACGGACAGACGGACGGACGGACAGCCGGACATGGTTAAATCGACTCAGATCGTCGTCCTGATCAAGAATATATATACTTTATGGGGTTGGATTCGCTTTCTTCTGCTTTTCACATACACTTGCACAAAACCATTATACCCTTTTTACCCATGTTCAATGGGTTTAGGGTATAATAAATAACAAGTAAGATGGCTCTAGTCGGGAGTGCCCGACTAGGAGATACCCGGAACTCAGCTACAGATATGTAAGATATTTATTATAGTTAAGTTTAATTAGATAATGTGGTTCATAATACAAAGTTAGTTGTGACCGATCTGACAACGTTTTTAATTCCACTTTCTCCTCTTACCGACAACAACCGACGACTTCTCTGTGCCACTTTCGACTTCCTTCTTCTCTATCGACTCTGACGACTTATCGATAGGCGGCAGTTATCCAAAATGTTAACTAACAGGGTAGTGTTAGCTCCTTGACACTTCTGCACTTTACATTCGGCCCTCCTGATCCCCCTCATCTGTCCCAGATGATAATATCTCGTTGTTCTCTGACATAAAGCGCCATAATTTCATGTTATCACTGCTAGCTGCTGTGATATTTGGTCCCTTGTTATTTGCGACCTTTCTGACGTCATAGAGGCCGTTTCGTTTGATTTTGGTAACTTCGTATGGGCCTAAATACCTCCGACAGTCGATCCTCAGCTTGGCTATGCATCTTCGTACCAAATATGACCTCGAATGGTGACGACTTTAACGTTGCATGCACGTACGAATTAATCGCCTTCTGGACCTGGGGCACATACTTGTACCACTTCGTTGACTCATGCATTGACAGCTTCGCGATGATACCCAAAATTTAACGGTTTACTCGCTCAATCTGGCCGTTGCCTCTCGCCACACATGTCGTTCTCCAGACATGCTCTACTTTGTTGTCGTGGAGAAACTCGCTGAAAGCGCTGGATGTAAACGCTGATCCTCTGTCGCTAATTATGCGTTTGGGGAAACCAAACACCGTTGACCAGTCGCTGAGCCTCTTGATAACCTCTTCATAGCCAGTTGATTTGGTTGGAAACAGCCATACAAATTTCGAAAACGCATCTACAACTGCCAAAATGTATTTGTATTGCTTGGCTGTTCCGTCCATTGGCCCCAAGTGATCAAAGTGCAGCGTGTGTAGTGGCGTATCTTCTTTGTCTATGCAGTGCAGATAACCCTCTTGTTTGCCCAACTTTTTACTGGAAAAAAAAAAATACTGATACAGTTAGCAATCAACTTTGATACCTTTCCCTCAAGGTGAGGAATCCAGTATTGCTGCTGTATTGCGTGCATCGTCTTGACTGTTGAGAAATTACCAACTTCGTGTGTTCCTTGGATAACCTCTCGTTCCATCCGCTTCGGAACAGCAAGCAACTCATTGCCATTAACGACTTTAAACAGTAGACCACCTTTGAGTCTTAATATTGGCATTGCTTCAGGATCTATACAACGGCTTTGATGAAATCGTCTTCTTGTTGTGCCTTTTTTATACGAGCTATTAGTTCGGTCGTCACGAACATGCACGCCTGTGGAAAACTGCTGAGACAGTCCACGTGTCTCATTCTATCGCCTGGTCAATGTACTGCTTTGAATGTGAAGTCCTCCATATACAAAATCCACTGGGAAACTTCTCTCGGTATGTCTGCTTTAGTTGTTGTCTGCTTAAACGCCACACAATCAGTAACAATATCAAATTGGATCCCCAACAGATAGTGGCGAAACTTCTTCAGAGCGAGGTATGCTGCCTTAACTTCTAAGTAATAACTGTGACGCTTAGACTCAGCTTCTGTTGTTTTTCTGCTCCAATAATAAACCGGATGAAAACTGTCATTAAACATCGGCAGCAACACAGCTCCAAAGCCTTCCTTGGATGCATCCGTGTGGAGTTCAGTTGGCGCTTCCCGTGAATAAATATTTAGTACCGGCTCTATAACCAGTAGCTGCTTTAATCTTCGTAGAGCGTGGTGCTCTGCTTCGCCAATGTTGAACACCACTGCCTTCCTAAGTAGATTCGTAAGAGGCTGTGCAACTTGTGCGTACCCAGGAATGAATTTTCTGAAGAAACCTGTGAGTCCCAGAAAAGCTTGAACTGCTTTAATGTCCTTAGCCGTTGCAAAACGGCTGACTGCTGCTGTCTTCTCTTTGCCGGGCCAGATTCGACCGTCTTCGATTATATGGCCAAGAAAGCTTATGCGTGGCTGCATGAAGCTACACTTCTTCCATTTTATCATTAGACCATATTGCGCGGCTGTCTCTAGAACCAACTTTGTTTTCTGCATGCATATATCGGGTGACTCGGCGTAAACAATTATGTCGTCCATATAAAGCTGCATAACATCAGAATTGAGTAGTTCTTGAAAAATGTAATTTACGAATCGAATGAACGCAGCTGGCGAGTTTTTAAAGCTAAAAGGCGCCTTGTTAAACTTGACAAACGCTGTATACGGTTTGCTCTGCTCCTCTATGGGTACATGAAAGAACCCATTTTCTGAATTGGGCACAGTTTTGCAGCTTCTGTGGGACAGTTTTGCAGCTTCTGGTAGCTGCTCTCTATCATCTGCTCGACATCTTTGCGATATTGCGGCGGAACTACAAAAGAAGACTCTTCGGTGACATTATAAATAAGAGTATGTTCATCTTTGGCATCGAGTCTGCATCTAGCTTCAAAAACGAGTACCCTTGCTTGTCGGCGATCAAACGAAACTTTTTGATGAAATCGTGCCCCAACAGAGCATCGTAATCGATCTGATTATTGGGTACGACTAAAAACTTCTGGCCCGTCTGCAACTTGTCCACCATAACCTCTGCGTTAATGCATCCAATAGGCTTTGTTGTTGTATGGCCCAGACCGCGCAACGTGGATGTGCTTTTAAAAAGCTTAACGTTTTTCATGTTCTTCACGACACTCTCTTTAGTTATGGTCACATCCGATCCTGTATCTATGAGACAATCAACTTTAGAGCCATTTATTTCAACTTCTTTCATGCGACTGCGGTCAGCAACGACGCGAACTTAATCAACTTCAATAACTTTATCGGCTTTTTCGGGACAGTTACGAGAGATATGACCGCTTTGATTACATTTAAAACATTTAATTTCGACTGTGCAATCTTTTCGTTTGTGCTCGCCAGATCCACAGTTGAAGCAATATTCTTTTTTACCGCTTTGCTAGCTTTGTTGCTTAATACTTGATCTCGGCTGATATTTTCCGTACTTCTTTTCAGATATGCTTAAACTTTCATATATATCAAACTCTTCTTTCAAGGCTCTGAAGGACTTACAGCTATACATAGCACATTTGTATTCGTTTTTTAAGTCAAGACCGTTCACAACATGACTTATGACAGCTGCGTCTTCAACATAACCTACTGCTGCAATTTTTTTCATATGTAGCAAATACTCATGTAGCGTCTCGTTGCTCTTCTTCTTTCCATCTTGCAGCTGCTGATGAATGTCTGCACTGTTATATCTACATTTAAATTCTTCGAACAATACGCGTTTCAGCTCATCATAGTCAGACACTATTTCAGCTTCCAGGAAAAGCTTAGCTGCAGCGGTCATCTTTCCCCTAGCATGTACATATTTTTGTTTATCTGTGAGTTCATACGCGTCCGCATTCTTTTCAAAAATTTCGAACCACTTTTCTATTGGTACAGACTTGCCATCACACTCGCTTATTATTTTTCCAAAATTATCCGGAGTGATTTTCGTTTGTTTTTCACGTTGCTCCTCAGAAATTATTTTAAGGCTTAACAGTTGTAGCATGTAGCGTTTATACTGTTTCCCTGATTGTTCTCATTTATATCTGTCATTTCGTTCACACTGGCACGCGATGTTTCCAGTCCGACTTCTGCCATCTCATTTACACTCGAACGCAACTTTACTCCTTTTTCTTTTGGTTTTGTAGTTTCTACTTTTGTATTCTGCTTCTTTATCGGCGTTATCTTCATCTTGCGCGTCTTTTTCTATACGAGTCTATACTACCCAAGTAACGGTTTTGCACAAAATGACGGCGACACTGAGGCGACTTTTGATTTCACAACTGTTCGACGAAATTACACCAAGATCGACTTGTATCAAACTGTGCGTCTCTGGCTATGCTCACAGAAATCGAATTGTTCAACTTAATATTTATAGCTAAATTAACAATTTCACAACTTTATAGCAGCATATAACAACTTTATCAACTTTTTCGAAATTCTGCTCTTGCACCAGTCAACTTTATTCGATCATTTTAACTCTTTTTCGACACGGACGAGGTCGCAACTGTAAGACGCTCTTTAACTCTACATTTGACACGGACAAGCCCCCAAATGTAAGATATTTATTATAGTTAAGTTTAATTAGATAATATGGTTCATAATACAAAGTTAGTTGTGACCGATCTGACAACGCTTTTAATTCCACTTTCTGCTCCTACCGACAACAACCGACGACTTCTCTGTGCCACTTTCGACTTCCTTCTTCTTACATATATTAATAAAACATATTACATATATTTTTACATATATTTAATAAAACACCTCTGCATTCATACATATTTTACTTAGTAAAATAAAATACAAATAAATAATAACAAGTAAAATAGCTCTAGTCGGGTGCCCCTCACTAGGAGATACCCTGAACCCAGCGGCGTTACATGCATTTAAAGCTCTTTGTATTCATACACACATTCACAAAGTCACTTTACACATCGGCTGCGCTTGGCCCCACTATGGAAAATGAATTCTTAAATAACTTCTAAACTAAGAATATGATCGTTATGAAATTTTCAGAGCTTAATAAGAGTCTTAAAGTCTCCGAGATATGCCATGAAAACCAAGTCTTTAAATCGATTTTTATCGATAATAATGAAACGGAGCAAGATATCGAAAAAAAAATGATAAACTTATACTGCGTATGGATTAAGAGAATCTAAAGTCGAAAGTTTAGGTCTCTGGCGTTGGTAGTTTCCGAGATCGCTGCGTTCATACAGACGGACGGACATACGGACCTGGCTAAATCGACGCAGCGCATCGTGCAAGAATATATATACTTTATGGGGTCGGAGATGCTTCCTTCTGCCTGTTACATACAATTGCACAAAACCATTATACCCTTTCAATGGGTTCAGGGTATAAAAATTAATATAAAAATTTAACATTTGCTGACAAATTTAAATATGCCGTAGTTGTGAAAATTTTCTATAGGAAACTATATCCTTCAAATGTAGGTTGATTTGATCTGCGATAGCTTTTTGAGAGTGTGCATGCCAAATACCAATTTTTCCCGATTTTGTTGCTCCAGAATATTTCAAATCGCCGATATCCCAGCATTAAGTTGCGCTTGGACCAATAAGAGTGTTAAATTAAAAAAATAAATAAAATAAAAAGTAAAAAAAAAACTTCGTTGATACTGCGGGACTCGAAATCGCGTCTGTTAGCGCGACAGGCAACATCTCTACTATCGAGCTACAGCAGCGTTTTGACTATGACTATTGACTATGTCCAAATCTGAGTTTAGAAACACACATGCTAAAACAATCGGTTGAGAATTCGAAAAAGAACTCACGCATATGAATGTGCATATAATTAAATATGTATGTATGTATGTGTGCACACGCATGCAGAAAACGTCTGCGCTTGGCGCTTGCCTCCAAATTGCTTGCCAAGCGATTTCTTAACCGATTTCGATGAAATTTATTTTGATGCATTCTTATTGTACTATATCACATTTGTATAGCAGCGTTACTCATCTTAGTATTCATATTGTCTTTGCCTCAACCTCATTGAGAATAGGTAAAAATGGCTTTGTGCAAATGTATTTAACAGACAGAAGGAGCCATCTCTGACCCCAGAAACTAAATATAATCTTGATCAGAAATAATAGGCGAGTCGATTTAGCCACGTCCGTATGTCCGTCCGTCCGTCTGTTTGGCGCATCGCTATTGGAATTTTTAAGAGCTAGAAACTTCAACTCTTCGAAAATAGAGTCATCCATGGCTTGCCCAAAATTGAGGTGTATCGACATGTTATCGATTCGCCAGTCTCCTATTGGACGTGCCACAAAGATCTTAACACTGTGTCTAACCACAAGTATATATTCCAAGTTTCAAGTCCCTTGCTTTAAAGTTGCGATTGGCATTGCGTGGCATTTCGATAAAATTTTTATTTATTCCTCAGTTTTTAAGCAGTCTGATTACTAATTATGACCTCAAAGATCGCACAAAAAATGTTTTAGATACGCTCACTGGGGGCATAGCAAATCGGTAAAATCCACAATTTTAGAGCTAGATTTACCAAATTTAGTAAGCCGTTTTCTGATAACCTGCTCTAAATATAGAGATTTTCGGCGACGCCACTTCCTTCCCCACAAATTAAAAAAAAATTACATTTTTCCAAAATAACAATAATTTAGACCGTGAACGAGTATTGCGCAGTCGGCTATGACCTGCAACGTTGTTCTAAAAATTTTGTTGTGCTGTTTGCGATTGTATAGGATGGAATTAGTTTATGAGTTACTCAAGAATTCATTTTCTCAGCCCAGCCGCTAAGTATAGTGTGCAGTAGCGGCGTGTGTGTATGTGTCATCTTATGGGCTTAAATGGGCTTAAATGTTTGTGCTGACAGCCGACGCTCCCGACTGGAGCACTCTTACTTGGTTTTTATATTACTAACATATGAATTTGTTCATAACAAACAAAAAAAAAAATTTAATTTAATTGCAACTTTAGTTAAGTAAGATTGTTAGTCCCCAGTGCCTGAGTAGGAGGATACCCTGAACCCAGCTGCGAGATGTGAGCACAAACATTTAAACCCCTTTGCATTCATTTAAATTAATTCTTGAATAGTTCTAAACTAAGAGTATGATCGTTTTAAAATTTCCCGGACATTCAATTCCACAACCAAAGCGCAAGTCTTTAATACTTAAATTGCGCTTGTTATAGGCCGAATAGGGGGAGGTAATTTGGAAATATTCTCAATCTGCTCATTGGTTACGAGAATTTATTAAACCAAATTTGGTGGCTCTAGCTCTTATAGTTTCTGAGATATGCTTGAAAGTTCAGCTCTCTAGCTCTTGTAGTGGCTGAGATGGACGCGTTCATACAGGCAGACGGACATGGTTAGATCGACTCGGCTAGTTATTTTGCCATTTTAACAATAACAACAACTTTTGTCAAGGTATTTTACTTAAATAATTCTCTCTTTAATAAGACATTTATTTATTTATTTTAAAGTATATATTATTTTAAGTTATAAATTATCAACCTAACTATTTTTTAAATAGCACTGGCTGCTATGGCCTGCGGCTAAGACAAACACTACACCCATACACTAGTCTGGACTTTGAACCCGGATCCCCGTTGTTAAATGCCTGAGCACTCAGACACCTCATCTACAGAGGACTGCAAATAAGACATATAAAACATAATTTTAGAGTATTCAGAAACGATATAAATTATTTGTTTATTAGAAACATTCTAAACCGCATCTGCGAAAAAAACGGAATTCCTAATCGGGGATTTTGCAGAGGTTATGTGAAAAAATATACTGGGACATTGGTACTTATGTTACCGTAAAAACAAACCCAAGGATGCAAATGTTTCAGCTTGTACTCAGGAACTTTTTTAAAAGGATACATGGATTTATATGTACATGTGTACAGCAAATAAGTACAAGTACATTCAAAACAATTGTACATTTTTGGGGTCATGGTAATAAATGCATTATTTTGCAGGTAGTTCACATCGAAACACAGCTGTCGCAGCTGTTGAGAGGTTAAGCGGCTGTCGCGGGTTTTGGCAGGTACTGTTGCTTATACATTTACCGTTATATTTCTATATAAGTTAATTACACATAACGACGCCATTTCAGTCAATCCTATACTTTCAGAATGTCACATCGCAGCCGTTCACGTTACATCTTTGAGACAGCAGCAAATATGAGGACCTTTCGTCATCAGATTTTCGACAACAACCAAAGTGTGGACTGTCAGACCTGTCACAGTCTTGTCGCAGCACACGAGCCCTACAGTCATCACTGGCTGGGTGCTCAAGATGATCAGCACATTAAGTTGGGCTTGGACGAAAAGCTACTGCTTAAGCGCATCGAACGGGAGCGCATTGAAACGTTCATACTCTGCGATGAAAGCGCTGCGGGCCGTACCAATGAGTTTATATTAGAAGCAGGCATGGAGGCCGTGCCACAGTTACTGCGTTTTCTGAGTTATGAGGACAACCGGCTGGAGTTGTCCATTGGGTTTTACGTGAATGTGACCAAACAGCGCATGTACTTCGAGAGCACTTCTATAATATTACACCACCATTTGGACATAAAGGAGACCGTGGACATGGTGTTCTCGCTATTGCTGGAGAAGATTGGCAGCTTTGTGCTGTCCCATCAACGCGTTCCACTGGAGGCATGTTCAATAAAACGCTTAAAACTTATTGTAAAGCGTCTATGCCTGGGACAACAAAATCTCCCATTGCAATACCGTGTAAAAAACGATACACGTTACGTGGGTACCAACAACGCAGCTCGTGTCGACATTGGGCAGCTCACGGAGAGCTACAAGAGCTATCATGGCCAACGCTTTGGCCAATTTCCTGCCTCCTTGAAGGTAAATTTATACTGCTTGCGCGTGTGCTCTAGTACTAAGGAGCTGTATGCGGTGCCATATCTGATCAGTAGCGAGGATGTGAATAGCACACCCACATTTCTCATATTAACAGATGTAACCGGTGTATTCCGCGGTTTGCACGAAATAGGAAATATCCGGAAATTTCTCAGTGCAGATTCACATGACCATTTGTTTGAGTGTCGACAGTGCAAGTCACATTTTGCTGATCGCTCGCAGTTCGCATTGCACAAGCAAATCGATTGTGGGGATGGCTTTGTGGTGTGGCATATAGACCAGCAGTCAACGGAGCTGTATGAAAATTGTTTGTTGTTGCCTAGACAGTTTTTTAATTTTTCTTGGTTTGGAATTGGAAATTGATTAAATCTGTACATAAGTATGTACAATAGAATACATAATAATACACCTTTACACCGATTAGCGGCCTAGATTGGGACCGGAAAAGCAGTATATGGAAATGCCATAAAACGAATACCATATTTCCATACATTTGTATGAAAAAATAAGTAAGTACTGTGCACCCAGCTGCGAGCTGTCGTTATATACAACCCCCTTGCATTCATACATACATTCACAAAAACACACATTCATACACACACACACAAACACGCGCCGCAATCTACGCACTTTACTCAGCGGGTGCGCTTGGAAAATTAATTCTATGGAAAATTAATTTCTAAATTACTTCTAAACTAACTGCATGCTACACAATCGTAAACAGCACAACAAAAATTTTAAGAAAAAGGCTACAACATAATCTTCAAATAGAATACGCAAATATAATGTGTGCCACTAAAGTGAAGATACACCAATAAGGAATTTTGAAAAACTACTTAATCTTTATTATTTTTTGACATAAATAAAAATTTGAAGTCCAAAAATGTTTATTCATAATTTAAAAGTAATATAAAATAAAAATCTATTTATTTCGCTAAGCGGTTTTCTTTATATTCAACTTATAATAAAAAAATATAAGATCCTAACTCCACAAAAGTCTTGGTACACATTCAAGCGGTTAGATGTTTATGCGTATTGCGAGCTTCTGAGAATATATTTTGAAACGGAACTCTTCTTTATTCCATTTGTGCACATCTGGGCAACAATTGCCAAAGAGCGTTTAATTAAATTTATTTAATTTAGTATGATGCGCAATTATTTTACTTTAGAAGAACGTATGATAATATTAAAATATCATGTTAAGAAGTAAAAGTCAAACGCGTGTTTTTCAAAAATTTCATTAAGAAGCCGATCAACAATTCAAAATGTAAATGGCCGTTAATCGGCCATCATAATTGACAGAGGGAGATAAGCGAATGATTTATTTATATATTTATATAATGCAAGCTTTGGCGGCGAGCTGGAGATACGTACAGCCCCAAATGCACTAATAAGACTGTTAAACACGATGGTGGATGATGATTTTAAGACTTATGATTTATGAGGGGGTGTCTAGACGAAGGAAACATTTTTATTATCGTTCTTGAAGTGAAACTAGCATTTTTGGTTTGTCGCCGCTATTGAATCTAGATTCTTGAAATTGGGAATATATACTCGTGTATACCCACCTCAGATAAAGTGTTGAGGTTTTGGGGGTGCGACCATTGGGGCCATGGCAATTCGATAAAATGATATCTCTCCCTCAGTCTTAAAGCTTATTAAGATGGCTCTACCCTGATGGAGATACCGTGAACCCAGCGGCGAGATGTCGTTACATACATTTAAACCTCTTTGCATTCACACACATTCAAAAAGTCACACATACTACACACACACATAAACGCACGCAGCAAGATGCGCACCTTACACATCGGCTTTGCTTGGCCTCACTATGGAAAATGAATTCTTGAATACCTTCTAAACTAAGAGTATGATCGTTATGAAATTGTAATTTAATTTAAGAGCATCCAAATCTATGTACAAATCAAAGCGCGAGTCTTTAGTACTTGATTTGCGTTTTTTTGATATGGGGGGCGAATGGGGGATCCAAAGTAAGTATCCAAAATTCGAAAATTCTGTTATCTGTGTATTCTTAACGAGCACATATTAAACCAAATTTTGTGTTTCTAGCTCTAATAGTATAGCTCTAATATGCTCAAAAATCCGGATTAAGGAAACCAATAAATATCGATAGTAAGAAAACGGGGCGGGTATCGATAACTTTAAATATCCTTAATCTGCCTGAGGTATACACGAACTTATAACCTAAACGTTAATCCCTAGCTCTTATTGCAGCACTTTCTGCCAATTGGATTGTCAAATTGATCAAATTTTACCACACGTTTTCTTTAAAAACTTCTGTGATTCTTAACCGATTTTGATGAATATTATTGCAATAGATTCTTCTATTGCTATAGTATATATAAATATTCATGCGAACCAAATTTTGTGTCTCACGGTCTCAAAATCTAAGGAAAAAAACAGTACAAACGGACGGACAGACAGACAGACGGACATGGCTAGATCGACTTGGGTAGTGATGCTGATCAAGAATATATATGCTGTATGGGGTCGGAGATGCCTCCTTCTGCCAGTTACATACATTTGCACAAAACAACCAGTGAGAACGTTGCAGTCGGGTGTAACCGACAGCGGATTACTCGTTCACAGTGTAATAACAACTAAAACATGTACCCTAGCACTATGTGTATTAATAATAATAATAGTATTTTTCGAATCCCGATCCTATAAGCAGCATCCCACCTCCCGCCCAACCGACCGAGGGGCGCAGTCATGTACAACACGAATATAAACTATCTACAATCTACTTGCTAAATAGCTTAGGAGTAAAGACTTAATACGAGGAAGGGAAGACTCCGAACGGATCACTCTGTAATGTTTATTAAAATCATCACAACGGACGCGGAAGGGTTCATGCAGGGTATAGTTAGTTAAGCAATGGTTAAGTACTAAGGGTTTAAAATTACGTGTTATTCTGGTTGGAATCGAGAAAGTTAATTGGCTTATCAACTCAGATGAATCTATTACGCCACTAATAAAATTGTGGACAAAGATTACGTCAAGCATAGTTCTCCGATTTAGTAGAGAGGGGAGATTATCAATAAGAGCCTACTTGGGTATGATGGCAACCGAACATCAGGATCCCAATTTAGGCCACGAAAGGCAAATAATACAAATTTCCTTTATACCGTCTCAATTCGGTTCGGATGTACTGCGTATTGTGAGGACCATACACATGACCCAAACTCGAGAATGGGTCGGACAAGAGATATGAAAAGTGTCTCTGTCGTGTAAGGGTCATCAAACTCCTTGGACCATCTCTTGATGAATCTAAGAATAGTCATAGCCTTGTTGACTATGGTCGTAACATGAGACGACGCCTAGGTCGTTAATAACTTTATCGGTTTTATTTAATCGTTCAAGCAGTATGCTACCTAGCTTGTACGGAAACATTTGAGGAGAGCTTCGATAAAATTAAGATTTAATAGGTTATCTTGACACCAGGACTCAAAGGCGTCAAGATCGACTTGTAAGAGATTACTTGAAGCTATATTCTTATATATAATGCACAATTTCACATCATAGGCATACATTAGCACCCAAGAGTGTGAAAGTAACGAGGGAAGGTTATTAATGAAAAGAGTAAAGGGAAGCGGACAAGATGACTACTCTGGGGAGCCCCATATGTCACCCTGATACAATTAGAATATACATTTCTAAAAAGAACCCTTTGGGATCTATTTCTCAGATATTCTGAAATCAAGTTAATAAGATTTTTGGGAAGCCAAGAAGGCATAATTTGTGTAGTAGCAAGGAGTCGTTTACTGAGTCAAAAGCCTTGCTGAAATCAGTTTAAATAACATCAGTCTGCATTTTGTTTTTGAAGCCATCAATTACCAGAGAAGAGAACTCTAGATGGTTAAATATTGCAGTTGAGATGCTATAGTGCTCTCAAAAGCTTTTGGTATTGCAGTCAATTACAAGTATAAAATACCAACAAAAAAAAGTTTGCCTATGCGCGATCACAACTGTCACCTTAACAGCGTGTTAGACATCATCGACACTTACATAACCTACAGAACGAGAATAACAGAAGTCTGTGGCTAGCGCAGAAAAGTTCATACAGAAACCGCTGTTGGTTGGTGCATATGATAAACACAACTTATGTTAAAATAATTTGTGTACCCTGAATCCATTGAAAATGAGTAAAAAGGGTATAATGGTTTTGTGCAAATGTATGTAACAGGCAGAAGGCATCTCCGGCCCCATAAAGTATATATTCTTGATCAGCATCACTAGCCGAGTAGATCTAGGGTTAAAAGGGAATAATGGTGTTGTGCATCTCCGACCATAAAGTATATATTCTTGATCAGGACGACGAGCTAAGTCGATTTAGACATGTCAGTCTGTCGGTCCGTCCGTCCGTCCGTCTGTATGAACGCAGCGATATCGGAAACTACAAAAGCTAGAAACCTAAACTTTTCGACTTTAGATTCTCCTAATCCATACGCAGCACAAGTTTATCATTTTTTTTTTGATATCTTGCTCCGTTTTATTATTATCGATAAAAATCGATTTTAAGACTTGGCATATCTCGGAGACTATAAGATCTAGAGCCATCAAATTTGGTTTCATATGTGCTCGTAAGTAATACGCAGAGTATGAATATTTCGGATTTTGAATTGAACGATTTGATATAAAAAAAACGCAAAACAAATATTAGAGACTTGCGCTTTGGTTTGTTCATAGATTTGGATGCTCTTATTAAGCACTGAAAATAACGATTATACTCTTAGTTTAGAAGTTATTCAAGCATTCATTTTTCATAGTGGGGTCAAGCGCAGCCGATGTGTAAAGTGTGCAGCTTGCTGCGTGCGTTTGTGTGTGTGTGCAAAGAGGTTTAAATGTATGTAACGGCTCGCCGCTGGGTTCAGGGTATCTACTATCTAGTCTTATTTTTTAGGGCTTTCTTTACTTTGGCTTTCACAGAAACTATCTTTGTCATCTAAAATTAGTTTATCATCTTTTAATATTTTGTTTACACTGGCAATATTATCAAATTCATGTTTTTTTTTATATACTTAATATAAAAAGTTGGTAAAAGTTTGATCACAATTATTCTGCACACATTTTAATTTTAAATACTTTCTTGTTAAAAAATGATGATGAAAAATGATTTGCCAAATTAAAAGATTTTAAGCAAACCAAAAACGTAAACATTTTGTTAGAATTTTAAAAGAGTTCAAACAAATTTTAAAAAATTACTCTTTTTAGAGCAAAAGAAAGAGAAAAAGAAAAATTTTAAATTTTTATTTTAGAAGGGTTTAAATAATATTGTTGTTTGTTTCTTTCTTTGACGTAATGAAATTTTTCAGAGCCGTAATATTATATGATTAGATATCATACGGAGTGTTAATATCAAATAAATATTTTTGTGTGAACACCCAAGATTGCTGGCATGCTTTTTATTATTAATGGTTGTAGTCAATCCTGCGGAAAAGTATTTGTAAATGACCTTTGACCTCTTTTGTAGTCATTGAATGTTGTTAGCTTCATCACCATACTCTCTTGCGAAACCACAATTGGTACTTTTTTTGTTCTTTATGCCCCGAATCCATTGAAAATGTGTAAAAAGGTATAATGGTTCTGTGCAAATGTAAAAACTACAAATGCTTATTGACCTAAACTTTTCGACTATAGATTCTGCTAAGCCATACGCAGTACAAGTTAATCAAGTACTTGTTGTTAAACGCTGTGATGCCATCACCAGCCGTTTTGCTGACTCATCAGGAAAAGCAAGTAAGATGGCTCTAGTCGGGAGTGCACGACTAGGAGATACCCTGAACCCAGTGGCGAGCTGCCGTTACATACCATTATTTAAACCCCTCTGCATTCATGCTTATTTTACTTAGTAAAATAGTTGTGAAATTTTTCGTAAAATTTTCACAGAATGCGAAACTATAGCTTTCAAATGTAGGTTGCAGTTGATCTGCGAAAGCTTTTTGAGAGTGTGCATGCCAAATACTTAATTTTCCTCATTTTGTTGCTCCAGAATATTTCAAATCGCCGATATCCCAGCATTAAGTTGCACTTGGATAACACACCAATAGGTGTGTTAAGTTCAATAATTAATAAAAAATAAGATAAAATAAAAATTTAAATAAACAGTACAATAACTCCGTTGACACAGCGGTACTCAAACTCGTGTCTAATAGCGCGCCAAGCAACAACGCTTCGAGTGCAGTGATCTCTGCAAACAGGGTGACATTTCTCAGAAGAACTTTAAGAACTGGAAATTAGTAGCCAATTGCGTGAAGATTTAGACGAGTTAGTAGTGTCTCTAGGAACGGCGATTTAAAGCAAATTATCATTGCGTCTTGATGCAAATGCATTGAGTAATAAAATTTTATTATTATCATCGGCTACGATCGTGCAAATCTGGATATTGTAGGATATGTGGAGCCAAGCATCATTCGCTGCTGCACCTAAACAATTCTCTCTCGTCTTCGAGCCAGCCTGTTGCAGCTGTCAATTCTTCGTCCACTGCCCATCCGTCTTTTTCTAATTCGTTGCCATCTGCATCCACCTCTCTTGTTGCCCAGTACCTCAGCAGTGATGCTGTCCTGTTAATCACTGCTATGGTGCTTGTTAAAAATTGTTCAGGCACATTAACACCGTGTCTTGTCTTATTGGACTCTGGATCTCACCTTCATTTAATTACTTCTCGTCTCGCTCAGCGGCTTCAATTGCGAAAGCACAAATCATCAACTATTGTGTCTGGTCTTGGAGATTCTCGATTTGCCAAAGAAGGCATCACGGCCTCTGTCAAGCTTCAGTTCCAAGCCTCAGAGTATTCAACATGTCTCACCGCTGTAGTAGCGCCCAATATAACTGATAGCCAACCAAGCTTCGCAATTAATACCACAAATTAGAAAACTCCCGCCAACAGATCCATTGTTCTTCAAGCCACAACGCGTGGACTTGCTGCTTGGAACTAGCTTATTTTATGAGCTTCTCTGTGTTGGTCAAATAAAGTTTCTTACAGGGCTGCCATGTATTCAGAAGACTAGACTTGGTTGGGTAATGTCAGGAGGTGGACCATAGTTAGGTGGCTCTACGTTGATTGCGAAACGGACTACAGCCGATTTGGAATCAAGCTCTGGAAATAGAGGAAATAGTGCGACGATTTTGGTAGATAGAAAGCTGCTTGAACTTTAAATTCAGAAACTCAAAGGATGAAGGAAAATTACTGTGAAGAACATTTTGTTAGGACATTCTCCAGATTGCCTAGTGGACAGTATTCGGTGCGTTTACCCATTAAGCGAAGTTTGGAGCTATCGTCCTGATCTCAAGGTTCAATATTCTGAATTTTAAAATTAATATTTAGATCTTGGTCACATGTAGCATTTTTGAGAAAGTGCAGTCTTTTAAATTCCCTCGACGCGTGCTCATGCCTTCGGCAGCCATGGAAGTGCATGGTTTCTGCGACGCCAGCATTGAGGCGTATAGTGCCTGTATTTATATAATTTCCAGACGGCATCTGTCTATGCTCTAAGTCGCGGGTAGCTCCATTGCAAACAATTACACTGCCGAGGCTGGAACTCTGTGTCGCCGTATTATTAGCTCATCTCATGCGGGAAGTATCGAAGCTCAAACTCTTTAATGGAAAATTCTACTGTTGGTCAGATTCGTCCGTATGCATTTCGTGGATAAGCCCCGAACCATCGAAACTTAATGTATTTGTGGCTAATCGAGTCTCCGCTGTTCCAGACTTAACCCAAGGCGCTACGTTTCCA
Organism: Drosophila colorata; assembly: GCA_035041545.1. NCBI lineage: Eukaryota > Metazoa > Arthropoda > Insecta > Diptera > Drosophilidae > Drosophila > Drosophila colorata. The sequence continues at coordinate 347,714 of JAWNLD010000611.1, read as the reverse complement.
CTCCTTTCAATCCGGCGGACATACTCTCCAGAGGATCCACACCAAATGAATTGCATCGGTCGCAACTCTGGTTTAATGGCGCACAGTTTCTTTGTGAAAATAAATCGGACTGGCCGGCGTCTTGTTTGCCAGGGAGGATCCAGCGCTCGAATTAAGGAAAAGCGTCCTTCTCGTTTCATCTTCCTTCATCGATATATCTGCCAATTGTAAATAAGTCAACTCTTTTGAAGCAATGAAGCGTATATTCGGATATGTACACAAATTAATACATAGATTCAGGCGTCCTGGATTAACTGTGCTTGACATGCAACATGGTACACGCCTGGACGTCTCGTCCTCACACTAAAAATTCTTTTGTTTCACACTCAATGTCTTTTTTGCACTTTATTAAATCACTTGCGCAGTGGAAGTGTGCTTGGCCCATAACCTATTGGAAGAGTTTATTGTTTTAATGGGTTATAATATGTGAATAAAAGTTTATCTCTCGATCGTTGTAGACTCGGTGTTCTTTCGATGGCAACCAACTCCAGTTTTTTGCATATCGATTGTATCGATTAAAAGAGTTGCCACATAGTGAGCTGTGCAGTGTGTTGCCATATGCATCTCCAATACTAACCTTACCAATATACATTATAAAGACAAAACTCTCACTAACACCCCTACTGCAACAACACAACAATTGACATTCATCATATTTTCTCATGTCCAGCTCTACAACTTCACAGATCCTCCTTCCCTCACAATGCAACCCCCATATCACGTATTTTAAACCCCACAAATATAAACTTAAAAATCATTTTTGGATACTTAAACAAATCTAATATACTTCACACTATATAATGTAAACAACCCACACACAAAACAAACCACTTCGCGAGCTTAAGGCCCTAGCAGCCACTGCTAGCATTCATAATTGTTAGTCTTAAGTTTTTAATAAATAAATATACATATTTTTTGAAGCTTTGTGGCTGTTTATTATTTTTAAATATATTTTCAAACACTTTTATTTGAATTTTGTTCACAAAAATAAATCAGATGGTGCACTTGATTTTCCAAACTCCGAGTCGCTCGAATGTATAAGAAGTTCCGAAGGAGCTGTTAAAACTTCACTTTATTTTATGAGGCACGCTCGGCACTTATCACAATTTGATCCCTTTGCTATATAGCCAACAAAATATCTGCTGGATGACAGCACAATTGGGATATCATTGCACATTAAATTATCAAGACTTTGGTCAAAATATGCTTCGTTTTCTTTAACGATTTGTGATAATGATATTGAATCTTGCCGAATCGCTCTACTATTAATATTCTCATAAGGTTGATAAATAATTGAGTCGAATTCTACAAGCAACATAACATCATCATCAGAGTCACAATTCGAATTTTTTGTAAAATAAAATGTATATAATGAGATTAATTTTGCAATTAAACTTATTTACTAATGGGTTTCTGCAGTTTCCGCCTTTTGCTCGAACGGATGCGAATATATTTTCAAGTGGATCTTGATTTATTCGACTCGTTAAAAAGAACAAATTTTTCGGATGCGCTTTAAAAAGATCGACGACAAGTCTAAAAATAGCCTCTGTAGTTTTCAGTAAGCCATTGATACAGTATGAATAATTGCCCTGGTACTTAATATTTTTTTTTTTTTAATATTATTGGACGTAGATGTACTAACGGCAGTACATTCAAATGGCTCAACGATACCAAGCAAGGGCTTGTTAACGCGCGGACCCAGGCAAAATGCTAGCCAACCGACCGCGGTGCGCGCCGCATAACGTGCGGTGACGAAAATCGCGAACCATTAGAAAGATGACATAACAAAAGAGTTTTTAGGTTAGGTATGGAAGTAGCATTACTTATTATATGGAAAAGATTATTATAGTTGGAACATAAGATCCGAAATGGGCTATGGTTAGCATAGTTACTATTACAGGCTTGAAGAGAAAGCGGTAAAAAGTTGCTAGTAATTCTGTTTGGAATTGCAAAACTAATCTGGCTGATCAATTCGGATGAATCAATTTGCCCGTTAATTAATTTGTGTAAGAAGATAACACCAAGCATGATTCTACGATCAGAAAGAGAAGGAAGATTTATTAGTAAAATTCTACCAAGATAAGAAGGCATGCGAGAACTAGGATCCCAGTGATATCCCCGGAGGGCAAAGAGCAGAAATTGTTTTTGTACGGATTCAATTCTATCCTGATAAACCTCGTATTGGGGACACCAAATACAAGATCCAAAGTCTTGGCATCTGAAGCATTGCACTAATTCATTATTTCGAAATGCTTTCTTTACAGTTACCCTGTGCTTTCCAATATGCGTTATATTAATTGCCTCGGCGACATTTGGGGTCCGTTTGATATTGACGTAGAACAAAATTTGCCTCGTTTCGGCGTTGTTTATTTGTTCGTCATCATCCTCGTTCATTGGGATATTGCGCCAGTTAGCTTTTCTTGGGCAGTATATATTAAGCATTGTGAATCCTTTATCCTTTGCTTTGGAACATTGGTGTGAATGTCCCTTAATACTAATCTGTAAGGTTTCTCTTCCCGCAACTGGTGTTGCCAGAAGTCGCAGTTTGCTTGAGTAAGAGTTTTTACGATGGCTCGAAACGCTTGTGCATTTGCAGCGTAAATACGCGTGACTCCAAATTTGAATGTACGAACGTCATATTCATTTGCTGAAATAACAGCGTCTAATGCCTGCTCCAGCTCATGAAGTTTATTAACGTGAGGCACGCAGATGGCCGGGGCTTAGAAGAAGTTTTTTTCTGTTGCGGACAATCGGTTTGCCCAAATGTTTTGTATGAATTGTTCTCTGCACTATCTGAATCGTTATCGAGACTATCCAGTTCCATCACATTTTCAGCCCCTTCGGTTAAGGCTGCATAGTGGTCACTTTGGATTAATGGGATTAATAGGAGTAATTTTTGCTTTCTTAATTGTTTTTGATGCATATGTAGCAGTGTTTGTTGTTGCTGTCTGGCTACTATTAGACTGCGGCAAGACGTTGCAACCTGAGCTGTTCTGAGCAACATGCAGGTGACATACCAGCGATTCCTCTCATCTTATATTGCTCGGAACGCATGTTCCTTGGATGTGCGAGAGAAGACGAGTTTTCATCCATTTTAATATTTTTTATAGTCAAGTGGCTCGACGAAATGGCAGAATGCCACTCACCTCCCGCCAAACCGACCGAGCGGAGCGCTCCTCCGCATAACGTGCGGTGACGAAAATCGCGAACAATTAGAAAGTTGACATAACAATAGAGATTTTAGACTAGGTATGGAAGTTACATTACTTATTGTTAGAACATTAGATCCGAAATGGGTTATGGTTAGGATAGCGGTAAAAAGTTTCTAGTAATTCTGTTCGGAACTGCAAAACTAATCTAGCTGACCAATTCGGAAGAATCAATTTGCCCGTTAATTAATTTGTGTAAGAAGATAACACCAAGCATGATTCTACGATCAGAAAGAGAAGGAAGATTTATTAGTAAAAGTATACCAAGATAAGAAGGCATGCGAGAATTAGGATCCCAGTGATATCCCCGGAGGGCAAAGAGCAGAAATTGTTTTTGTAGGGATTCAATTCTATCCTGATGAACTTTGGGGACACCAAATACAAGATCTATACTCAAGAATTGGACGGACAAGTGAAATATAAAGAGTTTTAGTAACGTAAGGATCGTCAAATTCTTTCGACCAGCGCCTTATGAAACCCAGAAAACCAAGGGCTCGATTAGCAGCAGAAGAAATATGCTTGTCAAACTTAAGCTTGGGATCTAAAATGACACCCAGATCATCAAACGATTCAATACGATCAAGTTGCTAACTATTAATAAAATAATTGTTCTAGAAGGGCGTTCGCCTATAAAAAGACATGAATTTACATTTACTGCAATTAAGATTTAATAAAATTACTTAACACCAGGTTTGAAAACTGTCAAGATCAGATTGCAAGCTTTGACCAGATAGAAAATTAGAAGACGTCAGGCAAAGTTTTACGTCATCGGCTTTCATCAGCACCCGAGAGTGACTTATCACAGAGGGGTGGTCATTTATAAACAATGTGAATAACAACGGACCAAGGTGACTTCCTTGTGGAACTCCGGAAGTGACATTTACAGGCTTAGAGACAAAGCCTTTAAAATAAACTTTTTGAGTTCTAAAAGTTAAATAATTGGAGATCCAAAGAATTAGGTTATTTGGAAATCCCAAAAGATGTAAAGTAAAACCGAATGATTAACGGAGTCAAAAGCCTTACTGAAGTCAGTGTAAATAACATCTGTTTGCATTTTATTTTGAAATCCCTTGATTACAAAAGAAGTGAATTCCAATAGGTTAGTGGTAGTGTAGATCTAAATTTCAGAAACCCATGCTGGCAGGGTGAAATTATAGATCTACAAAGATGTTGCAGTTGAGAAGTAATAAATTTTCACAAAAATCTTAGGAATAGCAGACAACTTAGAAATACCTCTATAGTTCTGAACATTGGACTTGTCTCCTTTTTTAAGGAGAGGAATAATAAATGATTCTTACCAAATGTTAGGAAAAGAACATAACTCCACGGACAGTTTAAATAATTTATACAACGGCTTCATATAGGACCCTTATGAAATTTGCAGGACGTAAGAAGAGCATTAAAATCTGTGCACAAACCAAAGCACAAGTCTGTAGTACTTAATAGCCGGATTTATATGGGGGCGAATGGGGCGAGGTATCAAAAATCCGAAATGTTCATAATCTGCCTTTCATTCACGGGAACATATTAAAACAAATTTAGTGGCTCTAGCTCTTAAAGTTTCTGAGATATGCTCAAAAACCCGGTCAAAAACCGATAAACACTGATTATAAGAAAACGAGGCAAGTTATCGGATATTTGAAATAAACTTGATCTGCGTATGGTATATACGAAAGACGACCAAGTTCAGCTCTCTAGCCCTTATAGTCTCTGAAATCGACGCGTTCATACAGGCGGACGGACAGACAGACAGACGGATCGAAAAACAGACGGATCAGGCTATCAAGAATATATATACTTTATGGGGCCGAAGCTCCCTCCTTCTGCCTATTACATACATTTGCACAAAAACATTATACCTTGTTTTACCCATTTTCAATGGGTTCAGGGTATAATACAAATTATAAAATTTGACATTTTTCATATAAATTAAATTAATAAAATTAAAAATAAACATTTTTTTTAGTAAACAAAATTATTGTAATGTTTGTTTACGTTTTGCGGCACAACCTTAAATCAAAGTCAGCTGTTCGCGCCAAATTTAAAACAGAATAGATGTTTGACTAAATCAAAATCCATTTCTTCAACTAATTTAAGCATTTTCAAATTGAATCAAAATCAGTTGACGCAATCCGCAAATACAGTTATGCACAAAGAAACAGCTCAATTCATTTAAACTAATTATTGCCCGTAATTACAACATATTAAACATATATTAAAATCGTAGACGCCGATTTCTTTTAAATTATCAAAATGTTCAATTGAAACCATGTTTTCACTTTTAACTTTTTACTTGCGTACCTAACAACCAAGAACCGCCAAGGTACGCCCAAAAGCTATTGAAAATACATTTCAAACAATATATAGAACATAGTTGTATCTTCTATGGTTTGGAAACTGTGGGGGTGTCAACTTTAGCGGATTTTAGCGTTTTCCCGCCAACTAGCGGGTTTTTCCAAAAGTCGTCGAACAAAGTTTCTAGGTTCATGATAGGGAACAAGCCCACAAAGTTCCATAAAGCCATCTCACCGCTATCATACGCGAAAGTTTATACCGAAATTACCATTAACTTTTTGGAAAATTTTATTTTCTTAATAACTATTGAAACACAAATTTGTAGATGCCTGAACGAATTTATGAAAGCCCCCAACGGCCCCATCAGCTCCAAAAATGTAAACTTTTTCCGTTTACAGCTATATATCTCATGAACCAGATGAGCTATCACATGTTGTGTGGTGTTTTTCTTCTAGTTTTAACGATACCTTTCGATCTGATCGGACTATCGTAGCAGAACTTCAAAAGTTCGCGTATATTTTGCCAGCCGCTTTTGCACACTACGTCGTGCTTCGCCCCTAGCGCAGACCACCGTCCGCAGTGATATATTCTTATATTTAATACTTTAAGTGAACTTTAACCCAACTTGAACTGTTATCCTTGGTCAGTTTTTGTCTAACATAACAAAACATAACACAAAAAAAATGTATGTACACCAGCCGCTACCGCAACTGCAGTCAGTAAACAGTTGATCACTAGTAACGCTGCGTGTCGGCGTAAATTAAAATTGTATACAAAAATGATTTTATGAGTAATATTAAAATGAAAGATCAAAACGTGGACCTGCTTTCTGCCGTCCGACATCGAAGATGCCGAGGCGCTTGCTGTTATGATGAACCTCTCTCAGCTGCATCTTGGCACATTAATGTCAAACACTTTAATTCGTCGTTGTTGTTGTCGTTGTTGGCTAATGCTGGTGAGGTATAGCAATATGTGAGCAAATAAAACAACATACTTAGGTAATCATAATAACACGTATATTTAAAGGAACGCTTTGGACAGGGAGAAGATAACTTTCTAATGGACGGGAATGCTTCGATTGCTTAAGTATGCTGAATATTTATACATATACAAGAGGAGATCCTCTTTGTAACTATTCTGTTTTCCGTTTAGCCGGCTGGGCAGAGGAGAAGCTTGCTTCCATGTCTGGTGACAGCAGATCGTCAGCCATGTCACTAACCTGTCGATCGTCACTGTTACCTCACTTTGCAGTACCTCTAAGCCCAATGTCTCCAATCTGGTGACCGAAGCCATCGCTTCGATCTTTGCGTGTTCATTTCGTGCCCAATCAAAACTCATCCGTTGCTCATTTGAAAGTAATAAAAAGCACAAAAAATAACTATATACTAGCTGCTAAATGATAATAGCTAAAATCTAAATGCAACCCTGCCAATATTTCCGCAGCAGCGGCCACAGCGGGCTATCGGCCCGCTTGACACACACCCAAACACGTGTATTTCTTATGGGGCAAAAGCGGCAATTGCGAAATCCCACTACAGTTGCGTTAGTGACCCCGGTCTAAACACTCTATTAATCATATGCACAAACCGCAGCGGTCTCTGTGTGGTCTTTTCGGCACTAGCCCTATAGCAACCGAATTTAGAAACAGTCACCCAAGCCACAAACCTTTATTATATTCGTTTAGTTTCAATTGAAATTCTATGTTTATTCTTATTATTATTATTGGTTAGGTTATTAGATAACTGAACGTGCATTTCGACAACAACGAAATGGTTGGTGTCGATTATGTCTAACATACTGTTAAGTGACAGTTGTGACCGCGGAGAGGCAAAATTTTTTTTTTTTTTTGGTATTTTATAATTGGATAATATTATTATTATTATTGGTACACATAGTGCTGGGGTACATGTTTTAGTTGTTATTACACAGTGAACGAGTAATCCGCTGTCGGTTACACCCGACTGCAACGTTCTCAATTGTTTTTATAAATGGAGCAAATGGGGGAGGTATCCAGAATCAGACTTCTTAACATATTCATTTTAACCTCTAATGGTAGTGCTTTTAGTTCATTTATTAATTATAATAACATTATTTGGAATTGGAAATTGGAAATTTGACGAAGTGTGATTTTTTGTTATATTATTATTTTTTGTCAGCCCGCTAAGTTAATACGTGAGGATGTTATTAGAATTATGGACTATAAAAATGTTTGCCGTTCGATCTAAATGGACGTAAATTTAACGCTAACCTATGTATAGGTGTATTTATATAAAATAGAACTTAAACATTTAATGTAGCGCCAAAATATCGATATCTTCGATAACATAAAATGAAAAGTTCAATTGACAACCACCAATATCCAGCCCTGGCCACTGTCAGCGCGGCACACAGATTACTTTTTGTGTGAATGGTCACAACACAAACCAGCAAAGGTAGAAACTAACCAAAGACCGCTTGGAGGAACTTAACATAGAGGCCATTTTTAAATACAACATGAATCCCTTGGATAAAATACATGCTCTAGATGAGATTGAAAAAGACATAATTCTTTGTATGCAGAGTGCTGGTAAGCGGGCTATTTATGTGCATATACAGTTAGTTGACATGGTTATTACAAAGGTCAAGCGCTGCAGGAGCTCGGCAAGGAAAAGTCATCGCAAAAGAGCGCTGAGACGCAGTCGCAGCAATTCCTGAAGAGTTTGTCCAGTGTGGAGTCGAAACTCTCCGAACAAATCAACTACCTTACACAAGTATCTACCGGCCAGCCGCACGAGGGTTCCGGCTATGCATCCGCGAAGGTACTGCAAATGGCCTGGCATCGCATACAACATGCCCGCTCGCGGGTACGAGAGCTGGAGGAGACCAAGGCCAAACACTCTCACGCAGCCCGACAGCAGCAGAAGCGTCAGCAAGAACATGCAGCCGCACAACAGCAACAACAACAGGCAGCTGCAGCTGCGGCCCAGCAACAGCAACAGGCGGCTGGTTTAGGCGGTGCAGGAGCTGCAGATGGCGGTGGAGCAAGTAGCGGTAATACTGCAAGTGGCAGTGGTGTAGGCGGCATAGCTGCTGATGCTAGCGGGGGAATTCAACCGAACTGACAACAAATTTAAATTAAACTAAGAATGTTTTTATCTGCGCATTATACTTAAGTTATATTTTCAACATTTTTGCAATTCATTTCTTGAGTCGGGAATAAAGCGGTGCTATTACCATCGTCAAAGAAGTTCTGCCCGCACACAAAGCGGACACATTGCAAGAGAACATTTCGCTCGTGACGTATATCAGGAGCCAATAGCTTGGAAAGCATTGTGTTCTGATTGCTTATGAGACGGGCTCGCTTGTAATTCAAGCCGTAAGGCCGTTTCTTGAATGCAGGACGCCTGGCAGCTGTATCTACTTTCGATTTGGAATTAACATTTACCGTTACAGATTTCAGTTCCTGCGTCACAGCTGGAACTGAAGCTGTGTCTGTTATGCGTTCAATTGGTAATTCATTGGGTCCCTCGTCAGAAGAACCTGACCCAATTGTTTTAATATCTTCCAACTGCGTGGCGGAGATTATCAGCAGGGGCTCAGCTACATCCACCATACATTTTGCTGGCTCATCTATTGTGTCTACAGTTATCTTATGTGTTACTAAAGTTATAGGTGGCACATCAACCTCTTCATGAAAATTGTTGGCCGTCGCCTCGTCTTCATCCCCATCTTCACTGTCCGTTCCATACATGCCCAACATACTGCTCAATGCGTGCACCTCAGACGTGGCTCTTGCTTTGACATGCTTGTAATCCGTCATTCTACTTGTCCCACGAAACGTTGACGAACTGAAATCGATATCAGCGCCCTCTGTTGCTTCCGGTTTTGTCCACAACTTCTGAGGCTCTGTTTTTTCCACCGGTGTTTTACCTCGATTTCTCATACTTTTAGTTTGCTTTGGATGCTCCCGACCACTGGTTTGTGGTCGTGTGCGACGTCGGTCCTCCCGCTTACCAAAACGTGCCTTGGATGCCTCTAAGCGTTCGCCACGTTTGAGACGCTGTTCCTTGGCCTGTCTAGCTATCTCTACGTTGGCCGCTGTTGGATATCTGAAAGGTAATGTGTGACAAATTATTCATTCACTAGATTTCAGTTTCACAATTAACCTCTTGCATCGTTCCGCACGCCAAGCAGCAATGTCCTCTGGCGTCCACGCCTTTCTCACGGTTTTGTACAGGCCCGTTATGTGATTCGCCTCAATATGTTGCTCCATTATGCTGGCCATGGCTGCGAAATTACAATCCTCAGCAGGACACGGCTCGTGCTGCTCCAAATGCCGCCGCATGTCCTGCACTGTGGCCAATTCTATGCTACAGTTAATACAGTATTCGGTGCATGGCCTCGGTGTGTCTGATGTTGTTGTTGTTGCTTTGTTGCTGTCCTGAGATCACAGCGGTATTTATGACTTGTCTTATCAAGTTTCACATTTTCTTACCAGATGCTGCTCCGATTTGATGTACTTTCCGGGCACAGTGCTCCCGCGTGCGCCGTACATGGGCGGCGGCTGTTTGCTGCGTGGTAACAGCGTCATACCACATGGCGTAAGGTAATGCAGGTTCGACTGGCTGGGTTCTTTGATATTTTTGTTGAAATTTGGCGACGGCAACAGAAATTTTGGCTCCATATTGGTTTGGATGTGCACCACATGTCACATATAGCGCAGAGATGAGCGAGTAACTGTTACTTGTTAACAATATCTAAACGTGACGAGTCACAGTGGAAACCAAATATTGATGGCAAGAAATCCAATTAGACTTCACGATAGAAGTTCGCAATATTATTGCGACGTTATTCTAAAAGTATTGTAAAATAGTATTTGTTTTGTATATCAAAACCAAGTGTAGTCCCTACTATTTCAGCGTTTTAAATCTTTTGTGGTTAATACAAAAGCATCGGATCCGACGGCTATGATAACTATGAAAATCTACCAAAAACTTTCTCCCTTTTCAAATGAAAAAAACTTTTCAATATTTCTGTTCTACCTAAAAAGGAAATGGAAATTACTTTAAAGAAATATGTGCTAACAGCTGTAAAAAGAGCAGATTTACTTTATGTGCCTGCGATGGCAATCGTCAAAATACCTTTGGTTCGATAAGTCTCAACTTAATCACGCCTTATGCAGCACTGTTAACACCGATATTTTATTTTTCGGCCCTTCGCAACACTATCGTCAGCTGTTGCGAATACTGCAGTGTTGCACAGCGTGCAGGGGATGAAACCAAAAAGAAAGTGGCAAGTGTGCAATTGTTCATATATATAGCGCGTCGTAGTCTTTAAAACCAAGCAAATACATAAGTCGTCAACAATGCAAAGTGTGCTAAATACAGTAAAAGGTACAGCACTAAATGTGGCAGAATACTTGACGCCAGTTCTAAAGGCAAGTATTTATTTTTGGTTTGGGTACAGAAAGGCAGGGACTAAAAACTTATTTTGATAAACGCTTTCTATTTGTCTACTCAATCAAATTCTTTATCATATATACAAAGCACATTTTCTACTGCTCGTTCGCTTTTAGTTTAGTGAATCCTGACCTACCCATAAATTTGTTAAAATCTGTTTAGGGCCCTGTCGCCTGGGCAGCGATTAACCAGTGACGCCTTAGCAATTAAATAAAACTATTAATTTTTGAGTAGGAGTCGAAATTTCGCGAAACTGGCGTATTGACGCCAGAAGAATTTGTGGCAGCTGGGGATCACTTGGTGCACCATTGTCCCACATGGCAGTGGGCAGCGGGCGATGAAAACAAAACAAAGCCATACTTGCCAAAGGGTAAATAAATGTGTTAACTTACTAAGACTTACTGAAGCTAAGTTAAATGCAGATAAACAATTTCTTATAACACGCAATGTACCGTGTTATCGCCGCTGCAAACAAATGGAGTATGTGGGAGAGGAGACACTGGTAGAGGAGGAGAGCGGCGATGGTGGCTGGGTGGAGACACATCAATTAAACGATGACGGCACCAATCAACTGGATGAAAAAATTTGCGAATTGACGCTAGATGAAAGCAAGGTTTGGTTATATTGAATAACAAATATTAGGCACAGACTTATGTCTTTCTTTTAGGACGAAATGCACTCGCCCGAAAGCGACAAAACGTCTCCGGCAGAAGCGGCAGCTAATGACGAAAATGAGGATGACGATGATGAGGCCATTGATATGGATGCATTTGAGGAAAGCGGCATGTTAGAACTTGTCGATCCCGCTGTGGCCACCACGACTCGCAAACATGACCCTGACACGCAGTCTAGCAACACAGGAGCAGCAGTTGATGCAGGCGAGTCTGCTGGTAGCGGTGACTCCGTACTGCATACGCGGACTTACGATCTGCACATTACGTACGATAAATACTACCAGACACCTCGGCTATGGGTGGTCGGCTACGATGAGCAGCGTAAGCCGCTTAACGTAGAGCAAATGTACGAGGATGTATCCCAGGATCATGCCAAAAAGACTGTTACAATGGAATCGCATCCCCATTTGCCTGGGCCCAATATGGCATCGGTGCATCCCTGCCGTCATGCTGATATTATGAAAAAGATCATCCAGACTGTCGAGGATGGCGGCGGCCAACTGGGTGTACATTTATATTTAATTATATTTTTAAAATTTGTCCAAACCGTCATACCAACCATTGAATACGATTTTACGCAAAATTTTAATATGTCCTAAGCAGCGCACTTCCAAGTTCCATTTGTGAGCAATATAACAAACTACGCAATAATTATACAAAATGAACGTATATAATGAAAATAAATAAATAAAAACCAAATACGACAAAAACAACGAGTCTATCAATATAGAATTTCAATATTTTCCTTTTTATAATTACGTTTTATTACATTTTTGTTGTTGGTTGGTTGGTTGCTCGTTTGAAACATCTCTGAGATGACATTTATATGTTAATGTAGTAATAATAAACATAATAATTATGCATATAGTTTATAGGTAGTTTTGTTTTTCTGTCTAGTTAAATGATTTGCTTTACGCTATTTGCTTGCTTCAACAATTTTAAAACTTACAACATGTGTTTGTAGGTGTGTGTGGTGTGTTGTGTGTGGCAATATACTTATTAAGCTTTAATGCACATACTATAGCTTGGATTTATATTTGTTATATTTTTTGTTAAATATTTTTATTATATATATCTATATATATTTGTGTATATATATATATAATTTTTTTTAAATTTTTTTAATTTTTATTATATTTGCTTAAAAATTAAAATCACTTTTCATTTGCAATAACAGGTTCACATCGTAATCAATTTTACAATAAACATGCCTAACGCCATTGCCTATATAATAAGACCCATTACACATTTTTACTTCATGCAGAACCGCACAGTATGCCCCATACTATAGATATAGATACATAAATTTCATTAACGAGTTTTAAAAAACTTTCCGCCACTTACGTTAAACGCCAATGCGCAGCATATACTTATATATACATATATTTATATGTATATATAAATATATATATATATATAGTATATCCGCCAACGTATCTTTAATTACGCTTAAACCTTATCCTAAACCAAACGTTTTCTATTATTTTTCTTAAATTTCTTGTTATCCCATTTTTTCTGTTTCTTATTAGATATTATATATTTTACAATACATACAGAATTAATATTTTAATAGTAAGTATACCTAGGCAACCTACAAGGATTTTTACTCTTTCTGCATTTATTTTACTCGCTGCTTATGCCCACAAAGCTTGCGTCAAACAATTATTTCAATAACATGCTTTCATTTTAACAATTTCTTATTACATGCTGCCCTTAAATTTTAAAATATGCTGCAATTAATGTATTCGTGTGGGAGTTTATTTATTTTTTTAATTTTATAAGGTACATTTAGTTTAAGCGCAACGCCATGTCAAAAGTCGAGGGCTCCCTTAACAAATTAAGTAGGCTGGTGAAAAAAACAAAATGAAATAAATGAAAAAAAAATCTACTATTTGTTATTTACATATGTATAAAAATATTCGAACCAAATACCAAGCAACTTTAAAAATTTTCAAAAAATAATTACTTTAAAGAACATTTACTTTTACATTGTTGCTATTTTTTTGCAACTCCCCCACTTCAAATTCTGGCTGTGCATCCAGGTATTATTTATATTGAAATGTATTTCAATTAGCGTTATTTCTAAATCATTGCATTTCTGTTTTTAAAATTTTAAATACCTTTACAGTAAGAGAGTACTATAATTTTAATACGGAATAGGCGATTTCATAAGTTGTGAATGAATTTTGGAACTGATGTTTTTTATGCAAAAAGAATAAACCGATTAAGTTTAAAAAAAAAAAAAATTTCTTCAAACTGAATTACTGTGCATTTATCATAAATATGTACTTTCTCGATTACTTAGGGTATCATCTATAGGTAAAACTACACAGGTATTTAGGGGCTTGTTTCCTTATTTATACTCTGTCCACAATGTTTTAAATATTACATTGATTTTGTGTAATGTCAGTCTAGCTGTCCGTCCATTTGTCCGTAACGACCGACATAATTTTTCAGCGGTTGGGTCAATGAGTTGAAACTTGGAATATAGTATATAGTATTTGCTATCTCTATATCTCGTTCTAGACCTAGAGTCGCCAAAATTGGCTAGGAGACAACTGCTGAGCTTATCTAGATATCAAAATAAATGTGCGATCACACTCTCGTCCCCAAAAATTGCATAAATCGGTATTTTCTGAAGGTACAGTTTGAAGGTTACTGATTTGGGGTTAATCATAATAGGGACAATTTTTTTTTATTTTAAAGCTCAACAGTTATTGTATTGTGAACAGAGTATAGCGCAGTCGGTTGCACCCGACTGTAACATTCTTGCTTGTTAAAACTCACATTTTTTGTTACTCAGAAATAAAATACAATATGTTTATGAATTTTTTTTAGAAATAAGCAGCTTTACACGCTTAACATTAAAACAATAAAATTACAATCATTTCAAACTTTGTATATAAACTTATGTTATTTATATGATAAATCTATTTATAATATCTAATCATTGTTTTTAAAGAGAATTTTATGCTCTGGTTTTCGATTTTGTTTCCTGTGTTGCAGGTAGTTGTTTGCATTGTTTTTGAAACTTTAGGCTTAAACAAGAATTTGACAATGAACACCTAAAATGTTTATTTTGTTATATATATGTTTGTTTTCGTTTTTTTTAAGAGTAGGCGCAAATACTATGTAACACAATTGGCGCGAATATTTAGAGGAAAAACATATAGACAAAATCTTTGAATTTTATTGGGAAAAAGGGAGGGAGGGTATATATATATATATATATATATATATATATATATATATATATATATATATATATATATATATATATTTATATATATATATATGAGGAGTGTGTGTAAAGATTTATATAAAATAAAATTTGTTATGCTCTGTATGTCCTAAAGAAAAGTATTTTTGCACTTTCCACAATTTTGTTGATTAGTTTGGTTTTAGTTTTAAATTTTAAACTGCTTTTTTTTTTAGAAAACTCGACTAAAAATAAACACAACTTAACTTAAGACAAATTAATTAATAATTTAAACATAATATAAAGCTAGTCATAAACATAATAATAATTAACATTGAATCAACAAATGTGTGTATGTGTGTATGTGGTAGTTGGTTGTTGGTGGTAGTGATGATCATTATTCCTTATACATACATATATACATATATCCATCATATATGTATACTTATGTTTTTCGCATAGCAATTAAGATTTCGATTTTTTAAACTTTTTGCTTGTTTGCATTTGTTTTTTGTAATTTACACATTTTTCATAAATTTCTTAAGTATTCTTTTTTCCTCTGTATTTATATCTCTGGAAATGCTGCAGCCTGCCTACACCTTCCGCTTGGCATGCAGCATCTCCATTAACAGCGTCTGCGTGGGCGCACTGCCAGCACAGTGCTTTGAGTATAGGTGCTCCTCGCCCCGTGAGGCCATGGCGTGAATTTCCGGTAGTATGTTCAATAGCCTCCTGAATTTCTCCTGCAATGTAAAAGTGAAAATATATTTAGGAAATTATGACTAAGGGAGTTTGGGTGACAACTATATTTTGGCGATTGTAGCTTCTAATAAAAACTGAGGTAAAACATATTACGTGCAAATCGACACACCCGGCCTTTAAAAGTATTTATATTTTTGATAATTATCAATAGTCAATGACAATATTAGCTTTGAAACGAGTAATGACAGACATTTGAATACAAGAAGCGCACAATGTCTAAGTTTGCAATATCTTTGAAAACAATAAAATTATTTTGTTGATAGTAGGTTCTTTTCGGGAGAGTCTGTAATATGTACTGTTTGCAACAATAAGAAGGACCGATGTTAATTTTTATGACAATAGCTTTAGACCTGAGAGGCCAGTTTGCAAGGAAACAGACAGACGGACATGGCTATTTGACTCATTTGAATGGTAACCAAGAATATGTAAACTTTATATAGATTATGATACCCTGTGTATAACATATTTAAGAGTTTTGTCAATGATTTACGCAAGTTTTGGTAAAATTCATTAGTTAACCTTTCAACAAATTTGAAAACAATAATAAAAACATTAAAAAAATGTAGGTAGTGGAGTGCATCAGAAATGAAAGGTTGCTGGCTACCTGCATTTTGGTCAAGAGACATTAAATTTGACATGTATGTTGTAGGTAGGTTCATTCTATCATATTATGTCTGATCAAGTACATTTTTATGTTTGTCAAACCAACGTTTCTGTTTTGAAAGTTTTAAAACGATCGGAAAATTAGCGCAGACTATACTCAAGAAGAAATTTTGCAATGTGTAGAACAGAAGAGGCGGCACAGTCGCTACGTGCTTGCGTTCTCTTTTTTATGAATGTAAGTACATATATTGTATATGCTATGTAAATACGAATGATGTAACAAAATACAGCCACTCTCGATTAGATCATTCTTTTTTGTTGTCATTAACTAATTTTGAAGGGCAAAAGACTAGTTTTATTTTTTTAAATTTGCACTAGAATCCTGAGGTCGTATACGATATCAAGATTACGACCAATGGTATATGGTATATATGACAAACTTCATCGCTCCTGTTCATCTCCCAGCCAATGTTGCGCCCATCTCAAGTTCCAAATATACTACTCACATTAACTGAGGGATAACACGTAAGTGTGTAATCCAGCAGCGCTGCCTGCACATTCTCATGTCCCTCCAGGACGGTCTTTTTGTTCACAATGCCACGCACATCTGGAAGATTGTAAGCAATTGTAAGATAAATTCAAAAGGACAGTAGTTTACACTAAATAACTACCTGGATTTAAAAGTATTAGGAATTTCATGCACACATAGTCGCCCATATCAAACTTTAGGTCCTGCAGTTTATTCTGTAGTTCGTTGAAGTAGTCGCCCAGCTGTGGCACTCCCAACAGGCCCAGGCACATTAAGTTAAAAACCTGACCGTTATTCAGTTGTGTCTCATCCGGCAGACCGTTGTGTATGCGATGATGCAGATGATCCAGCACAAGCATATCGGACCATGAATGCTGAAGCAGCTTCATCTGATCGTCCACCTGTAAATAGTTGAACAAAGCGATTAACAGCGATTAGTTAAATCCAACTGCGATGTAACCATTCAGCAAAGTAAATATATATATAAATATATTTTTAATATAAATATTTTAAAGCTAGATACAAATTCGGCAGGTAAGTTATTTAAGATTCTTTCCTTCAGGGCACAAACCAAAAAATATATTCGACCCCATCATATAATCTTGGCCAGCATTGCTTTTTTCAGCACAGGTGATCATGACTGGTCTGTCCTCTTATTGCCAGAGGCATCTAGAGAGACATTACATTTCAACAAATATATGTATAAGCATACAAGTTGCTACCCCTTTTTTCTGAGTGTAGCAACTGTATTAAAGCTTAGCTTGATTTCAACACGCGGTCGCTGCATAAGCTCTCTTTCTCGCTCTCTGTCTCTCGCACCCAGTCTCTCCTCTCTCTCTCTCTCTGTGTTTGCTGTTGTGTGAGAGCGGCCTGGCTTAGTTGCGTCACTGACGAACAGCGTCGACGTCGACGTAGAGTCGCGTCGCGTCTCAGTTGTTGTCATCGCTGCTTGGTCTGACTGGTTCAGCTTTGGTTGCTAAGTAGGTCACACGCCAAATGAAATCGAAATTCAATGCAGATTTAAGTACCCGTCATCGCAGTCGCAGCGCTGCCGCAGTGTTGCTGTGTGCGTTGTTGGTTTTTGGTTTTACATAACGCTCCGCAGACTTGGCCCCTAGCTTAAAAACTGGTTGTGGTTGTTGTTGACTGGCGACTGGCTGCTTTTATGGTTGTAAGTAGATACATGCATACATATACAAAAATAGTGTTTGAGGCATACCTTTAAATCCTTAAAGAAGACGGTGTTTCTTGCCCAATCAACTTGCGAGAACAGATTCTGATCAAGCACTTTGCACATTAACTCAAAGAGATCCACTTCAACTTGATTGTACGTCTGCTTCTGCAGCAGCGCAAAAAGCTGTGTTTGCCATTCCCGATCGTCAATCGATTGCACAAACTCACGTATCATCGGAGAGACCCTGCAGTTAAACAATAACAAAAACAAATCGTTGGCAAACCATTAGCTGCATATAAAGCTTCCTCAGAAGCTGCCGCCACTTCCAACTCACCTCAGTGGCTCTATAAGCGCATCGGCTGTGCTCGATGGATGTGTGCCAGAATCGAAGCTTTAATGCGAGAATAAAGAGAAAGAGAATGATAAGGCGCTGCATTGTTTCTAAAATTGGCAGTAAAGTAGAGTTGCTTTGGCAATAATGACTATTGTTATCTATCCTATGTCAACTAGGGATATTTATTCCTGGACTTTGTGTCAGTTGTCTTTAATTTTGATAGCTCACACGAGTCAGAAATTCACGGTATTCTATTCTTTGTTTTGAACATTTTTCTGAATCAAAAAAAAAAAAAAAGAAGCATGAAAAAACACAATAAAGGATAAATAATGAATAAATAAAAATAATTATTTATATTATTAGCAATCTCGGTAGATGAGCTGTCTAGCAGCTGAACGCAGTCAACCCGGAATGGAATTCCAGGAATTCCAGGCAAGTGTATGGATGTTGTCTTGTTTTAGCTAAAAGACAAAGGGGGAAGTGCTATTAAGTAAAAAAAAAGTATGGTTAATAGCTTATGGCTATATCCTATACTAATAACAATAATAGTTATGTATATTATCAACAGAAAGAATTTGCGTCATGATCCTCATTGCCAAAGGACCTGAATTAATCGAGAGAAAACAATAATTGTAAAGGTCGATTAACACTGGTTTAGATACTAAACTGCTTACGGGATTTCAAACAAATGACTTAAAATCAGGAATCAACTTTAGAGCCGATTCTGAAACGTTCGACAATTAGTCCACTCTCAAAGCGAATAATAATTTATTATGCGCATATTGAGAAAACTTTTAGAAATGATATAGCGGATTGCTGATAAAGTAGTTTTCCTAATCGTTCAGTTCGGTTCGGTATTATTGGTTGGACGCTTGGGCTAAGTAAATACCACAATTTCGATTCGGCTGTGTTCGTCAGAGATCCAGTGCCGGTTTCATGGCAGCTGCTGTTGCTGTTGCTATTGCCGCTGTTTCCATTGCGTTGCAGGCCATCGGCGAGGTTGTTACTGCCACCACCACCGCCAGCATTGTTGCCTCCTCCGCTTCCCCCTCCACCGCTGCCGTTGCCTGTGCTGTTGCTGCTGTTGTTGGTATTGTTGTTGCCATTGCCAAGTGAGGAGCTCCCGTTGCCGCCACTCAAATTGCCAGCATTCAGAGGCGTGGCTATCACACCGCCCCCGCTCGCATTCACCTGACCCAAAGCAATGGCAATAGGGCTGGGCGATGAGTCGGGCGATTGCGTTAGTGAGGATACCTAAGAATCACAAGACATTCGATAATTGAATTGCAGTAAGTCAGTCGCAATTTTGGCGAGTTACCTGAGGTATTTGAATTTCTTGCTTAATATTCATATTTGGATATGCTTGCTGATAGCCCGGCGAAAGCGGCGTCGGCTTTATGTCCGTGCCCATTGAACTGCGCAACGCCTGCAGCGCTAATTGCCGCTGACGCATCACCTGTAGCTTACGCGCCCGATCTCGTTTGTACATGGGTCCAAATTTGTTGCGACCGCCGCGCATTCGGTCCGCTCGCACAGCTGCAAAGATACAGAAAATAGACAGGACCCAGTTAAATAAAGACATCGAAATTATTTTTAATATGTCAATATAAGTATATTCTTAAAATGTAGGAATCCATTTTACCGTTTATTGGAGGTAGTGTACAATTATCGAAATCACAATCAAGAGCGAACAGTTTGGGTTCGGTCTACAAGAACCCTCCTTTCAAACGTTGTCTCTAACTTAGTCTAAGATAGACCCAGATCATTGTACAGTGGGCACAATGCGTGAAATGAAACAGGCAATTTATTTTGTCCGTTAGAGACGTGAAACTTAAAAAATATATACTTGAAATATATATGTACATGCGTCAAAGATTTTGGATCTTTTCCGATTCCTCTACGGAATGGCAAATATTGAAATCGAAATTTCCCATAGTTAATTTTAAAGTAAACATTCGTTTATTTAGTTTTAAATATACATTTGTGTTTATTTTATAATGTATTTATTATTCAGTAAATTTCATTTTTAAATTGAATTTGAATTTAAATTTGAGCTACGAAGCTCAAACTTAAATCATATAGTAAAAATCCCATGAATTAAATTTCGAACTCGCTTTATACCAAAAGTCATAATTTCGAGCTTAAATCGCTTTTCAGTACTGAGCCTTACTGAAGAGAACACCCAATCTTGTTAGTCCTCTAATATGGATTTAAATGTTTGTAAATGCTAAAGCACATTCACTTATACATATATTCAAAATTACAAGCCTCTAGTTCATATGGTTTCCAAGATCGGGGCACTCTTACAGACTGACGTGGCCAAGTTGACTAATCTTGTCGTCCACATCAATAATATATATGTACATACATATACTATATGCTATCCAAAATCCTTCCTTCTGCCAGTTACATACATTTGCACAGCCACGACGGGTGCAGGGTGCAGAGTACAAAGAGCTGAAGCGTAATAAATAATGTGAGAATGCCGCCAAATTCGGGCTTTCGGGGAGAGGAGGCAACCACGGAGGCACACCACTGAAACAGAAGCAAGCACTCATATTCAAGCACAAAGAGGCCGACACAAATACAGATGCAGCGGCCCCAATGCGGATGATGCACCAGCGTCGCGTTGTTGACTGAATACGCATTAGACGTGCAAAAACTGAAACAATATAAAACTAGTAAGACTGCTCGGGTTGGGAGTGATCGACTAGGAAAAGCCCTCTACTCCGAGCCATCGTCATAAACCTCCCAACGTTCTACTAATAAATCACGCTCAAGCACAACACACACGAAGGTTTTTTTTTTTGGGAGAGTGAGGGCAACATTTGCTTAAAATTGACATTTATCGATCTAGTCATCTATAAATTTAAACTTTTATTTCGTATGGTATAAACTATGTATATATGTATGTCAAATTTCAAACCTCTAGCTCTTATAGATTCCGAAACGGAAATGTCTCCTTTTGTCCATTACATAGATTTACACACAACTTTACATACTTTATTATACCCTTTTACCCATTTGCAATGGATACACGGAATAAAAAATATAGAAATAACAACGCACTAGGTGGATGAGACATTTTGAGCGGGGGTTGACCAGCAGGTGGCGCTGTTTCTGACATACGCGGGCTCACATACACTAACACTCACAGACACACACGAACATCTACATATATATACATATATATACTCCCATCTACGAACGAGACCATAAAATATGCATTTCAAATACAGTGCAGCAAAACAAAATTGCAGTCGTTTTTGTTTCTCCTCAAAACAAGCAACTGTAATTTAGGTCAAGCGTATTGTTTACAAATAATCAACGCGCGTGTGTGTATGTGTGTTAAGGCACCAAAAAAATGCATAGAAAAATGGCGCTCGGTGCTCTTCAGCGTCAACGTCGCTGCCAACGCCAGCGCCAGCGCCACAGCGCGCTAAGCGTCACATGGCTAAACACAATGAGCGCGCGAGAGTGCTCGTTCAGGCGCTCTCACTCATTATGCGGCTTGCGTGTTGTGGCTGCCATGGCATGGCAACTTGAAAAGCTTTCTATTACGACATTTGCTTGCTCGCCAACTCTTTTACACGCACATACACATAGGCATGGCCGCTGGCACTCACGACTCTGCCGCATTAGACAATTTTGTTGAATGGAGTAGGTCAAGGACAGTTTTGTGAAACTGGGACAACATGCGCGTTGTTGTTGCCGTCGTTGATTGAAACTCTCGCTCTCGCTTTCTCTCTCGCTCACCGTGAAAAACTCTCACTCATTTTCTCACTCTTACTTATTGCGTATTGTTGGTCCAACTGTGGTTGTGCTGTGACTCGTGGGCGCGTGTTTACAATAGCCGAGCCATCTTAGGGCAAGCCGATTTATGTTGAGTTTACACGGTACTGGGTTTCTTCTTTATATGTTTAAATATATATACACATACATATATGTTTATGAATTAATTAATACATACATATGTGTGTGTGTGTGTGTGTGCTTTGGCAAAAACAATTCAGAATGTTGTTGTTCACACTGTCGGTCGAGGGCTCCTCTGATTATTGTAAACTTAAAGCAGTAACTTTCAAACTGTAGCTTTAGGAAATAACTATTTTATGCGATTTGTAGGGTTTTGAGTAAACGTAGATGAAAATTGTTGCTGAATTTAGAGGTGGTTTACCTACCAAACTTAATACTGATACTTAAGACAAAGGTCAAGGAATTGGCTAGAGATACTAATCTAGCCAATTCCTTGACATTTGTCTTAAGTATCAGTATTAAGTTTAGTTGTTATAAATAGTCTGCCTGTTCTTAAGTTGTTACGTGATAATTGTGAGAGTGCACGTCTTTTTTATAATAGTTGTATTTTATTTTTTTATAGTTTTTACCCCATACCCATTAAAAATTGATAACAAAAAAAAAATAATAAAAAAAACGCACAACGTCAAAAGTGCAAATATATTTTACAAGCAAAAGAAAGCAACTCACTGAAACATATATATTCTTGATCAAGACGATAACTCGCCCAATTTCCATAATATCGATAAATATTGATTATAAGACAAGGGTGTTTTTTCTTAGCATAGATTTCCGAGTTTTGAAGATACGGTACTTCGGTACAAATTCTCTTCGACCGAATTCCCATTCGCCCCGAATAATAAAATTAATAAATTTCAGAGCTATAGCGAACGGTTAGTAGATCGGACACTTACAGAAAACAGTTTTCATAGTGAGGACTGAGGGAAGAAGCACAACCGCTAAGTAAAATGCAAAGCGTGTAGGGTGTTTGTGTGTGGTTTTGTGTATTTATGAATGCAAGAATGTTCGAAGGTATGTTACTCCAGTTCGCAGCAGCTAATTATAAACAAATATTCAATTGAATGAGTTGAAATGGAATGAAAGTCAACCAGAAAACTATAAATTAAAAATTGTAAATATAGCTGATGTCTGTCTATCTAACGTTGAGTCACAACATTGCCTACGATTGATGTTAAGAAACTAGTAAGGCGCAAATTGCACATACGCCACGTGGTGCACACAACAGATATCGATTTTCGTGGTTTACTCGCCCTCCATTGGGCGCAGCCAAAAAATCGTAAGAATATCCGACGTGGACAGCCATTGTACAAAACCATTGCACTCTTTCTCGCTTTTTGAACATTTAAATTAACTGGAAATTATAATTAAGAATATGGAAGAACTCTGTTTGCAAATAATTTGTGAGTTGAATATGAAATAAGGAATATGAAACCCTCCACACAGTAAAAAAAATACCAAATGCCAGATTACTTTAAATAGACAGAGCCCATGCTCAGTAAGATAGAAGAAGTTTGCATCCTAGTTTGAGCCATGACGGGCATAAATCGATTTATGCTGAGGTTACATTTTTTTTAATTATTTATTATTTTATTTATTGGTGGTGTATTTAAAGAAACATATGTATTAAGCCAACTCTTGATGTAGTCAAATTTTCTGTAGTATTCATTATTCTTATGTGTTATATACATGACCCATACACCCATATTTTAACAAGTAAGAGTGCTCCAGTCGGGAGTGCCCGATTAGGAGATACCCTGAACCCAGCTGCGAGCTGTCATTCTTACACACATACTCAAAATCACAAAAACACACAAAGACACTGCGCAAGTTGCGCAGTTTACTCATCGGCCCCCACTACGGAAACTAAATTTTTGAAAAATTGCTCAACTAAAAATATGATCTTAACTCATTCAAATCTAGGCACACACCAAAGCGCAAGTCTGTAGTACTAAAATTGCGATATTTGGGGCGAGTGTGGAGAGGTATCCAAAATCCGAAATATTCCTGATATGCGTCTGCTTTACATAATAACACATGAAACTAAATTTCTGCGACTGGTTTAGGAAAATCGATAGTCAAAAAGTTTAGGTCTTCTGTAGTTTCCGAGATGGCTGCTTTCATACAGACGGACGGACGGACATGGCTAAATCGACTCAGTTCGTCGATCCTGATCCGGCCTTTTCTAGCTGTTACATACTTTTCACCCATTTTCAATGGGTTCAGGGTATCACAAGTAAAATTAAAAGCACAAAGTAAAATGTTTCATGTTGGCTCGCCGATTGAACCCACTATCCATTATACTTATTCGGCAAATTGTTAAGTTAGCGCTGCACCTACCTAAACTACAAATATTTTCAAGATCCTAGTTGTTTTTAAAAAAAGAAGAGTGTTCTACGCGGGAGTACACAAAAAATTCCATATACACTCTGCAATGTACACTATGAAAAATGTAGACTTGAAAAATTTCTAAGTTTATTGTACGATCATTATGAAATTTTCAGTACTTCAAAGAAACGTTCAGTACTTAAAACAAACCCAAACAAACTCAGAGATGCTTTTTTTTGCCTGTTACATATAATTGTACAAACCCATTATGACTTGTGTATCCATTTCCAATGGGTAGACGGGGTATATAAAGTGGCACGGGGCACATAAAATCGAGTTTAAACGTAGGTTCGCACTTTTGTAGCATTTAACGTATCGCATTATGTCTGACTCATTTCTCCCCTTGCTCACCTTACTTGTAAGTGAATTACATAACAATCATGTCGTCGTGTATCATGTACTCTTTTTCTTGTGGATGCTCAAATTCAAATTTTCCACAGTGCACATTGCTCAAAAGCGGGTGATCCAAGTCGCAAATGCAGATAAAATTCAAATACAGCCAACAACAAGAGCAACGGCAACAACAACCGCATTTGGCCATGTGAGTCACACTCATTTGATTGCTGCAGCCGATTATCATAGCTCAGTGGCTAGTTTGACAAGAGGCAGGCAATAAGCCAAACGCGGGCTGCGCTCCAAGTTTAAATCAAAGCTGACAGCCAAAAAACGGCAAAAAAAAAGTGCCGCAATTATAAAAGCGTTGCGCTTGACGAAGAGCAAAAGGAAGGCGCTCAATGCTACTACCGCTGACGAAAGCGTTAAGAGATTACGACAGAGTTGTCATAGCGACAACGACGACGACGGCGGCAGCGTCGGCGGCAACGTCGATGTAGACGTCGACATCGCCGTCGCCGTCGCCGTCGGCAGCAGCAACAAAAACGGAAGGACGGAACGAGCGACCACAATGGCAAAGCATTCAAAATAATTCAGTGAGTATTAAAAATAAAAGCAAGAAAACGTGCACAGCGACAGCGCCAAGCACAGAGCAGAGAAGAGCAGCGCAGAGCAGAGCAGAACAGGGCAGCGAAGCGGAGCGCAGCGCAGCGCTCTCTACATGTTGCATTGATTGCACACACACAGACGCAAGCATATATTTATATATCACGTGCACGCACACATAAACGCTGCGGAATCTAGGTCATGAGCGCAAGAGATGGCGCTATGGGCCAAGCGCGTCAAAGTGCAAATGAGATGGCAACATGACTAACTACATACATATGCACGTTACAAATAAACTTATCTGCTAGCTACATATATGTATGTGTGTACAAATGCGAGAGAGCGAGCACGTTCCTGACTGTGTGTGTGCTAAGGCTAAGCCAACAAAGCAAACCAAGCCAAAAAGAAAACCGATTTTGCCATCATTCTTTTTATACCCTGTACCCCTTTAAAAATGGGTTTAAAAAGGATACATTGATATTGTGCAAATGTATGTAATAGTCAGAAATATACATATCTCAGATTAAGTATTCATAAGCATATATATATTCTTAGTCAGAATCAACAGCCGAGTCAAACTTGCCATCTATCTCAAAGACTGTAAAATCTAGAGAACTGAAATGTGGAATATAAGGCTTTTGTATAAACCTTTCTAAGCTTTCAAATCTCCAGCTCATATATAGCCGAAAAAAGTTGAGCTCTTACGGAAAGACGGACGAAGAAACCAATATATACTTTTTTCTTTGTGGACAGAGTAACAAAGTAAACAGTATTTAAAATAAGAGGAATTAAAAACGTTGTGTCGGGTGTATTCGATGGCGCAATACTCGTTCACATTATAATATACTTAAAACAGTCGAAAACGGTCTAAATTATGATTGTTATTTTGGTTAAATATTGATTTTTGTAATTCGTGTGCTCGATCTTTAAAGGAGGTCATTAAAAAATGTCTGCCAAATTTGACGACCATAGCTAAAATTGTGGGAGTTTTGCGGTTTACCAGCCCCCAAAATATGTATATTTGATCGATTTGAACCGCCCCAGTGGCCGTATCATATAATTTGTATGTATATTTCTTTAAAATGTAAGGAGATATATAGATTAAATCGAACTGCCACACCCCCAGTGGGCTTATCCAAAAAATCATAGCCCTTTATCAAGTATACACGATATCCAAAGTTTCAAGTCGCTTGCTTCAATGACCGCAGAAAAATTGCGTTTATACGGACAGACGAACATACAAGACGGTCATTGCACGAACCCAATATACTCTTTTTACTACGAGAACTATCGGTATACAATATATATATATATTATATATATATATATATATTATATATATATATTATATATATATATATATATTATATATATATAAATATAATTTTTTTTTGTATATTACACAACAGTATTTTTATCATAAAACAAGTAAGACTGCTCTAGTTGGGAGCGCCCGACTAGGAGATACCCTGAACCCATGTTCAAGCTGTCGTTATATACATTTTAACCCCCTTGCATACATACATACACACACAAAGTCACACACACAAAAACGAACTCCGCAAGTTGCGCACGTTGTTTAGCAGCTGCGCTTGGGCCCCACTATGGAAAATAAATTCTTGATTAACTTCTAAACTAAGTAACCTTTATGAAATTTG
Organism: Drosophila colorata; assembly: GCA_035041545.1. NCBI lineage: Eukaryota > Metazoa > Arthropoda > Insecta > Diptera > Drosophilidae > Drosophila > Drosophila colorata. The sequence goes on along the minus strand of JAWNLD010000611.1, from coordinate 320,663 downwards.
CAGAAATTAAAAGGAGTACTTAAACCAAAGTGCAAGTGCGTTGAAAAGCGTTTATATTTGATGCCAGTGAGGGCAGGTATCCTACAATTTTAATATTCTTAATCTTCGCATTAAAAAAAAATTCTTCAACTCTCTAGCTCTTGTAATCTCTGAGATCGACGCGTTAAAACAGACGGACGGATAAACAGACGGACAATGCTAAATCTAGATACTGACCAAGAATATATATACTTTATGGTGCCTGTTACATTTGCACAAAACTATTATACCCTTTCAATGTTCAATGGGCTCAAGGTATAAATAAAACTTTATTTTCGATAGATTTTTCCTATGGGAGCTGTTTGATATAATATGCTGCGGTGGTTGATACTGATCAAGAATATATAGACATTTTGGCAAAAAATCTAGTACTACCGTTTATGTGCAACAGCGGAAATGCATTGAATAATTGATTGCATATAAGCATCAGTTTCATTAAGGCGCTAATCGGGTAATTTCCTTTGAAATACACTGGACATATCAAGCACTACGTTCATACAATATTTTTATATAAGCGGTGCTCTATATTAGCGGTATGTACAGTATATTATACATTTTGCAAGCAAAGACAATATAAATATAGTTTGCTGCAAGGATATAAAGAGAAACAAGGTTTCGTATAAGATTTCTGAAAACACATTTAGAACTATTACAACAAACTATTCTTTTAAATAATTTAAAAAACAAAAATAAAATAAAACAAAAAAGATTGGAGTTGAATACATTATTAAACAATAATATAAATACTTTTCGTATTTACTAATTTTCACACACAAACACACACCCACACACACTATTCCACAGTCAATACTGTGAACAGTTTCTATCATTTTTCCCAACTGGTTCTTGTCAATTCGTCCGGCTTAATGCCGTAGTGATCGATGCCCCGACAGGACTATTGGGCCTAAGCAAAGGCTGTGAATCTTCTTTGCTTGGCCCCACACTATGGAAGTTTTGTATATTTATACCCTGAACCCACTAAAAATGGTTAAAAAACGTATAATGGTTTTGTGCAATGTATGAAGCAGGCAGAAGGAAGCTTCTCCGACCCCATAAAGTATATATATATATATTTGATCAGGACGACGAGCTGAGTCGTCTGGCCGTCGGAATGAACGTAGCGATCTCGGAAACTACAAAAGCTAGAGACCTAAAATGTTCAAATATACATTCTCCTAAACCAGAACAAGTTTATCATTTGTTTTTCCCACCCCGTTTGATTAATATCGATGGAAATCGATTTAAGGACTTGATTTTCTTAGCATATCTCCGATACTATAAGACTTAGCTTAGTTTATTATGTTCTCGTTTTGAAAATTGTAGTGTGCCGTATCCAAAAAGTTAAATATCCGTTCTATTTACTACATTGTTATAGTCTGAATCCATATAAATAAGTAAAAAGGGTAAAATGGTTTTGTGAAAATGTATGTAACACGCAGAAAAAGGGCATCTCCGACCCCATAAAGTATATATTTTCATGATCATTAGCCGAGTTGATTTAGCCGTGCCCGTCTGTCTGTCCGCCCGTCCGTCTGTCCATTCGTCTGTATGAACACTCAGAGGCTGCAAGAGCTAGAGAGCTGAACTTGGAATCTTTATGTTCTTGCATACCATACGCAGATTGAATTTATTTCAAATTACGATAACTCGTCCCGTTTTCTTATTATCAGTATTTATCGGGGTTTTGACCAGATTTTTGGAGTATATCTCACCAAACTGTAAGAGCTAGTGCGAACAAATTTAGTTTGTGTGTGTGAATGTGTGATTTTGTGTATGATTGCATACATGCAAAGGTGTTTAAATGTATTAAACGACAGATCGCCGCTGGGTTCAGGGTATCTCCTAGTCGGGCACGCCTGACTAGAGCAATCTTACTTGTTCTTATTGTAACTGATCAAGAATATATATACATATTCGCATTATGGAGTCGAACATGTTCCCTCTGCCTCTTACACACACATCCACAAAACCATTTGACATTTTTCTACCCAGTCTTAAATAGGTTGGGCAATAAAAAACATTACAACATTTAAATATTGTTAGGAGCGCAAGCACACACACACAAGCCAAAACACGGCCTACGCCAACTCTTCCAAAATTACTTCAAGAGCTTGGAATGACACTAAGAGCCGTTGAGTATTACAACTCAAGACAGGGAGTGATGCCGAGACAAAGCTTAGAGCAGGGGAAGTATCAACTCAGCAGCTCGGATAGATCCAAATGCGGACAAAATTTAATTTTTTCTCTCTATAACCTTGTAACTTACAAAATAATCTCTATAAATCTATTCTGTATTAACAAGTGTATTAAGTCTTTTACATTTCGTTATATCTGTTTCTGATCTTTCCTTTTTTGTTTATGTTACACACACTAATATATAATTATATACATTATAAGTACATACACATGTGTGTATATGTAATTCTTTGAACTTTGAAAGTGAAAGTAATGACATGAATTAGTATGATATGTAAAAATAAAACGTGTACAATACTGAAGATAGAATAAAGTCAAGCAGAATGTTTTCATATATTCAACATGGAAGTATCTTCAAAACTATGTATATTTTGTCACCAATAAAGATTAAATAACATTGCCGAGAGAGAGAGCAAGATTTAAAAAAGACGGCCGAAACACTCTCTTACATTATTTGGCAATTTTATTTGTGTTTTATTTTTTTCTTTTATTTTTATCTTATTTACTTTGTTGTGAACGTTGGGATAGGTCTAGAATACGCTAATACAGAAATACAAATACAGACATACAAAATTTAGTGATCAGCTGTTGGGAAATGTGGATACTGAGGCGAGATTTAGTTAAAAGCTTTTATACATAATTTAATTTATAATTTGGGTTCAATTGGTGAGGGGCCAATCAAAATACCATACTACAAAAAATACAATTCAACTAGAGCCTTTCGGAGATTGGTTGATTTTTTCGTCTTATTCTCCATCACGCAGTGAAAAGAGTATACTGGGTTTATGCAATATATTAAGGTTGTTTTAGCTAGAGTCTCCAAATTCTGCAAGTAGAACTCCAATTAATATCACGAAAAAAACATGCACACTTCCAACCCCACAAATTACAAAAATCTATAATTTTCCAAAATTTTAGTTTGAAGGTCACTGCTTTGAGGTTAATTGAATTACTAAAACTAATTTCGGCTTTTCGACTATTGAACTGTGAACGAGTATTCCGCAGTCGGTTACACCTGACTGCAATGCCCTTACTTGTTGTGTTTGGGTTTTTCAGCATTTATAAATAATAAGGATTATCGATTTAACTTTATTGGTCGCGTTTCGTTAGCAGCTGCCTCATTGTCTATATTTAGTAGTGCATTATGTATACGTATACAAAAGGTTTCGCTTACTAAAATATAAAATTTAAAGTTTTTAAGATTGTTGACAGAGCAAAAATTGCAAGGAACTGCAAGAGCTGTAATAATAAAAATTGAAAATGAAGGAATTTATCCTAAAAAATCCTAAACCCGCTAATTGTTGGAAAATTAAAAACTCGAGACAAAGCTCAGAGTTAAGAATAAAGTGCAGGTAATTTAATATGAAACTTAAAATTACTCATACGCATCATATGCCAAAAGAAAAATTTGGTTATATTTGAGGCTTGACTTATTCCATAAAATATTTAAAAATCAATTCGCTTTTTAGAGAATAAAAAATATGTTTAACAAGCAGTTTCTACCATAGTTAAACATTCTATGTTCTGTCTTAAAAACGAAAAAGGAATTTTTAGTAGGATGATATAAACTTACCTTCTAGCTTCATGCCCACCTCCAAACACTTCTGGAACCGACAATATGGACAACGTTTGCGCTGCGTTTTATCGATGTGGCAGGAGCGCTCCGCTACGCAAGTGTAGACCTTTTTGTTTTGCACGGTCCGCTTGAAGAAGCCCTTGCAGGACTCGCAGGTGAGCAGGCCGTAGTGATAGCCACTCACCTTGTCCCCGCACACGGGGCAGAGCTCCTCGAACAGATGCTTAAAGTCGATAGCTTCACCGCCGCCAGAGCTGGCACTGGTGCCACCGTGATGACCACCGGCTGTGGCACCTCCAACTCCGCCCACGGCCGCAGTGCCGCCCACGTTGCCGGACATGTGAGCAGCTGCAGCAGCTGAGGCGCCACCAGCGCCTGGTGGCAGCAGCATGTAACCGTTACCGGCCGAACTGCTGCCGCCGTTCAGGAGCTGGCCGGAGTTGCCAGCTGCTGTGTTGCCAGCTCCATTGCCGCTTTGCTGCGAGTGGGATGAGTTGGTTTCCTGATACCCTGTCGGAAATATATACTGTGAATCGAAATTGTATATATACGAGTAGGAGGAGGCATTGAATTGGTTCGCTGTGTTCGCGTTGTTGCTGGCAATATTCTGTTGTTGCTGTTGGTAATGTTGTTGTTGCGGCTGCTGCTGGTGATGCGTGTGATGTTGTTGTTGCTGTTGCTGATGATTGCCCAATTGCAGCGTGTAGGCGCTGTAATCGTTATCGGAATTGCTCAATGCATTGGTATCGTTATCGTTATTGCTGCTATTATTATTAGTATTATTGTTGTTGTTGTTGTTGCTGCTGCTGTTGTTGTTAGTGTTGCTGTGCGCTGGACTCGCTGGCTGCTGCTGCTCAAGCTGCATGCTAAACGGCGACAGATTCAGCGACGATATAAACTGTACTGTCGCCTGTTGTTGATCCATTTCTAATAACATTTCATGGAATTTTTGGTAATGGACTTTTGGGTGTTGCTAGAAATCGTTCTTGTCGTTGTTGCTTTAGTTTGTTTGGACGGTTGAAGCAAAGCTTGATTGCCTCTTTTATGATTTTTTTTATTTTGTGAATATTTTATCTTTATCCTCTTCTTGACTGTATTTATAAAGAGTTTTAGCTTTGATTTAATTTTTTATTTATATTTTTGCATACTGTTGCTTATGTTCTTGTTAACATACGGTGGTCTGGCCTTTGCAATTAACTGTTGATTCATTTTTACAAGCAACATTTTTGGTACCACAATTAAACATTTATTTATTTCGAAACTAATCAGTATATTACTATTCAATATAAATTCTGTTTTTTATCTAGGTTTTAAAATTTATTTGGTCATTTTTGTGATCTGTTTCCGATCTTAAATACTCTATTTGTTTTAACGACTTACACTTTGTTTATTTTTCGCGATGCACAAATTTATGTTTTCTTTTAATATATTTTTAAGCGCGATTTGGTTTTTTTTTTTAATTTAATTTAAATAATTTTTAAACTGTTTGGTTTTTTGTTGGACTTTTTTTTTTATTTCAGAAATTTGTTTTGGAGTTGCATAAATATTTTAAAAACAATTTGTTGTAGATTTTCTTTGTAGATTTTGTGAAAATAGAAATCCAAGTGGATTTTTTTAATTCAATTTTGTTGATGTGTTTTTGCAGGTACTTTTACGAGGTGAGTGAGAAGATATATGCATGCATATATAGTTTTATATAAATGCGCATATTTGTCGCGTGGTTAGGAGGTAGGGTTTTTCAACTTATTTTTATGCTTTGTATGTAGAACTTTAGCCTTGTTTGTGTGTATGTTAAAACAATTGTAAGAATTTAAACTTGTTTTCTTGTTGATATTTTTATTCAAGTAATTTTCTTCAAAGCTTTTGTGTTGAAACACTGATTTGCTCCGATTGTTGCTGCATTGGTCGCACAGTTTTACCTTTATTTACTTTTTTTCCTTTTTATTGCACTTTTAAACAACAAAAATTTTGCATTGCTCTCGTACTCTCTCAGCGAGCAGGCACAACACACCAAAGCAGAGAGAACATAATCCTTGGGCTGTTCCTGCTGTAGGTGCAAATGCCGTAGAAAGAAGTAGAAGAGGCGTATGCAATTTTTTGTTTTGTTATATTTTACTGTATTGATATATTGATGAATTGATGAATTGCTGCATTCAATGTTGTTGTTGTGTTGTCATTCAGGCCAAATGCAGGCGCAATACTTTTGTGATTTATAAACACACACGAGCACACACACACTTGTTAACAAACACATTAGATGTTGTTGTTTGGCATATGTAACATTTACTAAATATATATATTATAATTTTTGTATGTAGGTTAATTTTCTATGCGAAAAACACGACCAACATCAACCACGTATCTCGATTGACTAAACCCAAGCAAACGACGAGGATACCCGCCATACACTAAAGCGCTGCTGCTGCTGCCGCTGCTGCTGCTGCTGTTGCGTTGACGACTGCAGCAGCAGCGCAGCTGGCGCAGGCAGCGCTTTACTCTCGCTCACAACAACCACATTGCGATATTACGTATGCGCTACGTGTGTATGTTTACGTGTGCGCTAGTGTGTGTGAGAAGGGGCCAGTTTCACTTTCGATGCGCGCGCTCGCGCTCTCATTTTGTGCGAGCTCTCTTGCTTTGCTTTGCTTTGCTTGGCTTGACTTAGTGCCCCCCTTTTGCTGCTTTTGCTGTTGTTATTGTTGTTGTTAATACTACTGCATTAAAATTCAAACTGCGCTGAAAGCGAAAGTGAAACTTTTTGGCGTAGCTTTTGGCCCACTGTACATGACGGCGACTCATTCTTTTGGATATAGCACCGTTAAAGCTACCAATATTATGAAAGCGGTAAGCTTTGACTTAAAGCTGATGCTGTTTTGTATTGGGTACACATTTTTTACTATTTGTAATTTTAAAAACTTTTTTTTTTAAATTTAAAAATGTTTTATTTTATTTTTATTTGTGTTTGCGCGTCTCCTCTTTGGTCTTGATTGTTTGTAGGTTTACGTTGTTGTATTTGTTCATGACACGGTTTTTATATGGCGCGTTTTCCTATTTGTGTTGTTTTTATATATATATTTATTTTTATTTTATTTGTTTCATTATAATGTATTTCTTTTAAATTTTTTGCTTAAGCTTTCAATTTAAGTTTATTGTATATTTTGATTATTATGTGTCCTATAGCATAATTTGGATATTAATTAATGGTATTTTACATATTATTGAAAAAAAAAACTAATCAAATTTTAAATAATAGAAAATATTTGTTATTTAATTATTACAAAAATATATCAAACAGGCCCTAACATAAATATTTTCAAATTTAGTACTTATGCATATTCATTGTACCTATTCATTATTGTCATATATCATTACAGGAATTTTTTTTAAAGGTTGTGTTTTTTTTTTTAAGTTTAGGTCGTTGTTTTTTGTACATTTTCACCTAACTTATTTGGAGTATGTTAGCTGGTTTAACTGAATTTTCTGAAACAATTGTATCCCCTTTACTCGGCGTATACGTAATCTTGAACAGGGTATACCATTTCCAATCTGCAGTCCCTTATTAAAACACTCGACAATAAATTCCAATGAAGAATGAGGAAACATAAAAACACAAGCCACAACAAGTAAGAGTGCTCAAGTCGGAAGTATCCGACTACCTGTACCGATACCCTGTAACCAAATTTAAGGTATCTTTAGGCAAAAAAACATGATATTACTAAAAACTTTTTTACCCTTAACCTCACATTTTGATATAATATAGTTTATAAGTTACCGATAACATTATTTAGCCTCTTCCTCAAAATATATTTTCCAAACAGCGGTGCTGAAAATCGATATTTCTGAATTTTAAAAAATGCAAACCGAAATTTAAAAAAATGTACCCTTCTTAATAAATTTGTATGGGTATAAGGCTTAAAAAAGAAATATTATATAAGTCAGCCCCGCCGAAAGGAGCATAAAAACCAAACTTTCACTCGTCTTCGCGTTGCCCATTGCCGAAAAATGTAATTCCTTTACTAACCGAACGGAACTAAAAGACAACGTCAACGAACAGGCTGGAGCGACACCCATTAAAATGCAACGTCTGGTGGGCATTTTAAAAAAAGAGAGACCACAAATATTGCTTCATTTTGCGTTAAGGCGGAGACGTGGGGAATAACCCCGCGCAACGGAACAAAATGCAGTTAATATATATTAAAAAAAAAATTTTAAAAACTGAAACTGAATATAACACAAAGGAAGACGTAAAACACGCTGCACGTAAATGTGTATCAAAGTAAAATTTAAAAAAATAATTTTTTTTATTTTTGCGGAACCACATTTGCAGGTGCTTTGACGGGGCTCGGGATTAAAAAATGTTAATGCTTATACTGGATAAACAGTGTAGCGTCTTTTTCCAGAGGCTTACGAAACTGCTGTGCATTGAAGATCTGACCAAAAACCGAACCCAATGAAGACCCAAAGGTAATTTACATTTCCTTTAACCAATTTGTTCGTGACCGTAGCACAAAATAAAGAGAGAAAAAGAGTTAAGTGTTGAGACTTTTCCATATGGCCAAGGCAGGTAATGACAAAGCACAATGCGTTTTCTGTGTGTGGCAATCACCCAGCCTACACACACACACACATACACACAGTCACAAACTTTACCCGCACGTTCAGTGGATTTCAAAAACATACGAAAACAGGTTTCACAATTTTGGCAGCGAGAGATACAGTATCTGGGACTACCAGATATGAGACCCACTGCGGCAGCCTAAGCTTCAACATCGCTACTCCATTTAAATCACTATGTAACTGTTGCCTGCTTTGCCTGCTTAGAGCCGAAACTGAGAACCAAAACTCTTGCAGTCCCCAAAAAGATCTCTCTTCGACTTCTCTCACATACCCTGTATGTGTAAAGTGTGGTAATAAAGTCAATCAAAGGTACATCCAAATAGAAATATTGTCTACATAATAAGATACATATATATGTATGTATAGTTAACATATTATACATATGTTTAATATCTTATTAAGTGTACAGTTATTCCAGGCATATCTGTTCATGTGTCTGTGTGTACCAAAAAAATTAAAAATAAGGTGAAGAGCTATTATATATACATTGTATTGTAATGGTATTTAAAAAAAAAAAAAAATTAAAATGTTTGTATTTTTACTACGTACAGAGTATCTACTAGTCGAGTACTCTGGGACAGAACAGTCTACCTTTTATGTACATATATATTTATTTATTTATTTTAATTTTTTTTTTTTTTTGGCTCTGGCTTTTGCCTTTGACTTGTGCGCAAGCGCAAGACTATTTCGACAATTGTTTGTCAATCGTGAGTTGGCAGCTGCGGCATCAGTGGCAGCAAACGCAACATGTACAGGGGGAAAAATCAAAATACCCAATCATTGCAATCATCACATTATATTTATATGAATGTACATAACATTCTTAAGATTCATTTTGTATCTTTGCTTTTCTCAATCATCAGATACATCAATCAATACAAAACAAAGTTTAATAAAAAAAAAACATTTCAGGATTCCGGACAAAACCAACTGGGAGTCCTCTAGTCGGGAATGCTCTAGACTAGGAGATACCCTGTATCCATCCTTCTTAATACACGTAAGCAAAAACTAACACATATTCAAACCGCAAGCTGCACACTTTACTCAGCTGTTCTTCATATTCAGCCCCACATTATATAACATTTTAACTTGAATTAATTACATAGTTGTCTGTAGTCCCTAATGATAACTGCAGAAATTAAATATGGCATCCAACTGTGTGTTAGTAAATTTAAAATTACTTTAAATTAGTTTTTTTTCCTTTTTTTGAGTTTGGAGGAAGGCAACTTAAAAACAATCCCATATCTACACAAATAAACTTGTAAATTACTTCTCATGAAGCTGCCATCTCCCGTCTCATTACAGTTCTCTCCATCTTTTTTTGTTCAGTGCATCCCGCTCACTGTCGCCCACAAACAATTTTCAAATGAGGCAGGTCACTTATTTGACAACGGGCGCGAGTCGTCATCATCAACTTGAGCAACATCATTATCGTCATCGTTAAAGTAGCGCTAGGGAAAAGCAAACCAAAAAAATACAAATACAAATACACACAACGAAATCAACAAAAACACAAGCGGCAGCTAAATTTAGAAAATACAAAATATTTTCAGGTATTCATACACACACACAAATACGTACGTACATACATATGTACATATCCACAAGCATATATACCAACATACTTATGTACACATGTTAATATACATATATACACATCCATACATAAATATATATACATACAAACATATATTGTGTGCTCAAAACTCAAACCACAAATATAACAATAAGCAGCAACAAATGGCAACAAGAAACCCAAAAACATAAAATAAAAAAAAAAACAAAAAACCAAAAACTCGTCTTAACCTGAAACGAAACCTTGTAACATTTTTTCCTAGCTTGGCGACGCCGCTGCTGCGCTGCTTCTCAAGCTTAATTGACGTGCCGGTTTACACATGTTGGTAGGCAGCGAAGCGGGGGGACATTTGAAGTATGTACTGACGCGACACTGCAACGGCAACGAATGCAAGCAGCAACAACAAAACAAATACTCACACAAACACACACAAACAACAGCAGAGACCGCCAAAGTGCTCGCTGTTTTGTTTGCTCTCTCAACGTTGATCACTTTTGCTTTCAATATGAAATAATCGACAGCGACGTCGACGACGACGCCGACGCCGATGTGGACAACAGCAGCAGCAGCAGCAGCTGAGCGGCGAAATAAATGAGAGCGCACGAACAAGTTTTCGCCCACATGCTTCGTTGTCGCCATATTGTCAAAAATGGAGCGCGGCGAGAGGCAAGACAGGAGCCGAATGCTCTCGCTCTCGCTCACGCTGCCGCAGCTGCGCGGCAGTCGCAGCTCTGTCGCCTGGGTGCCTGACGCCTGCCTGGCATCATTGAATAATGTAATAAGTGAAAGTGTGGCGCTGTGAGTGTGTGCGTGTGTATGAATGTATGTGAGTGTATGACATCGCAGTCTCTGCCAGCGTTCTCTGCCTCAGCTGACCTACATTTTTGTTGTACATGTACATATATATTGAGGTCTATGTTAGAGAGATTAATTTCGATTTCATTTCATTACGTTTTTATGCAAAGGGGCCATGCGAGAGACACCTAGAGCCTGCGCCAATAAGTGAGCAGAAGTGAGCAGGAAGGGGAGTTGTAGTAGTTTATGCTCTGTATTGTCATGCAAAACTGTTGCCATGTTGGTGTAAATTGACGGCGACTCAGCCCCTCCACTGTGTGTGAGTATTGTCGGGCTGCTGGTATACCAACAAAAAAAACGTTAGGATAGGCTTGACTTACTCTATTTTTATGTGTTGCCAACGTTGCTGCCGCTCTTGCTTTTTCCTGTGCCTTTGCCAATGAATTTAATGTTAATAGGTCAATGGTAAATTTTAGGGGGACTCGTCTGATGGGTTCCACAACTTTTAACATTTGTACATCTACTTGAGAGTACGTACAGCTCTTGTTGCGTGTATCAAAGGCGCAAGTAGCGTCCATAAATAATAAAGTTAAGTAAACAGATTTGCATGGCTACAAAAAAAAATTGCTCGTTGTTTCATAGTTCATAGTTCGAACCAATGCTAAAATATATGGTATTCTTTTTTTAATATTATTTAGAGCTTCTAGCGACACTAGCGACATCTCATTATCATTATCATATACATTTTTGGGATTGAAATTAACCGTACTAATTAAAAAATGTATGATTTAAAAATTTTTGGAATTACGGGATCGAATATGTTCGGTTCAAAACCGGTTTCCAGACTTATTAGTTTGTGATCTCTGAAGCATACTCAAAAGTATGCTATCTTCTTGGAAATAGACAAGTAGGATATGATGTGGACGCCAATGCATGCTAAAATTTTTTTATTAAGGCTCATTCTAATTCGAGTTCACCTACCACCTGATCACCTACATATAAATCCAACCTACCTCACACAAAAGCATTCAACCCAACCCAATTAAGACTCTTACTCGTTTTCCTACTTCTGCTCAACTCAATAAGTGACCCATTAACACAATTATTTTTATCAGACTATAAGTCTTGCTAATCTTTCATTTTGCAATCTGCCAATAACAACAAAGATGTCAGAATAGCTTGATTGTCATTCGTAGCCGTAAAAAACCCACTTAGCTCGCAAAATTCAATAAAATTCATCATAACAGTACAAGAGTCAATAATAAAAAGAATATATATATATGTATATGCTTACAATGCGAATTAAATCAAAATAAATATAATATAAGCAAAATACAAATAAAACAAGATAGAATCTGCTATCTGAACATTCTCGACCGGAAAATATCCTCTTAAAAATGTTTGCTAAGATAACTTCTTGAGAACTTAATTACTTGAAAAAATATTTTATTTTTATTTTTGAGATAATTACTATCTATATTTAGCCACACAACTGATTGTTCAGAGAAAAACTTTTTAGCAATAGTAGTCCGATGTTGTTAATACTGATTCTGATCATAGGTAATGATCTCTAAAGACAAATTAGTTTATTTTTTAGAAGGTGAAAAAAGTATACTGTGAGAGTATATTCAGGGTCCATTGGTCTGTTCGCTTTGAAGCTAGATACTTTTGATTTGGAATATATAGTGTTCTATAACCGCATTAGATACAAAATAAAAAAAAATAAATAAAACAAAATAAAAAAAAAAATTTCGCAAAACTTTAGTAAGAAGATGAGGTTACAATAATATTAAAATTTGTGTATAAAAGTTAAACTTTCAGAAATTTTAATTTTTAAAAACAAGATTCAGCTTTGAAACTCTAGTTCCGTACAAACTTTTGGAAAACTGTAGTATACACCTTATTACCCTCTTTTTTGTGCAGGGTATAAAAATACATATTAATTAATAAAGCGATGAGACGACACAAACTGAATAGTACGCCCAACACAAACACAAAGAGCACAACAGCTGCGGACAAAAGAGAGCGCACCAAACAGCACGGGTTATGATTACAACAGCAACAAATCAAAAGCTTGAAATATACTGTCTAGGGGCGGGGGGAGGTAGCATTACTGCTGCTGCTTACGCTGTCGACGCTGACGTCGCTTCTGTCCGTAAACGTTTACGCTGCACAACATATTATTCAAAAAACCTTGACACACTTTTGCGCGCGCGTCGCACTCATACATACATACAAATATGTATACAGTGAGAGATACTCGCCCAGGGACGGTTTCGACCGCAATTCGCCGTCGTCGTCGACGTCGCCGCCGTCGTTGCCGTACAGAGGAGGTCAGTTTAACGAGTAGGCTTTGTATAATTGTGTGTGTGTGTGTGAGTATACAAATATAGAGTGCAATTCTGAGCGATGCGCAATAAATTGCATTTTGACTTACAGCAACTACCCCAAGCCCCCAAACCCTTGGTGCACCACTTGCATTTATTTTATTTTTGCTAATTAAATTAATTAACGCATATAAATTATACAATATTTATATTTCTTTTACATATATACATGTGTATGTATGTATATAATTTTGAATATTATTTGTTAACATTCATTGCGATTGGGGTCAGCCAAAACAACAAAACTGCCTGACTTCGATATACCCTGCACTTACCTTCGAATCGCCTAGACATACATTCAGATTTTTTTGCATACATACACAAAAACACATACACCCAGTTTTTTCAGCGGTTGTGCTGCATTTTCAAGAAATGTATTCTTGAATATTTTGAGTGTTTATTGCTTGCTTGTTTATAATTTTTTAGACAAAAAGATGTTCTTCAAATATGTGCATGTACCAAAAATCAATACACTCCTAGAAAGGGTTTTTGTTTTTTATTTTTAACATTTTTGAAAGCTGTGAATACGATTGAGAGCCTACATATAACATTTGGTCCATCTAGCATAATATGCGAGTATGTTAATGCTCAAAACTAGTGAATTTGAAATTTAAATTTGTCGATTTTCTAGATAGGATGGAGGATACATGTAAATAAAGCGTGATCTTTCCGTTATAAAAGGCTTATATAATTTGATAAAACGCATACGTTTGTATCAAAGAGTTGGTTTATTTTGATTAAATATTGTACTGCAGTGGTATTAAATTTTCTATTTTGTATATTATATTTTCTATACTCGTTAGCAAAGTGAAAAGAGAATTTTATTTTGGGTACTGTGAGCCAGCTGTTCGACAGCAATTTTTCGTCGTTATTGAAGCTAGGGAAGCTATAAAAAAAGAGCTACGAATTTTTGGCTACGTCCACTGGAGGCGTGGCAAATCGCTAAAATATATATATATATCCCACAGCTTTAAAGATAGACAGTAACCAAATTGTTTTAATTTTGAATTTATTCAAGAATTAATTTTCTTTAGTGGTGGGTTAAGTATAGCCGCTAAGTCAAGTGCGCAGATTGAGGCATGTGTATATTTGATTTTGTGTATCAGTCGAGAATTGCTGACTATTGCACTCTTACTTGTTTATCGTAACCTATTACTAAAAAGTACTAAACGTATGATCAACATCAATAGTCTGTACGGTCTTCTTGCCGAGATAACACCCATTTGCAACGATGGTGTTTAAATATCATACGCAGATTATGACATTGCACTCTTTAAAAAACAATTCCGCTATATTATCTCCATATTTCAGAGTAGGCATTTTGACACCTCCACATCTACGACCTATTTCATTCCATATGATAATTGTTGACTAATTCAACGTAGTTGTGATAAATATTCAATTTACCATTTCTCTCCAACACTCTCGTGTTTGCGTTTTCATATAAATTTTTCGCTCAGTATACTTTATTTTTACAGCATGTATTTATTTTATTTTTCCCCTTTCGATACAAACATATATATATATATTTTTTTTTGCAAAACACAGACATACTACCCAGCACACGACTGCAGCAATTCATTTAAGCGTCTGACGCGCGCGTCAACAGAGACAACGTTGCGTTGCTGCCCCGCCATCGCCGCCGTCGTTGCAGTTGACGAGGCTCGAAACTGGGTCACGAGGCCACAAAAACAATTGCAGCAGCGATGTCGGTGTGGCAGGGGGTGGGCAAGCGAAAGGGGGTCGCGGGGCAGGGTAAGTTTTAGCGACGTTGACTGCTTAAAATGCAATGCGCGTTTTAGCTTAAGCGAGTGAGGGGAGGGCGGTAAGGTGGCAGTTACAGGGTGGCTACGTGGGTGGTAGTTGGGTGATCCAGTGGGCCCGTGTGCGTATAGATAAATGAGCTGCTAAGAGGATAGGGTAGCGGGCGTCTGGCTAGCAGATACCAAGTTCTCAGGGAAACGAGGCAGGGAAATTTTATGCATTTCTCGCTGGCCACGATGTGGGTCCCAAAGCGACTCTATGCTTAATTAAAAATATATATTATGTCCTTTAGACAGAGGCGCTTTTAATTTAAAATAGCCGAAAGCTAAACTATTTGTTTAATAAAAACGGAAAAAAACAAGCACATTATCTGTAAATAGTCAAAAAAAAAAAATTGTTACCGTTTCCTTCAGTAAAATAATTTAATTTCTACACACTCAAACCTAAGTACATAAATATTTTGAAACAAGTAGAATTGCTCTAGCCGGGAGTGTCCGACTAGGAGATACCCTGAACTCAGCTGCGTGCTGTCGCTATATACATTTCAACCCCCTTTCATTAATAGCTACATACATACACAAAATTACACAAAATCACACATTTTACTCAGCGGTTAGGCTTGGACCCGACTGTGGAAGCTAAATTCTTGAAGACCTGCTAAACTAAAAGTCTTCTAAAAAAGAAAAGAAGAAAAAAAATACCCATATTGGCGGCTGCTAAGGTAAAAAGGCGAAGGCCTTTCTCTAAACAGTTGTATGCGAAAACAGAGTACAAAGATCACAAAAGGAGCGACTTGTTTGCGCGCTTTTCTGCTGTTATTTTTTTTAATTTTTTTTTACTTGTAATTCGCAACAAGTTCAAGCTTCGAAAGAGTGACAAGGCGTACGCAGTCTGGTGATGACAGAACCGGGAGGTTATTGAAATAGCTATACGGACAACCTGCTCACTTTTTGCTGACGCAATAGAACGGTCGCTAAAAAAAAAACCACTTGCATTAAATAAAAGTATGATCTTTATGAAATTTTCAGGACTTACAAAGAGCATTCAAATCTCTGTACAAACTAAAACTCACAGCTGTAGTATTTGAAGAGCGTTTAATTCATATTTGGGGCGAATAGGGGGAAGTTATAAAGATTTTTGCAAATTTTCTTCACCCTCGCGTACCCAAAATATCTTAACACTTTATCTGACACGAGTATATATTCCAAGTTTAAAGTCTCGAGCTTCAATAGCTTCATTCATACGCATAAACGAACAGATAACGAACATTGGACAAAACTTGATGCACTTCTTGAACGAGTACAAAAATATTAAGAACCTATTATTATTGTTTGTCATATACACTTGCATAACTGCCACACATCCTTTTTACCCAATGGACACTAATTATAAAAATAAAGAAGAAAAAAACGACACTAAACAAAACTATTTTTTATTACAAACCAAATAAAAATGTCTAAGAAAAAAAAAACGAAACAAAGAAGAAAAAGATCAACAAAAAAATATATAAAAAAAAATTGCTTCGTCTGGCTGCTGACAACGCTGAGACGCTGACGTCGCTGTCGACGTTGGCACAGTTGTTGTTGGTGCCCCGTTGTTAGATATGGTGACCCACTAACCTACTTTATTTAAAACGTTGAAGCTTTTTACGTACACACACACACTCAAACACGTGTATGTATGCGTGCTTGTATGTGTGCATATATGCTCACTGCTTCTTTTTTGATTAAAATTATATAAACAAAGTGGAAATATTCAACAACGCAATCGACACAGAAACAAAAACAAAACCAAAACGAAATAATGAAAATGAAAACGAAAAAGCTAGAGACTTACAAATGTCTCTTTGTCTTTTTCACTCTCGCACTCACAGTATGTATACATGCTTTTATGTATGTATCTGTGTTTATTAGTTGCGTAGGGCCCTGCGTAGAGGGGGGAGTGGCGTACGAGCACATAAAGCTTTTTTCTTTGTTGTTTTGCCTTGGGCAACGTACAAACCACAACGAGAGATTCCCACACGGCGGCGCTTCAGTGAACACACACACACACACGTATATATATATATATACATATATATATATATATATAAAACGCACGCAATAGGCAAAAACACTGTAAACACAATTTTACAGCAACAGACACAATTCACGCCTCGCACGCACTACACACATACAACTGTTCAATGCTGAACCTAACCCAACAAAATACACTGACAAATATTACACACACACCCCTACACTAAGCCATATGGCAGAAGCTCACGCACATTGTTGCGCTCTTTGCGCGTTTCTCTCTCATTTTTACTCGCTCTTTCTGCCTCTCCAATTTAGCCGCCTTTGGAACTTTATTGTGCGTGATATTTTTGGCAGCTTTTTATGAACAAGCAAGCTATCAACAACGACAATGTGAACTTAGTATTCACGATCTTTTGCGCAATATTGCTCATTCAATGCACGCACTTTCTTTTTCTGTCTTAATACCTTGTACCCCTTCAAAAAATAATATGTCCAATGGAGTATAACAAACCATAAGAAACTGTCTGACTAACGATTTGTGTTCAACGGTCTGCCCAAACGAAGGGAATAATCAATTGGAATTAACTAAGACAGGGTTTCGGAAAATTAGTAAACACACATTAAAATTAAATTTTTTTATTTTGGTTTTCAATCCATTTTTTATACCCTAAACCCATTGGAAATGCGTAAAAAGGGTATAATGGTTTTGTGCAAATGTATGTAACAGACAGAAGGAGGCATCTCCGACCCCATAAAGTATATATATTCTTGATCAGCATCACTAGCCGAGTCGATCTAGCCGTGTCCGTCTGTCTGTCGGTCTATCCGTCCGTCCGTCCGTCTGTATGAACGCGTCGATCTCGTGTTTTCCTTAAGCATTTTTAAGCGTTCACGAAGTGAAAAGAGTATATTGGGTTTGTGCAATGTCCATTTTGATGTCCGTCCATATGATCGCATTGTTTTCGTTGCTTTTGAAGCTAAAGACTTGAAACTTGGAATATATACTGGGTAATCCCCTTTTCAGATAAAATGATTTATTGCTTTTGATACTTGGCGAGTGGGAGGAGGTATACAAAATCCGAAATTATATAACATAATAAACCATATTTGATGGCTCTAGCTTTATAGTCTCCAAAATATGCCAAGAAAATCAAGTCTTTAAAGCGATAGATCGATAATCGATAAAAATCAATAATAACGACACGGAGCAAGATATAAAAAAAATAAAATAAAAAAAATTACAAACTTGTTCTGTTTAGGTCTCTAGCTTTTTCAGTTTCCAAGATCGCTGCGTTCATACAGACGGACAGACTGACATGACTAATCGATTCAGCTCGTCGTCCTGATCAAGAATATAAAAATATATGCTTTATGGGGTCGGAGATGCCTAAAACCATTAAACCCTTTTTACCCATTTTCAATGGGTTCAGAGTATAAAAATCAATTTGTGACCCAATATTTTTGTGGGATAATTATATTTGGTGATTTTGTCACAATTTTTAGTCGTAATTGTCAAGTTTGGTTTGGTTGGTTTAAAATACCCAAAAAATAATATACGAAAACTCTGTTTTCGACCAATCCTCCTATCCGGGTGAATTCTACATATGTAATGCCTGCAAAAAAATTACGGCTCAATGCTAAATTCAAAAAAGGTTTTCAAAAAAAAGCATTTGTTGTATTCTATGTGGGATCGGATATGTCTATTTCAATGCGTTACACGTTTCGTGACAAAACTATATGTATATGAGTATGCTCTTTACCGGATCCTATAAGAACAATAGATACAAAATTGAGTTCTATTACAAAGAATTGGTATAGCTTTAATCCTTAGTCTTTGCGTTTATCGGTTTATTCCTATGTAAACTAATCTTTTAGATTTAAAACTATCTTGAGGAAAATTTCCATAGATCCGACTTTAGCTGCAGCAAATAAGCATGTCTTTCTATAAAGTTATATTTTTATCGCGATCTCCTAAAATTGATCAACAAATTCTTAACATTAGTACTTATAAAGCTCCCATATGAAAGCACCTTTGTGTGGCTTATTTTCGAACAACTACATAGGAATCGTATTTTCTTTTTTTCTAGTCCCTGCCTTGACAACAATTTAAAGCTTCTATCAAATTAATTAGTTAGCATAATTTAAGGGTCAACAGCTATTATCATCCCCATGACATCGTAAACAATAAAAACAAAAATAGAAACATACATCAACATGAAGTGCATTTGTCATTGCAGCTTTAGCCAAAAGTCCTTCAGCTAAAACATTCCACGTACAAAAATACCAAGCATTTCAAGTGTTGTGCATAAGTTGATGTTGTTGGTTTTATGACTTGGCTGTGTTTATTATATGAAAACTTAATCGAGAGTCAAGCTGGTTGCAGTAATCGCGCGTGCAGCTAATTTTTAATGTTGTTTATTTACCCATAAAAAGATATATATGTATCGACATATACATATATATATAATACATACATATACTAAAAAACACATACATTTATTTATAATTTAATTTAGCTATCAGTGTATCTAAGTAATACAAGTATGTTTTGATCATTTAATCTCAAAGGACTCATACGTTTGCACACTTATGGTTTACGTGTTATCTAGGTCAATGCAATATGGGACCTGGATTAAATTACCGAACACTGTTAGTCAGACAGGGATTGGCAAGGCAAACCAAGTTTAAAGAACAAATCCAAGCTGAGCTAAGTGCTTCCTAACGTATCCTAATACTTTACTAGCTCATTGATCTGATTCACGTAGATTCTTTACACTTTCGTAATCATTTTTATACCCTGAACCCATTGAAAATGTGTAAAAAGGGTATAATGGTTTTGTGCAAAAGTATGTAACCTTCAAGTAAATGTAAAGTATATATATTTTTGATCAGCATGAACAGCCGAGTAGATCTGGCCATGTCCGTCCGTCTGAATGCACGCGCCGATCTCGAAAACTATAAGTCCATAGGTTATTTCAAAGGATAAAAATCTACAGCAACCTCAAATTTTGTAAACTTTTTTCGTGGATTATGAGAGCTAGAGATTTCGTTGACATAAACATTTTAATATACTATAGCACTTAAGGAATCTATTCCAAAAAGTTTCAAGATCTAAATTGTTGTGCAATGTCCGTCCGTCTGTATGGATGAACGCAATTTTTTCCCCACTATTGAAGCTAGAGACTTTCGAATATATACTCGTCAATACCTGCATCAGGTAAAGGTTTGAGGTTTTTTTTTCTGGGGCGTTGCAATTCGATTAAATATATTTATCTCCCTCAGTTTTAAAGCTAGATGCATACAAAAATTATTCTGATAACCTCCTCTAAAGATCACTAAAAACAATTTTTTAGGTTCGCCCACTCCCGCCTCATAATACACCGAATTCGATTTTTTCACTACATCGAATCTTTAATTTAATATTATTTGTTTGCATAAATCAAGTAATAGCATGCGCAATTACTAATATTAATTTTCAATTTGAGACTTTATTTCAGGCAACCGTCAAAGCCTTTAATTCATGCGAATTAAACGGTTGGTGGTGCTGATGACTAACACGATGTTTTTTTTTGCTGAACGTCCTGTGGAGTCCCCAGTTCAAATCACGGTCGGTCCCAGACGCAACGCATAAGAACTTTTTCATTTTTTTCTGTATTTTTTAACGATTGCATATAATTCTTGTTGCATAACTTAAGTTGAATTTCGTCACACCAAAACAGCGCAATTTAGCTGCATGATTTTCAAGTTCCACTCCCGCTTCTGACGCAAAGGTTGTTCTTGATTCTTTTATAATTCTAAATTTTTCGTGTCTAAACAGTAGTTATTTTAAATTTTTCGTATAATTATTATTAGGTAACTTAACTTGACTAACTGGATTTTGATAGTCTTTTTAAGTCCTGAAAATCTCATAACGATAAAACTTTTAGTTTAGAAGATACTCAAGAATTTATTCAAGTAGGCAGAATGCGGCGTGTGTTTGTGTTTCAGCTGGGTTCAGGGTATCTCCCAGTCGGCTTTCCTTGTTTTTTTTTTATATATTTCTAAAAAAATTATATATTTTCTTAAGTCTACCCATCACTTTTGACTCCCATCTGATTTACCATATGGAAGGAAGCGTATTCCTTGATGCATTACGCCTCCTAAAATAGCTTCTGGAAGTATATACATATGTAAAAATATATATATTGACAAAATAGCTCCAATTAGTCTCGTTGTTTGTTTAGTTGTGTTTTTTTAGTGTTTTGTGTATGTGACAATGTGTTTGATTGTGATTGTTATTACAATGTTTTAATGGCTGCCATGATCTAAATTTCCCAACTAATTACATATTGTGCAAATAATTCGTTTCATAGTAGCATAGCCCATAGCACAGCGCAGCGCTTCGTATGAGTAATTTTTTATTTGACATCGCTTATCAAGTAACAAACTAAATGAAACGTCTTAAAATTGTTATACATTTTTTATTTGCTTTATTATTTTGAACCCGCCTCTCGCTCGCTCTACAGTTTGGCACAGGTGCGTGAGCGAGACAAAAACTTGGCCAAGTGCAGTAGGCCATGCAAATGGCAAAGTAGGTCATCTATCAACAGCGCATGCGTATTTTAATACTCTGCGACGACTATCAGCAGCAGTGGCCGACACACAACAAGTACGACACGAACATCAACTCGGCAATATACAAAACGCCGCATAGCAGTAACACCAACACATACAAGTCAGAGTGCTCTAGTCGATAGTGCCCGATTAAGAGATACCCTGTACCCAACTTCGAGTTGCCGTAACGCAAATGTTAACTTTTTTTTAAATAGATAGGATAGACGTTTTCATAATAGTTAATAACTATATGGAAAATATATAGATATATATATATATATATATATTAATGCTTAATACATATGTACTGTCTGAAAACAGTGGACGCTTCTCTAAAATTTAAGTAATCTAGCTTTGTTTTATAGACGTCGAACAGATAGACATGGCTCTGAACCTAGCTATATCATCTTATTTGGTCTTGCTTATTGAAAATGTTTATAATTAATGGCTGAATAACATCATTATACTCGTTTTGACTGCTTCGTATTAATTATTTTTATTAGGCTTCACAGTGTGATTTAAAAAGTAAAAGTTTTGTATTAAAGTTTATTTATCACAATATGTTAGCCCGGCGAAAATGACATCGAAATCAAAACGGGCAAAGGCAACACTAAAATCCAAGAAATAAGGCCAAGAAAAAAATAATTTTTTCAGATCAGTCATATATTTTGAAGTTTTCATGTTATGCAGATGTTAAAAAACTTCAAACGATCTGATTACGGAAAATTTTATCTGATTTTCTATATACGTATAAAAAAATATGTTTTTGAAAAATACATATTTAGCCACGTCTCCACAAATTACAAATATATATGTTTTCCCAAAATTACAAGCCATGTCCGTCAGTCTGTATGAAAGCGACGATCTCAGCGACTCTAAGAGCTAGAGACATCAAATTTGGCTTTTATTTTTGCAACAGTTGCAAAACAGTTTTATAAAGATCTGATAAGCACAGAGTTATTAGAGTAAACGTGTGGTAAAATTTGACAAACTTGTCAAGCCGATTGCCAGAAGGCATACATATAAATTGTGTTGAGAAATATGTGAAACGCAAACAAATTATAAATTTACTTTTTCTGCTACTATTATTTATGTATGATATTGATTTATTTCGATGAGAATATTTGGCGGCAATTATGGAACCCCGTCCCCTACTGTGGCAGCACCACTGTTTCCACTAATATTGCTGCTTACCACGGCAAATTGTGTTGACGCTGGATTTGCAGTCAGTGTCGGCCCATTCAACCTAAACTGCGTTAAGCTTTTTGTACCAAAAGCTCATGCGTTTGCACCGGAATGCACATGTCAGTATAGTAGTATTATATACATATATATATATATATTTATACTTGGGTATGTATGTATGTTTTTAGGCAAGCAAAGTAAAAAAAAATAAAATATAGCTTTAAAGCTGTTCGTGTCTGTATCATTTTTGCTATCTCCGTTCATTTTGTTGGGTGCTTTGACTGAGGATCGCTGCAGTTTTTATTTTGTTTTGCAACGACACTTAACTATTGCGCACAGACTCAACGCCTAAATACTAACAGAAGCACACGCACCCATATTGACCACACACACATGTAGTTTTAAAAGCTCGCCAAAAGCTCTGCTCGTGTGTACATATCGACTGTACGTATTATGTGTATCGGCATGCTTGTGTTTTTGTTTTTGTGTGTGTGACCCGCCTCAAAAGCATTTTAACTTTTTTTTTTTAATTTTAAAATAAATAAACTAACATTTCTGTGGCCGTGAATGGTTGGCAAACAGCGGAAGGACTGTATTGTTTTCTGAATACGCTACACGTAGAAATGTTAAATTTAACTAATAAGAGTTCAACTTTGCTGAGGGTACAGGGACTAAAAGATACCCTGGATACATCTGCACAGTAAGGTCCATGACCAAAAAATTAAAACTTAATACAAATCTTTATTTTCTTATATTATCTAAGAAAAATATTAAAATTTTATGAATTTATGAATTTAAACAATTAATACTTAAATTCATTTACCATGATGAGCATACCGGCTGCAAATAAATATTAAAGGCCGATTCTCGAATTGGTAATTTTTCATAGCACTTTATTTATATAAGAGTATATTGGGTTAGTGCAATGTCTGTCTTGCTGTCCTTCCTTCCGTCAGTCCATCTGTCTGTCCGCATGAACCCAATTTTTTTCGGCGCTATTGAAGCTAGAGACTACTCGTGTATACCCGCGTCAGATACCCCCACTGGGGGCGTGGAAATTCGATCATATAGATAAATCTCCCTCAGTTTTAAAGCTAGATATGTAAATTTGTTTAAGACAGATTACTGCTAACCTCCTCAAAAGATCGCACAATTTTTTTTTAAATATGCTCATATGGCAAATCAATTAAATATATATATATATATCTCAGTTTTAAAGCCAGATACATAATGCACAAAATATGTTTTTTGCGTGTCTGTGTATGTGTGATTTTGCGTATGTACATATGTATGAATGCAAGGGGGATGGAATTTGTGTAACGACAGCTCGCAGCTGGGTTTAGGGTATCTCCTAGTCATCCTCTCGCGACTAGAGCACCCTTACTTGTTTTTTCAATAACGTCCTTCATTTATTCAAATCAATTAGCCAATTTTAGAGACTATAGGCACTAAATACACAACATTTTGTATTTAAGCTCATCTTTAGCCATATATCATATTTATAATATTTCTTGCTTTTTGGCAAGGGTTTCGCTCAATACAACCAAAATGCAAGACTTAATTTGTCAAATTGTATAATAAAGAGAAGAAGCTTGTCTAATATTGTATGTTTATAGTACGATATAAACGTGTGGCCTCAGAAATTCGAACCAGTGCACAGATTGTATTTTCTAGCTAGGCACTCTCGCTAGAACACTCTCACATGTAACAATTTTATTACTTTTGTATACTATCTAACAGAGACTTGTAAATTTTGCTTTAAAGTTATCAGGTCATAAAACACTAGGCGGATACGCAATCAACACAAACTGTGCATTACGTATTCGCAGCGATAGCCAAAGATAAGTAGCAAATATATACCAGCATCACATTAGGCAGTTGCTAAAATATGGTACAATGATGTTAGGGACCACGTTTGTAATTTTGCTCCAAATCAAAATGCAAGCTTATTAAACATTCTACTACACATAGCCTTAATAGCCTTAATAAAACTGAATTGGGTTTTGGCCTAAAATGTATAATTATATTCATTCAATTGCAAGCAAATCAAACCCAAAACATGACTTATTTTTATAGAAATAGGCAGACAAAGATTGCTATAACAACTCAGCTTATCCTGCTATATATTCATTATGCGATAAGTGTCCCTTAATTGTGCAGGAACCTAACCCAACTTCAGGTCTCTAGTTCATGTACTCTCCGAGATCGTCCCGTCCATACAGACAGAGGGGCATGGTCAAATCGACTTGGCTATTGGTGCTGGCCAAGAATATATATATGTACACCTAATTATTCTTTAACATCATATATACGTTGCTAAACAAAAAATAGTAGATTGGTTCCAGACCTATAAAAGGAACTTAAAATTATAATAAACAATATATAAACAATACTACACATTATAATTCAAAAAATATATTTAAAAAAAAAAGAAGTAAGATGGCTCTAATCGAGAGGGCCCGACTAGGAAATACCCTGAACCCAGTGGCGATCTGTCATTACAGACATTTAAGACATACATACACACACAAACACACGCCGCTTACTGCGCATTTTACTCTCAGCAGCTGTGTTTGGTCCTCACTATGGAAAATAAATTTTTAAATTACTCCTAAACTAAGAGTATGATCGTATGATATGATACAAACCGACAGACGGACATGGCTAAATCGATTCACCTCGTCGGACAGACGGACATGTCTAATTCAACTCAGTTCGTCGTGCTGATCAAGAATATATATACTTTATGGGGTCGGAGGATGCTTCCTTCTGCCTGTTACATACATTTTCAATGGGTTCAGGGTATAAAAAACTGAGCTTCGCTTCAATGGAAACTGTCAGACAGTCAGATTGACATATACATATGTATATTTAATCGTCCTGTTCAAAAATATATCTTTGTAATTTTCGATGCGTACCACATTTGATTTCGAAAATATGATTCCTTCTGCAAGGCTATACAAATTCAAGAAATATAATGCATGAAAATGTAACTAGGTCAGGGTGCAGGCCGCCATAAGCTCACACGCAAAACACACAGAGAGAGCCAAACATATAGGAAGCTATAGAGAAAGAGTGCACTCAAAAGAGAGCACTGCAAAAACGACGAGTGCTGACTGCTTGAAAACAAAAGGAAAATCAATGCAATGTAAGCTCACACTCTCTGCGCTTTCTCCCTCTATCGCTTGCGCACTGGCTGCATAAAAGCACATCCTCTCCCCCCAAGTCACAACAGCTCTCGCATATCTTCACCCTCACTGGGGAATCGCAATTGCAATGCAATGTGAGTGCATGCGGCGCAGTTGAAGTCGCCCCCATCGCCACCGTAGCCGTTGAAATGTAGCACAGGGTCAACTGGCGACCCATTAGCACACTTTCCATACAGATTGAGACAGCAACGTAGCACCCCTGGTACCACTAACCAAGTTGCAGTTAGCGCATCGAGACGGCAGCAACTCAGCCAAACTCTCAATGACACTTTTTCTATATTTGAGTTAAGGTCAACAACAAAATGGCTAATGCAATGCGAGAATATCATCAACAGCTACAACAACATCGACGTAGAGATAGAAAAAGATAGTTGTCAAAAAGTTGTCAAGATAGACTGCAACAGCAATAACTGAATTCAATTGACACTTAATTCATTACCAGCTTAAAAATCAATTTTAAGAAATTACATATGCGCATTTCAACTGAAAGGTTTTTTTCTGATGTTATTGTCTAAGAAAAATATTCAAATTTTATTAGTTTAAGCATTTAACGCTTGAATTCCTTTACCATGGTGAGCAAACCATCTGCAACGTTGCATAAATGCAGATTTTTGGTTTTCATTTTGGTTATTTTTCATAGAATTTTCTCTTTAATATTTACTTCTTTCAAAGAAATTTCTTTACAAGAACACTTAACTAAAAAAAAATGCAATGCAACAAACAAATCTCGATTAACAGTAAATTTTGAATTTTCTTAAGTTCACTTTCTAATGTCCCGTTCGCGATCGAAAAACATCATTTGTTCTTATTACGTGATAGATAACAGCAGCAAGTGTGTCAAAATTGCTTCGTAAACAGACTTTTATGCAGAAAATTAATAAAAACAAACAAAAAGTGTAATAAAGTAAAAAAAAATGTTTGTTGATTTATTTGAAGTTTGTTTTGTGCGCCATGGTATGTGTAAAATAGGTATAGGAAAAAAATTGCGTTCATACGGACGGACAGCCAGCAAGAGGGACATTGCAGAAACTCAATATACTCTTTTCACTTAGTGAAAAAAAATAAAGTAATACAGACTTGCGCTTTGGTTTGTACATAGAATTGGATGCGCTTATTAAGCACTGAAAATTTCATAGAGATCATACTCTTAGTGTAGAAGTTATTCAAGAATTCCTTTTCCATAGTGGGGCCAAGCGCAGCCGATTTGTAAAATGCGCAGCTTGCTGCGTGAGTTTGTGTGTGTGTGTGACTTTGTGAATGTGTGTATGAATGCAAAGAGCTTTAAATGTATGTAACGACAGCTCGCCTCTGGATTCAGGGTATCTCCTAGTTGGGCACACCCGACTAGAGACATCTTACTTGTTTTATACTTGTTTATTAAATTTTTGTGAAAACATAAAGCTAGGTTACATGTTTTCGTTGTTATTACACCTTGAACGAGAATTCCGCTGTCGGTTACACCCGACTGCAACGTTCTTACTTCTTTAATTATAATTTAGTAAACCTTTAGTAAAGCTACAATATATTGGCGGATTCATCCGATGCACTCTTATCATTATGAATATTTGGGAGATTTCATAAGGAATTGCAATCGAATTACTCAGAAAATTTGATAGAATGTACAATAACATTAGTTATACATTGGAAGACATTCCTGAGTAAAATTAGCCATATTTGTAGCAAAGTACATTCGTCACCATAAATCATGTATATATAATGTAAAAACATCAATAAAAGCCTTTAAATAATACATATTTGTAAAATAAAGCAAAGAAATTTCAGATTTGATGGCTCACTGACAATCACCTATTTATCTCTACAAAATACTTTTTTAATTTTGGCTATAGCTTAATTGTTTCAGAAGCTATGATTTTTGTAACGAAAAAAATCAAAAGGCCCCACTGTGCGAAGGTCCCGTTCGACACCGTGGAAATATCCATATTTAAAACAAGTTAGGGTTACATGCATTACATTTTTGAAAAGTTTAAGTCTCTAGCTCTAAAGGTTTCCGAGATCAACGCGTTCATACAGACGGATGGTCGTCAATGAGTATATAACCTAATTCTCTTTTTACACGATTTTGAAATAACACGATTTAAAAAGTTAACATTTTTCTCTTTTTACACGAATTGTTTTGTTTTAACATGATTTTAAATATTCTATGAATCCTTTTTATGAATTTCGCGTGAATAAAGGAAAACTAAGATAATAATAGAGAAATAATTTCCCAAAATTATGAACAAAATAATTCTAGTGATAGCAGTGATATTGCAGTCTAACGCAAACGCGTAATTGGTGACAATGTGGCATCTCTGGGCCCCTAAATAAGTCACACTCTAGCAACGTTAGTTTAAGTAGAAATTGGACAACACTTGTTGGAAATATTTGAGTATGAATTGTGAACTTTTTAATGAATCGCGCAAATAAAATAATGTCTCGGGAGAAAAGGAAGAGATGCACAAACAAAAGTTTAAAGGCATTGCCATATGCAGAGCTTCAGCGAGTGGGCAACTCTGAAAACTGAATCAGGTTGCCATATTTGTCAAATCGGTGTTAAGCACGAATTGGGTGGATTATCTGCCCCATAAGTTATCACCTGAACTTAACTAAGTTGTTGATGTGAAAATCAAATTTCTCTTATTGGCAAGTTTATCTACCCTATAAGGTTGTCGGCAAGATGTGAAAACGGGCCTTAATGACTTAAATTGTGTAAGCATGGAAAAATATTCTCAAGTTAATTCTAACAAGAGTTTTTATACCCAGAACCCATTGAAAATGGGTATAATGAACGTTAAGCTGAGTCGATTTAGACATGTCCGTCCGTCCGTCTGGCTGTCCGAACGTCAATCTGCCCGGCCGTCTGTAAGAACGCAGCTACCTCGGAAACTACAAAATCTAGAGACATACACTTTTCGACCATAGATTCTCTTATAGCATATGCAGAACGAGTTTAAAATTTTTCAATATCTTGCGCCATTTTAATAATCTTGATAAAAATCGATTATGTGACTTGCTTTTCTTATCATATCTCGAAAACTTTAGAAGCTAGCGCCACCAATTTTGGATTAGTATGTTCTCTACTAGTGATGTTAAAAAAAATCGAAACATCGATATATCGATGTTAACAGCAGCGATTTTTTCCAATTTTAACTCGATATTCTTTTTTACGATATTTCGATATACCTCGATCGATTCTTACAAATAAATCGTGTTTGGCATATTTAAGCTAAAGCTGGAGACTCCAAAAAGAACGCGAACTTTACGTTAGTGATGTTAAAAAATCGAAACATCGCTGTATCAATGTAGAGAACAGCGATGTTTTCAAATTTTAACTCGGTAATCTTTTTTTAGATATATCGACTCATCGATAATTATCAACACGATTTTCTAATCCGATGTAAATAATCGATGTTCATTTCGAATTAACATCACTATTCTCTACTCCCTCGCCTCAAATACATTTTTTGTTCTGAAAATTTCATAAAGATCAAACTTTGTATTTAAAGGTTATTCAAGAATTTAGTTTCCATTTTCGGGGCCAAGCGCAGTCGATGAGTAAAGTGCGCAGCTTACGGCGTGTGTTTGTATACTTATCTGTATGTGTGATTTTCTCTATGAAAGCAGGGGGTTGAAACGTAGGTAACGAAAGCTTGCAGCTGTATTCAGAGTAACTCTGAAACGAGAGCAGAAAGTTGAGGTACAAAACATGTTTTTTTCATCTGTTACTTTGACAAATAGCACCTAGGTAGTATTATATTTATTGGTAAGGTGGATACCAGACGGTTTTTTGTAGACATATGTCAGCGAAACATGCCAACTTGTAATGCATGTAATTATGTCACTTTATATTCGATTTATGCCTGTTTTCACATCTTGCCGACAACATTACAGGGCAGATAAGAGCAGTATGATTTTCACATCATAAATTTAGTTAAATACCGATGGTAACTTGTAGGGCAGATCATCCACCCTATAAGTGCTTAACACCGATTTTACAAATATGGCAGCCTAGTTCAGTTTTCAGAGTTGACCACTCGCTGAAGCTCTGCATATGACAAAGACGTTAAACTTTTGTTCGTGCACCTCATCTTTTTCTCCCGAGACATTAAAAAACTCACAATAATATTTTCAACAAATGTTGTCCAATTTCTACTCAAATTGGCAGCCTTTGCTAGAGTGAGACCCATTATAGGGCCCCGACATGACACATTATCACAAATTTTAAGCGTTATGTTATGTTATGTTAAAACCAATGTGGGAACGAAAAAAGTAAATGACTGCTTTTAGTGAAAGTGTACTATAGCTACAGTAGAGTTTATCGGCTAGACGTGTAACGTGTAGTTTGATAACGTGTAGTTTGATAAAAATCGATTTTTTGTGTTTTTTACAAAGAATAAAATGATTCGGTACGTGACATCGCAAACGCTACATATTTTTCCACAAAGCAGAGCTTTATACATATCTTAATCTTCATATTTAAGTACAAGGAAAAATGTAATATGAATTATTGACAAATCAAGGAAAACAGTAGTAGGCCTAATTACACTTTTTTTTAAAGAACATATACTTTTTAATATAAACAACTTTCAGTTTTGTATCTATTTCCCTTGTAAAAATTTTCGGCTCCTAAATATTTAAAGGAGGTCATTAGAAAACAGCTTACAAAATTTGATGAGTCCAACTCTAAAATTGTGGGAGATATGGATTTTCGCGGCTTACCCTAAGATATAAGGATTATTGTCGATTTGCCACGCACCCAGTGAGCGTATCCAAAACATTTTTTGTGCGATCTTTAGAGTAAGTCATCAGAAATCTGGCTTGAAGGATTTGAAGTGTATCGACATATATCGATTTGCCAGCCTGCCAGTTGGCGTGGCACAAAAATCACAACACTCTGAGGCAGATAACTACCAGTACATATTCCAAGTTTTAACTCTAGCTTTAAAAGCCCCGAAAAAATTGCGTACATCCGAACAGACGGACGGACAGCATGGCGGACATTGCAGAAATTCAATATACTAGTTTCGCTACCAAAAAGGAGAAACTGCATTTATACAATTTTCAAGCCGGTTTACTCATTATGGTAAATGAATTTGGGTGTTTGAATTGTTTGAATTAATAAAATAATTAATTATAACTTATTCATTATTTCTAATAGTACGGTGGATATGGTGGACCATTCTTGGTGGATCCCACTTGATCAACGCCTAATTTACAGATACATAAACGGCACACAAATATAAGGATATACCGTTAAGTATTAAAATACAGAGAAGCAGCTACCTATGTAAAACTATATACTTTTTTTTTAACACGTATTTTCTTTATTTATATTATATTTTTATTTGCTTAGCTGTTCATTAGTACTATTAATAATATCAATCAAATTCTATAATTTTGTAGTATACTTAAAGCACTTTAAGTCCTTTAAGGTATCGTACTGCTTTGTACAGGCATAAACATTTCTTGCAAGGATGCCCCGTAGCTACTCAATTAGATTAAAGTTTGGACTCATTACCGGCCACTTCATTAACGGTATATTGTGGGTCTCAAAATAACCAATTAAAGTCCACGCAACATGAATCGGAGCATTGATATGCCGAAATGTCCATTGATCATCATGGAAATGCCGGTTAAAAAACATATTAGAGACTTACCTTTAGCGCTAAATGCAGCCTATATCATAAGCGAACCCTTCATGGTTCCGCTTGTAACAAGTTGCCCGTGAATGACGCAGATCGCTCCAATATTTGGACCGTCCAAATTGAATTTTTTTCATCGCTAAGCAAAGTAATTTTTAAACTCGACGTCCCAGAACTTGTAGTTTTCATAAAAGGCCATGGGCGCATCCTTATGATCCTTGATTAATCAAGATTTGCCAACTTTGTTTTGATATGCACTATGTGATGCTAAAACTTTCGTGCAAAATTCGGCTCACACGTTGCCTGGTGACAGTTAATTCCAGTACGGTGACGGTGACAGTTAATACAGTACAGTACGATTTTGTTGCAGCTCATCATGCCTTAAGTTGCTAACTGCCACATGTGCTGTTTATTGTGGTTGCTAATGTTTGATAATGAACCGTGGCAAATATTTATGGGGTAACCGTCTGGATCTTTCCCAAAAATTTTGAAATAGTATTTCGATATCGATTTATGAATGAAACGATTCGACCAGATTTCATGCCGGCTGAGTGCATTCCGTTGATCCTTCTCCGTTCTTCCTCAGACAATTGAGTACCACGAGGCATTTTCAACTACTCTTCTTTTGCGTCTTCTGTGAGTGCTTACGTACTTGATACATTTTTTACTAATAGGATGCGAACTGTAAATGTAACTCTCAAAATATAAATGTAACTCATTGCACATACATACTTTATTTGTTTTCTGTGTAGAGAGCGAGTTAGATCTCTAATCTAAGCTAAGGGAACCAAAATAAAAATAAATAAAATAAAATAAAATAAATAAATAATTTTAAAGTATAGCGGGAATTCGAAGTAAGTGATCACTATCATAAAAGATAGGAACTGCACATTCAAACAAAGAAGCAGTTGTTACTTTTTAAGAAAAATAAATTTTGCACATATAGCCGTTTGCTCATTCGAAATTTGGCACTTATAACTCGAATAATTTGTAAGATTGAAGCGTTTACACTGACAAGTATAGAGAGACTGATTTCTTTTTCAATGCAAGCCAATTGTACAGCGTATCTTCTTGTCAACTAAAGCACTCTTTTTTGTATCTTTAAGCTAACTTTGCACTTAATTAAACCTTTAATTCTATAGGACACGATGTAAAGTGTATTACTTTACAGTTTACAATTTGCAAACAAATTGGAGGTTCAGTAAATGCTTTTATTATTGTTTATTTTGTTTCTTTGTTTCGATTCAGCGAGTTTAATGGCGTCGCACCTTGAAACTTTGTCTAAACTCTGAATAATGAATATTGCACAATACCATTTAATACAAATGTATACTAAATGCACTAACTAAATTCTATCGTTTCAATGTTGCATCCTTGATAGTATTCACGAGATTTTTGATCGCTTGACTAACGCCAATTGTCTTTCAATTACAATTTGCGGTTTTCTGTTGTGGTTTTAAATTTAATATGTAATATATACAAGCGAATAGCCCATAACGAATTCGATGTGAATGACCATTCTGGAGGATATTGCTTAACTAGGGGACTCTAATAACAATTGTTTAATTGCTTGTTAATAAATTTGTTGATGAATATAAAATAAAATAGTTAATTGACCATATGAATAACTAAAACAAACCAAATTTGTTAGAAAACGTTGGTGTGCACTACGTGGGAAATATTCTAAAGTTATAGATAGTAATTATATTCAATCTGGTTTTTTTTTTTTTTGATACTAATAATACATAAAATGCAACTAACAGGTCCATACAACAAGGATTTTTAAAGCCCAGATGCAAACTTAAAGCACACAGCTCGGCAGACACAATTTGCATAGTTTGACCATGTTTAAAAAAAAACAAAAAAAAAAAACTTTAGCAATCATAGCAAGTAAGGCATAAAGGACATGTAATATTGTCCTTGGCCACGGTGCAGACACAACCTTCGGCATAGAACCTTGTAAAGAATTTACAGCACTGTGGAGAACTGCAACAACTGTGCACTATCCCCTACAATGTCATGTCCCAATTTGCGTCGTCTGCGACCTCGTTAGCTATTTCCAAAGTGCAGCAGAGGCAGCAACAAGCGGCTGACTTTGACCCATTTAAATCCTTTGAGGTAAGCAATAGACGCAAAGCGGTAAGCGAACGCTTCTGTCGGCGACGACGCGTCGGCGTCGGCGGCGACGTCGTCGCAAACATTGCAATAATCTGTGTCAATGTCAGCCGGCGTTGCAGTGGGCGGCAACGCGGCGTTAAATCAACTGAGGCAGAACATAAAGCTCGAGAGCGCATATCATAGACAGACAGGGGGAGGGAGCGAAAGAGAGAGAGAGTGCGCATACTGCACACACGCGCCAAACGTTTGATGCGGCTGACGGGTTTCGTTTGCCGCGGCTGATGCACACACACGCACACACATTCAAATGTGACCGTCAAATTATATGCAATTTCACTGTATATGTGTGTATGAGTGTGTGTGTGTGTGCGTTCGCATCCTTGTGCCCAATCTCGAATGCATATTACAAAACAGCACAAAAAATAAAAACAAGTAAGAATGCTATACACGAGAGTGCCTGACTAGTAGATACCCTTTAGAGGAATTAGCAACACAATATATACATCAAGAACAATTCTAGGCCTCACCGTTTGGGTAAGCGGGTCAGAAACCAAAAGAGTTGGTGACAGCAGTATTTATGTACATATGTATGTATTTACATAAAATGCATAAATACATGTACATAAAAATATAAAATGTTGAAAGTCAAAACAAAAGCCGATTTAATTGAGATCACTTTGCCCGCCATAAATACGGTTTGAACTCAGATTCCGAAGATTATGCGTGTTGAGGCAACCTGTTTAAAGTTTTAAAACAAAGTTATGCCAACATACAGAGAATTATAACTTTTTCTTTGGCCCCGATTTCTTATCTTTTGTGTTTTTATTCAAACATTAGAAAAAATTGTTTTAATTATTTTTGTTATTGTAATCAATTTAATTAAAATAATAATGGTACTAAATAGGATTATGATTATTATTTATATTATTTATATGAAATGCCTATTCTCAGTATGTGTTATCTCTTTTAGTCTTCTATGCCACTTGTGTAAATCGATTTTAGTGGCTACAGGGTATTTAAACGAGACGTGCGCTTGACCCAAATTCTAATGCACAGCGACCTTGCTCCATTTTGAGCACAACGCTAAGGATTGCAACGATGCCCCTGCACTTGTGGGTATTCCACTACATATACACATATTTATATACGTACATACATATGAATTTACCAACATTTGTTATGTGTATGCATTTAAATCGTTGAAGGTCGACAAAGTGGGCGACGAGACGCCTGACATTGCTGAATGTCAGCCACAAACAGTGGCAACAGCAACAACTAAGTTGCAAGTGCGTGCGTTTGCTGACGCAGCAGCAACATAAAAAAAGCAAATAAATTATATTTTGACTAGCCTCCGCTTATCATCTGCCAATGCCAATTTCTATTGGTAAGAATATCCAAGCGGGTACAAATATACAGATATGTATCGCATACACTCGTATAGAAAAGTATTTTGCAGGTTTACAAATGTAAACTATAAGATTCGGCAATCCAATTGGCAAACAAATATTAGGAGCCGAACTTAAATTAAAGAAGTGTCAAGAAGTGGTTAAACCACCCAGATATTATCTAAATATCCCTTAATAAAAAAATGAATGAAAATTTTAAATCAAACGAAAATGTTACACGTATTGATATATATTAACAACATTTTCATTGAAGAACTATCCGTACACTTTTCAACTGACGGTATTAAATAATTTTTAGAAATTTAAAATTTTGTTTTTTAAATGCATTTGAATATACATTTGACCATATTTTGGCTAATATTAGTTTTTATTATGGGATTGTTTTGATTTATTTGGAATTTGAATTTACAATTAAGACTCCAACAAGAATTATCTTTGAAGTAGAAGACACAAAAGCTAAAACTCAAAAATAAAAAACAAAGTTTATTTTGTCAACACAAATTGCTGGTCAAATTTATCAACGTTTAGCTCAGTAAAAAATGTCAGCGCTCCTTTTCTTTTTCCAACACAAGTTCCATTCCAACAATATCAAATATTCGCTTATTAATTATTTAACAAATAAAACTGTACGGTTGGCAAAATATTAATGTTAACAGACAACTGTTCACATTATGTTTAACTTTATGTTTATGTTCGACAATAGGTTTGGAATTGTCCGACAGCAAAAAGGTTTGACATTAAGGAACTAGACCCAAATTTAAAAAATTCCAAATTTCCATTGAGCTTATATTATTTCGTCAACATTTACTAAAAAAAAAGTAAGCACATTCCTTCAAACTGTAATATAGGTATTTGTAATTTGTGGGGCGGTTCAGTTTGATCTTTTGGTAACTTTACCTCTAAAACTGAGGGAGATATCGATTTTTGTTGATATCGATTTTTCACGCACCCAGTTAGCGAATCCAATATATCTTCATACCTTATCTATACACGAGTATATATTCCAACTTGCATACATATACTTTTTTCGCTTTGTGAAAGAATATAAAAGAAAACTTTGAAAAAATCTATCAAAAGTAAAATCTTATTTAAAAAAAAAAAAGAAATCTGTACAATTTTGAGAATTTGTTAAAAGGTTGGCTGCAACCCACAAACAAAATAATCGATGTTTCCGTTCACATTTCGAACCAATTCCTTGCCTTTAGACTCGTTTAGTGAACCTGCTTTTCCACATTAATAAATACGTTTTGGGTCGAAACTTGGTTGCTTTATTTTCAATTTATTATTATTCATGGACAAATATAATGTTTGCCTTTTGTTTATTTTTATTCTGATATTATCTGCAAGAGAATTCTCATTAATGCTACCTTTGGGATCAGTCACTATATGTTTTCACTGTTAAAATTTTTCGATCTACTCTACTTAAAACCAACCAAACCATTTTAAAAAGAAATAATGATTTAATTTGGGTTTGGGTTTGGGTTCGGCTTACTTTTTGGGAAACTGGTTAAAAGATTGAATATTTCAGATGAGAACGCTGAGTTGATAAAGCATAGTTATTTTTGTTTCTTCGCAAACTTCGTTATCGAAACTGTTATATCCGTCTGTTTTAGAGCCAGAGTCACCAAATCAGAAAGGATGACTTTGCTAAGATCAAATCTCAAAAATGTTAACTTCCGAAAGTCGCAGTTATAGTAACTTTTTTGGCTTCGTTAGTGAACCTGGCCGAATTTATCGCGAATTTAGATATCTTAAATGAATATAAGACCTGTTTAATTCGAATTTAATAAATCACTTTGCGAGGAAAAAGGCTGGTAATAGCTGTTTATTGTAGACTACTATTAGTATTAGTAGTAGTATAATATTGTTAAATATGAATTGTATTTTAACATTTGTAGAATTATCATTGATTTGCTATTGATTTTTATTGTAGTTTTTTTCCATTAAATAATTATTTTTATGTTTAATTTTAATAAAATATTGTGTACGTTCCTCACGATACTTGCTTTTATAACGATTGTTTTTATATTTTTATTTAAGTATATTTGTTGGAGTTATTTGTATTTGTTTGTGTTTTGATTGAAGCTTTTGATATTAATTGAATTCTTTTCTGTTTGATTGAATATTTGTTATATTGTTTTATTTGCTTTTTTCCATTCCTCACGTATAGCTGCACGCATTGTCCACTCTTAGCTATAATATCCTTCAGCGTACAATAGAATATTGCCAACCGGGAGGGACTAATCAGGAATAATACTATATATGCTACTTACCCCCTTGATCATCAATCTCCAAACCAAATTCATCCTCCGACATGGATTCATCCTCGGAGCTAATATTGGAGCCACTGAGATTGCCTGCCTGATGTTGCTGCTGTTGTTGTTGATGTTGTTGTTGATGCTTTTGTTGTTGTTGCTGTTGTTGTTGATGTTGTTGTTGTTGTTGATGATGTTGTTGTTGTTGATGTTGTTGTTGCTGATGCAGCTGTTGCTGCTGTGATGTACTGGTTGTGATGTGGTTGTTGTTGGCGGTTTTGGTTGCGGCACAGGAGCTAGCCGCCAGCTCCTCGATACTGTGCAGTGATCTTCGGTTGGCAGTGTTTGTTGATGTTGCGGCTGCTGCTGCTGTTAAAGTTGTTGTGTCAGCCAAACCGTTGTTAGCGGAAACTATCACATCTTTGTTGTTGCTGCTGCTGCTGCTCGGCACAACCTCAAAGTCCAGCAACTGCGCCGTTGTCGAGCTTAGAAAGCCGGATGTGCTCACAACCGCTGTGGAGCCTGCGCCGTTCTCCAATGGCTTCAGCTGATGATATTCCACGGGGTTGGCCGTTTGCAGCAGCAGCGGATCAATGCTGTTCAATGGTTCAACGCCGTCGCCCGTTGTCTGATGGTTGTTGTTGCGATTGTTGAACAGTATATTGGAAAATGATGGCACTGTGACTGATTCTAAGATGACTGGCCCGCTGCCGACGCTGGAGGGAGCTGCTGCCGCTTTAGCGTCCACATTATTGTTGTTGTTGTGATTGCTGTTACTGTGCGGATTGGGACTGGCGAAGATGCGCTCACATAGACCACTCAAAGAGACAGCACCGTCCAACTGGCTGCCATCCATGGCCTGCAATGAGCCGAAGTTGTCAACAGGTGGATTGGAACTAGAATTGGAATTTGGCTGTGTGTCCTTTTGCAGCTGCGCATAGTTAATGAAGGGCAATATCGGTGAGCTCCCAGCGGCGAGCATTTGATCCTTGTGATGATGTGGCAGCAATTGCTGCTGGTGCTGATGCTGCTGCTGCTGATGATGATGCTGTTGATGCTGTTGCAGGTGCTGCTGATGATGCTGATTGTTGGTGTCGCTGTTGTTGCCGGTTGCATAGTTGACGATACTACTGCTGCTGCTCTCGGCCAGCAAAGGTACATTAAAGTTATCCATATTAATACGTTGCTTATCGTGATGTACTTTAGGTTATCTGTTTTGGTTTCCTTTTTTTTGTTTTTTGTAACAGTTGCTTGTGATGTTTTTCAATTGTGGTTTTTGCAGATTGACAGGTAACTACAGTAGTTTCAATTCCTTAAGAGTTGTGTTTCGCCTGCAAAAAGTCGAGAAATTGAAAAAAAAAAGTTTTAAAAAAACAAGTAAAGAACGTTACAGTCGGGTATATTCGACAGCACAATACTCGTCCCTAGCATTATTTGTACAAGTAACAAATTATAATCAACAACAAAACGGAGTCTGGATGGAACTTAAACCCGGGACTCACCACAAACCTAAACTGCGTGTCAATTCCAGTCAATTTCCGGTGCGACGAAATTTAACTTAAAATATCCAAAAAGAATTATAAGAAATCTTTAAAAACTTGCTTGCTATTGGAAAAATTTCGATTCTTGTAATTAGTGGGGGCAAGATTAAAATTTCTAACAGTTTATCGGACAGCGGTGAAAATTGCGCTTATATGGATAGACGGACGGACATTGCACAAGCCCAATATACTGTTTTTACTTCGTGAACGTTCATGGAGGCATCGCTAAACAATGTTAGAACACAAATTTATAAAATCAATTCAAAGTTTTGAATTTAAAATAAAGCGGCAAAGGAATGTAGGTCAAGGTCAAGTTGTCATATGCAAGCACTTCTAAAAGCTTTAAAACACGGCTGCAGGGTCGGGTCTACAGCATTGAAAGCTTGAGTTACAAACAT
Organism: Drosophila colorata; assembly: GCA_035041545.1. Classification (NCBI taxonomy): domain Eukaryota; kingdom Metazoa; phylum Arthropoda; class Insecta; order Diptera; family Drosophilidae; genus Drosophila; species Drosophila colorata. Next base: position 281,348 of record JAWNLD010000611.1, on the reverse strand, counting down.
GGAACGACCAAACAAATTTATGAATAATGTAATACAAAATGCTACACATATTAGCTAATTTCAGCACTTTTTATATCCTTGCAGAGCGTGATACAAATTTGTCACGAAATGTGAAACGCATGGAAGGAGACGTCTCCGTCCCCATATGTATATAATGTAAATTCTCGCTCAGCATTAACCGTCGAGTCGATATAGCCATGTCCCGACGTTTATTTCTTTGCGAACTAATCTCTAGGTTTTAAAACGTTGTTGGAGTCGGTCAGTTTGGATCACTATATCAAATTCGTTTTGTGTATGAAAAACTTTTCGTGTTGGAACAATAATAGAAGCGGATTGAATATGGATAAAAAGGCAGAAGGAAGCTTCTCCGACCCCATGGAATATATATTCTTGATCAGGACGACGAGCTGAGTCGATTTAGCCGTCCGTCTGTATGAATGTAGCGATGTCAGAAACTACAAAAGCTAGAGACCTAAATTTGTCGACTATAGATTCTCCTAAGCCATACGCTGAACAAGTTTATGATTTTTTTTTCGATATCTTGCCCCGCTTCATTTACATTGATAAAAATCGATTTAAAGACCTGGTTTAATTAGAATATCTCGGAGACTATAAAGCTAGAGCCACCAAATTTAGTTTATTATGTTCACGTAATTTTTGGATTGTCCAAATGTAAATTCCAATGTTCCAATGTTTGTCACTTAAAGTAATGCATTTTACATTTACTAGACAAAGTTTGGAATTTGAAGCAATTCTGATGAAAGGACTTCTGGCTGCTGGTGCTATCGCGTATTGATTATTTCAATAATTTCATTTGATTCATTTGGATTTATTTGAAAAAAATTACCAATAAAATGCAATTTCCTTTATTTAACCTATTTTAAAAAAATACTTTCTCACCATGACTAAAAAATTAAAACTTAATATAGAAACATTATTTTCTGATTATCTAAGAACAATATTAAAATTTTATTAATTTAAACAATTAACACTTTAATTCAGTTCCCATGATGAGCAAACCAACTGCAAAGTTGCACAAATGCAGATTCTCATTTTGATAATTTTTCAACGCATGTTCTCTTTAATATTTATTTCTTTAAGAGAGATAATAGATGATGCCACTCATGCTACAAAATTTCTCTTACAGCAACAATTAACTAAAAAAAAATGAAATATCTAAAAAAAATCCCGATTAACAGTAAATTTTTAATTTTCTTAAGTTCATACTCTAATGTCTTATCTTATTACTTGATAGATAATAGCAGCAAATGCGCCAAAATAGTTCTTGTAAACAGAGTTTTATGCAGAATATTAATAAAAACAAACAAAACATGCAATAGAGTACAAATAACATTGCTTAGAATTATTTTATGTCTGCACAATCGATCAATATGTGTGCAAAATGGTATATGTAAAATTTTGATATTACAATATTTATTAATTATTATTAATATGTCTGTATATATCTATATATATATAGATATACATTTTTTTTTACATTTTAGGGCGAAAACTGCACTACGAATTACGGAAAAAGATTCAAACGGTGGAGAGAGACCCATTAATTTAAATGAACTACCGTATATAAACATAGAAAAAATGGAAGGCATTGGGGAAAAATATTAAAGATATTGGTTCAGTAGGCATAGGATCGCAAAAGTAACAGTCGAGCGAAAATAAAAGACAATAAAAAAAATATATTTAAAATAATGTACATGTAAGCTAAAAAATTTAGTTTTTCTATATCTTTGAAAAGCAGCTTTTCTTAAAAAGTATTTATATAATTAATACAACATTTTCATTTTTTTTATTTATATATAAAGCTTTTACACAAAGCTTTGCCAGGTTTCGCAGAGTTTTGCTTTTTTATAGATGCGCACGAAAACGACTTCCGCTTACATTGGAGCTCCGTAATCTGGGCTCTAAGAAAATGTGTTTTATTTTAACTTTTTTCACTTTAAAAGTTTACGATGGTCCCGTTCGACGCCGTGGAAATGCCTATAGCTCTTAAGTAGCGCTATAATTCGAAGTACAGTTATCAGTAATTTATATCCTGCTGCCAAAACAATGGAAAGATAAGAGACGATTCGAACATGAATTCAGCAAAACCTCAAACAATTCTAAAGCACAATTAATTTTAAAATCTTTTGCAAGAACGGTACTTTGAAATGTATTTTGTTTGATTTAAAAATGTTCTGTACTTTTTTTAATAAATACTTATCTAAGATCAACTTTTTGAATGTATATATACATATATAGAAAGGTATTTTAACTTTCTTAAAAATGTAACAATCAATTTGAGTACTAAAATATGAAACAAAATTAAATAAAGTGCTTAACAGAATATGCTGTGCTATTAATTAATAGCGATTAAAATAAAATTCTATACTTTTTGGTTAAAACGTCTGGAATTCTTTTTTTTCGACGGCTCTTGACAATGGAGTTTCCAGTTTTTTACTGCTTTTCCTATTGTACATTTATAAGGCACAGACATACTATGCAATTATTATCTCTTTATTCTTCTGTGTCAATGATTTTAGTTTTGCTCTATTTACTTTGCTTGTTTTTTAAGATTTAGCTCTTTAGCTTTATCGGGTCGTCCTTCAAACCTGCTCTCCATATATATATGTACATAAGTATATATGTACATATTAGTAAGAATTGATTTGTATTCCCAAAATTGTGCACCAACTTTGAATGACTTAAAAATATTTAATTTTGGTTTACCATTGTGTTTTATTTTTATTAAATTACTTATACAAAACTCTGTTTGTCTTGAACTTTTCAACCACATACTTCTCTAATTGTGACATACTGATAACTGTGGATATTTTTTAATGTCAAATGACATTAAAAAATAGACTAAAGGAAACTAAAAATTTACATTTAATGAGAATTGCATTTACTTTTTGCATTATTTTTTTTAATTATTTATGTTGCAAGAGACATTTTATAAAATGTCTTTATCATGTATCTCCTATCGTAAAAAAGATAATATTAAAGAATACATTCAATTAGAAATGCAAAAAGAAGAAAAACTGCACTTGTCCAATTTTGCAGTTGATATGCTCATCATGGTGAATGAATATACATAACTTTATAAGTTGAAATTACTTACATTAGGTAAATTCAAAAGTTTCTGCACGAAATTATAAAAAAAAACAATTATGTTCAAGAACGTTTAATTTCTGAAATCGGTGGAAATTTCTGCGGAAATAACCATATGTATTAGAAAAAATAGGTTTGGTAACTAATACAACAAAAAATGATTTTTGTTGTCTAGTGTAATCCAAAATCGCTGTTAAAAGAGGTCACATATAAAATTGTATTATTTTTTTTGTTTATTTTTAACAAGAACATATGAATCTGCATCTATAATCATTCATATGCATATACGTAGAAAACTATTTTTTTTTGCATTTACAAAATAAATTTATTTAATTGATTAATTATAATTGAGTGACACGGATAAAAGAGGTAAATCACGGTTAATATTTTTAACAGATGTTCACAGAGGTCCTGATAATCGAGGTTCAACTGTACTACAAAATATAACCTTCTATATGTACAATTGGTTTAAAATGTAGTTGTTGTGTGTAAACACAGTTAAAAGCACTTTTTCTATATGCTATATGAATGTGTGCAAGGGTATTAAAGATAAATAATAATTCGACAAATCTGCAGCTTCCGTCAGCTCTCCAACTGGAAATTCTTTAAGTACCACAGCTTGTGCAGAACGGACTTAATTAGCTTTATTTTTTTCCTAACCTTTGGCATTCCCTTTTTTCCTTTTCGGTTGCAGTCGAAAAAGCTCACCCCATCTAGACAAAAGATCTGGGACAGTTGACAGCGACAGTGTAAGGGGCGTGCCAGCATAAAGAAGAAGGAAGCACAAACCTACCTTTCATGCTAAATAAAATAGCAACAGCAGATGCGGCTGCTGCTGGCTTTGACGTCAGCAACGACGCTGTAGCGCATGCGCCGCTACACCAACAGCGATCGCCACAAAGAAGAAGACGCTGCTACTCCGTCGGCTTTTGGGGCGCTCGGTTTACTGTGCTTTTTCTCTTTGTCGTTCCGAAAACCAGTTGAGACCGAAAGCAAAAGTGCTATTATTATGGTTGTTGTTGTTGTTGTTGTTTTTGTTGTCGGCCCGTTCGCCTTCTCTATTTGTTTGTACACTTCACACGGTTATTCGCTCACACAGAAGAACTATCGTGATTCATTCTGCCCCTGCAGCCCTGTACCCGCGACGATCAGCACTGATGCAGTTTCCGCCTGCGCCAGCAGCAGCTGCAAAGTCGACGTCGAAAGCTTTTCAGCATATTGTTTTTTTTGCGGCACTCGGCACTCACACATACAGTTGCGTTCACTCTTAATACTATTATTGTTGTTGTTGTAGTTGTTGCTATCGCTAGTGTATGTTCTTATTATTTGCGCTGCGCCAATTCTCTTGCTATTTCGTTTTTTTTCGTTTCGTTTTCGCTTTGCCTATTCACATTTCGCTTTTAGTGTTGTCTTTCGCGCATGGAATTCGTTTTTGCATGACAGCGGCGGTGGCGTCGGCGTTTGCTGCTTCCTTTTATGTATTAAAAACAGCAAATTTATTGCAATTATGCCGAGCCAGACGACGAAAACTTCTTGCACAACGACAACAAGAAAGACGACGAGAAAGACGAGCACGCGCAACAAGCGGAAAGCTCTGTCGACAAAAACAACAAATTGCAATTCCCTATTACACACGAACACATGAGAACAACGCGCACTTATGTGTATATTCACGCATACACACATACACTCACACACACACACAATTGCAGACATTTACATGTTGTTGTTGCTGCGGCTGGCTGGTAGGGGGCGCTCTACTAATTTTGTTGTTGCTCCAATTATATGACAGAACAAAATATGAATGTACATACATATAAATACATACACATTGTACATAAATGCGTGCTTACATACGTATGTGTGTATGTGATAATTTTTACAAAACTTGCACTACCGTTATTGGCACTGGCTTTAGCTGTGGCTGCGACTGCTGCTCACGCATATTAATACGCACATTTTCATTTTGCTTTTTCAGTTCTTAGTGGCTTTTGTTGTTATTGCTGTTATCGAAATTACATTGCACGCTTCGTTTTGATTTCAACTTCACTTTCCTCAGCTCGACACTCGCCGCGCTGCTTGACTTTATGTGCTTTTACTTTTACCTATTTGTTTATTCCGATTTTTTCGGGAAAACTATGCACGGCACACAACACACGCAAGAATTAGGTCTGTAGGCCAACACGAACGGGAACACAGTAAGAGTAGCAAAGTTGTTGGCGTAGGTAGAAGAAGAGGAAAGCACACACGCATACACACACATACGAGCACAAACACAGAGAGATAGACAGATCGAGTGCGACGCGGGGCCAAGGACGTGTAAAAGGCAGCCAGCAGCAGCGACAGCGTCAAAATTATTCTTGGCCTTTAAACGCGCATTTGAAGAACAAGGACGGCAATCATATGGCAAGCAGCGCCGAAAGCTTTTAGCTTAAAGCAATTGTACATCAAAGCAACTGTGTAAAAGCACAAGCCACAGCTTTGTTCAGAACGCCAGCTATCGAAAGTAAATGCAGGTATTGATAGAAAGCGCCATCTATTGGAGCTTTTATTTAACAGTTTGAAATGTATTTCTGAAGAAACTGGTGCAGAGCAATTTATATTTGTATGAATACCAATATCTTTGAGGTCTAAAAGACTTATTACGCTTACAAACACATGGCAAAAGAGCGATAAATAGCTGATTTGTTGGTTGTTTCTCAATGAGCAGTGTATATCACAATGTTAGATAATGCTCAAATGTTGTGGTTGTTTCAGATAACTTGAATAGCAAATCAGTTATCAATACAAAAAATCGTTGTTTTTAACCGATAGTTCCAATGGCATTAATTAGAGTTCCAATTACAAATTTATGCCGAGCTTCGTATAGATATTTTTAAATGTTTAACTCTATTTTGCAAAGATAGTGTTCTCGTTCTCTATAAAAGGCATTTTTAACCACAATATATATATATATATATATATATATATTTATATTATATATATATATATATATATATATTATATATATATATTATATATATTATATATATGTCTAGAGGACATTTGAACTATTTTAAAACTACGTTTACAACACAGTGAAAACTGCGTTCCCTTTAATTCTATTTCAATTGAAAATATCTGCATCTGGTATTGGACTAATCTTAAAACTTAAAAAGTTTGAACCATTTAGAATGACAACTTCAATTGATTTGTTTTGTAATCTTCAAAACACGAAAATTTTTACATTTTATTGATAAGAAAATAGTTTGCATTTCCGTTTTCTTGTTTGTTATTACAAATTACGTTTCTGTTTTATAAATACAATCATTGAACATTGTTGCTGTTTCTTATTTACAATACAATACACCTATATGCATATATAATATATAAATTGCCAAAAAGTATTTCAGTTATCTTTTAGTTGAACATAAGCTTACCATAATTACAATATTACTTCGAAAATGTACTTATGATAATTATAAATAACATATTTGTAAGCATATGCACACTGAGTGTTTTTAATCATATATATGTATCTATATAATATTAATAATTTTATTATGCGTAATAATTTCTTTTAAAAATACATAATACATAAATACGCCTTTGTTGCTTTATTTATAACTATTTTATTTTTTTTTATTTATTTATATTAATAAAATTTTTTTTTCTGCTAACATGTTTCGTTTAAAAACCATAGATTACACAATTAGGCCTAGGTATATTAGATTTCGATTAGCTGATTTATCGGCAGCTCTCAGGCTACCAAAACTTGGTCTCGACCGATTCGCGTTGTTCGTTTCTCATCGCTTTTATAATATTTCTTGAATGTGTGTGTATAGCACCTTTGTATCACTTTGCACTTAGTTCTAATTGTTATATAAAAGACTGTCTTCTAAAGACAAAGACGTAAAACTGACCACTAAAATTACATGCTAATATATACTATACTAATATTTATATATATATATATAATAGTTTATATATCATCCTATATTATCTAGTGCCTTAAAATTCTCGACGAACTCGTTCTAAAATTTCATTAAAATTGTTTTAACGCCCAACAAATTCTTGACGCTGTCGTTGTATCTGATTAGCACAACCTTTGAGGAGCTAAACATGTTTAGCTTCTCGCCAGCGCACAGCAGCTGCAGACACGTCGCTTGCTTCAGAAAGTCATCAATTTTAAACTCTCGCAATAGTTGCTTCTGTGTGCTGGCCAGGGTGTTGCCGTTTGGACAGATCTGTAAGCCAAAAGAGAATAAATATTATATTAAAGTATTTCTGTTGGTTAGTTAGGCAGCGTACCTTATTAAGCAGCGTGTCCTTCGACTTGACCTTTAGTAAATTGCACAAATCATTTAAGAGTACCCATTTATCACTGCCCTCATCTTTGAGCAAGTACAGTGGTGGCAAGGGCACATCGGCCTCTTCAAATTTAAAAATATCACCATTCAATTCGTCTGCCAACGTCTCTCCATCGTTATCATTATCATCATCATTATCATTATGATTATTGTGTTCATTCATCTCGTTATGTTTCACAATTGCATTCATATTCATATTCATATTCATATTCTCGCCATCATCTTGTGGTTCCTGTTTAACCTCATTCTTGCCGTTCACAACACTCGTTACATTTTGCTCAACGTTAATATCATCGTTTTTGTTGTTATTGGTATCCTCTAAGTCCACAGGCTCCTCCTGAGCACCAGGCTCCATTTTCACCATCGTTGTTGCTTCTGTTTTTGTTGTTGTTATTATTATTGTTGATGCAGTCTTTGCAGTTATCTCCCCATTTTGTTTTATTGTTTCTTTTATCGCGTCTGCTCGCAATAATCCGTTCCTATTGTTGTTGTTGATGTTGTTGTTGTTGGAGCTATTGGTTTTTGGTTTTGCTGGATTCTCGTTGTCGCCATGGATGCTTTCTTGCCTTCTTCTTTCTCTAGGTTGAGCTCTGCTCATATCACATGCTGTTTGCGGTATATTATCAAATATATCAAAACCGTTTTCCTTTTCATCTATAACCAAAAAAATAATGCATTTTTATTGATCCATGCGTACATAATGTATTGGAATAGTGTATTTACCAAATATCTCCCAGGGTCCTTGAAATCTCATTGGTTTAATGTCAACGGCCGTACTTTGTGCATCGCTGAGGTGAGAGCTCAAAATGCCGCCCATCAATTTGCTTGAAGCTAACATGAGTGGGGTTTGACCTGAAACAAGAGATATATAGGGTTACATTAAAAAGAAAGCGCTTTGATGAAATACTTGATAGATGCAACTGAAGGTGCAGCAATTGATAACGGAAACATATGACTGTGACATGCAATCAGATCTCGCAATATTGGGCATCTTGATAAGGAACATGTATACTTTGAAAGGAAAAAATTTTACTCTCTCTCAGCGATGCAATGAAGGCGCGAGAGAGAGACTCAGAGAGAGTTCAGTACACTAACAAATAAGAGCTGTTTTTCTTGTTAAAAGATATAGAAATAATACAGAAAAACAAGCAAATGAAGAAATGTCGCTCTAAGCCACTTTAAAAAGATTGTTATCTTACAAAAATGTCTAATCCAAAACTCATTGAAGATATATTATGTGTTTTCTAATTATGTCTTTTGAAAAATATTACAAAAGACATACAAATTTCAACATTTGATAATATTTAAGCATTTCTCTTTCTCTGCGCAACTCGATCAATTAACGAATATCAAATGACAAAAAAGTTTACCATTCAAAAATTGTTTGTGATAATGTTTGATAAAAACTTTGGTGAAACTTATCAGAAAAGTATTGGACTATAGTTTTTATATATTTCCAATTTGGTAATCAATACGATTTTGATTCTTGGAAAGTCGACGAGAAATCCTTACCTGAGTACGTTGCCAGCAACGGATCAGCGCCATAGGATAATAATAAACGAACCACCTCCTCATGATCATTCTCAATGGCGCCATGCAGCGGTCGAATTCCAGATTGAGCGGCCTCCGAGTGATTAGCACCAAACTGCAACAGAATCCGGGCAATCTCCAGCCAGCCCTGCGTGCAAGCCTCGTGTAGCGGAGTGTAGCCAGCATTGTCCTTCTGGTCCGGATTCATGCCCATGCGATCCAGGCAGTAAACAACCACATCGATGAGCCCCTGACGCGCCGCTTTATGCATGGTGCTCTGACCAACACTCTTGTTGAGAACCCACTTTTGTATCTCCCGATACACGTCCATTTCGGTCTTGATCTTAATCGGCAAATGGGACGTACTGCCCGCGATGGTGCTGTCTGTATCATCCAGACGCTCATCAGCTGCCGCGGCAGCAGCAGCAGCAGCAGCTACCGCCGCCGCGTCCACTGCACCCAAACAAGTGGCGGTGCTGTGGGTCGCTTGCTCGCCGACGAAGGCATTGGTGGTGCTGATTGTGGTGCTATTGTTGGCGCTCTGATGCTGAGTGGGTCGCTTCTTTTTGCGTATATAATCAAAACCAGAGCTTCCCTTGCGCCGCAGATACTTTCGCTTGTGCGGACAATGTGCTGCGGTTGTCGTTATGCTGGGTGCTCCAATCTGTTCCTTGGTCTCATCGTTGAAACTGTGCCTGGCCAGCTTGTTATTGTTGGCGCTGACAATGAGATTCATTTGCTCCAAAAAGTCCTCATACTGTTGATAGCTCAATGCCGAGCTCTCCTCGCCCGCCTGTTCCTGTGCACACTCAGGCGGCGCTGACGCTGGACGCTCCGTGCCCTCAAAGATCTCCCGTATGATCTCGCGGCGCTGCTGCAACTTGGACTCGGTGCGTGTCTTACTCTGTAGCACCTTTGTGTCAAAAATGCTAAAGTGCCGCTTGCCGGAGGTGTCCTCCAGGCTATTTTCCATCTCCTGCGGTTGCCCATAAAGCGAATTCGAGGCGGAGGTCTGTGAGGTTTCGCTATAGTTATGCAGGCTTGTGGCGCAGTTCGACGGATGCGATGCGTTGTTTTTATTGCCGTGTTGGCTGCCATTGCTGGTCACGCGGAGATGAAGTACATCGATGATGGATTTAGGCGTTGTCATCTGCTGCTGAAGCTGTTTCTGCTGTTGTTGCTGTTGGTGCAACTTTGAGCGGGGCTTGCGTCCTCGAGTATGCTTAAAGCAGGCCAACTCCTGAGTGAGATCACGACCACGCTCCAGATCCGGCAACGAGGCTGCCACCTGCGGCAGCTTGTTTAGTTTATTAATGGAGATCAATCGTTTTGGAATCTTGAGTGCCAGCTTATAACGGTACTCCTCCAGAAATAGCTGCTGCTGTGGTGATGTATTCGAGTTGCTATTGGTATTGGGATTGGTGTTGTTGCTCGTGCCGGACTTGGGCTTGCCTTTGAGCTTGCGTCCATTAAGCTGGGCTAGATCGACGACCGAATCGCGCTTATTGCGTAAACGTGTGATCATCATTTCCTTCTTGCCATCGGGCACCAATTTGCGCACATATTTTCGCTTGATCTTGGTCGTTGAGTTCCGTATGATTTTCTCGTTCCGCAGAACCTTGCTGTTGGCCAGCTGGAGCTCTAGTTCCTTTTTCCGCTTGGATCGTGTCATTGTATTTAGCGATATGCGATTTTTTACTGATGTTTTTGGCTTGCGTTTACTTTCATCCTCTTCCATATCCACTTCCTGTTCTTCGTCATCTTCATCCTCTTCAACTTCCTCCTGCTGCTGTTGCTGCTCGTCATCGCTGTTGTTGTTGCTGCTCGAGCTGACTTTATCGTCCGGCTCCTTCCCATGTGTCGGCTTCTTCTCGCGATCCTTTCCGCCACCCTTTATTTTGCACTTGTCACTTGCATATTGCACTTTCTTCTTTTTAGTTGTGGCTATCCTGGTTTTCTTGGCATTCGCGGAGTTCATTGCCTCGCTGGAGCTATTGCCCTCATCTTGCTCCTGTTCCTCATCGCTGCTGCGTTGCTCGTGCTGCTCGATTTGTTTCTCCTTTTCATCCGCGCGACGCGCCTTGCCTTTGCGCATCAGCGGCTTCTTTTGCCTGGCCGTCTTGCGCTTGTGCAGCTCGGTGGTGTCGCTCTCGGAGCTGCTGCTCTGACCCGCGGTGGGTGCTAAACGGGCCGCTATGCGCTGCTCCTGCACCAGTCGCTTTTTCTCGCGCTCCGTCTTGCTCAGCTTCTTTTGGACGCCGCTGAGTCCAAGCCCATTTGTGGTCGTTGTGTTGGTTAGCTGGGTTGTTGTTGTGGCCGCCGACTCGGCATCTGCCGGTGGCGGTTGTCGCTTTAGTATGCGTGCCACAGGCAGATCGTCCTCACTGAGCTCCAGTTTGATGCTGCTGGATGGCAAAAGAGGTGCAGCGCTTTCGTTCGCTGACGTGGCCGATTGAACAGGCGACGTTTTCACAGGCATCACTTTGGCACGCAGCTGCTCCACGAGACTGTTGCAGGTACTGCCCCAGTCAAGGAGACTGCTGCTGTTGAAACTCATCGGGTTGGCGTCCTCCAGCTCAAGCTCTGGCGTGGGCGCTGGTTCCAATTTAATTTTTATGTGATTGGTCAGCTGACTGGGATGTACCGCGGATGGCAGAGCAGCTGCTGGAGTGGTTGCCGTAGATTCAGCCGCTGCGGATGGTGGTGCGACTGTTGTTGTTGTTGTCGTCGTCGAACTAGCAGGTGCCAGTACTGGCGGCGTAAAGGTGAATCCTTTGAGCTCCGCCTTGGTGCGTATACGTGGCTCCGCCTTCGACACCACCACTGCGCCCGGTTCCTGTTTGGGATGTGGGCAGACAATAATACGGCTACTTGCAGGCGTTGCAGTTGCAGGGTGCTCAAGTCGTTTAGCGGCCAGCGCCTGCTCATTGACGGCTATAACCGGCACTGAGGTGGCTAAGCCCGTGGCCTGAGGCGTTTCGAGACGAATCTGCTTGGCGGCCGCTGCAGCTGCGGCCGCCGCTGCCGCCGCCTGATTGTATTCCTGTAGATGCCGCTTGCGTCCCAAGTAGTTGGGGTTGCTGCTGTTGTGGACACTGGCCGTGCTCGTCATGCAGCTGCTGCTGCCGCTGCTGGTGCCGCTCGTGCTTGCGCCAGGCGTGCTGGGACTAGGCGATGTTTTGGGCAACGCTCTAATGCTCGTCTCGGGCGGCAGTTGCGGTCGCTTGGCAAACGGATTCGTTTCCAGCACGCTGGGACGCAACTGTTGTGCCGCCTTAATCAGCATAGGCGTCGCATCTGGTGGTGGCGCAGATATAGATGCCGTAGATGTACTTGCTGGAGCTTGGCGTATTACAGCCGTCGCTGCTGCTGGACTGGATGCAGCTCGGGTGCTGCGCGCAAAACTTGCCGTTATATCGAAACGTGGCAAACCCAGGCCTGTGCCCGCGCTCGTACCCGGCAATGGCGTGGCCTTGGCATCCGTCTGCGTTCGCTGATATTTGTAGTCTGTTGAGTCGGCGGTTTGTTTGATTGTGCGCATGGATAAGTCTAGCGGCGAGTGCGCGGCAGGCGGGGTGGGCAGCGTCTGTGGCAGTGGCAGTGGCAGGGGCAGCTGTTGTATAACCGGTGCTGGCATCGAAGGAACTATATTTGGCGACTGTCGGGCGGGCTGCGTGGCTAAACGATTCCCTGCCGTTTCCATATTGAGCGTCTTCTTGATTATCTGCATATTGCGCTCTTTCTCACTGGTCGCACTGCGCTTAAGCATGTCGTTGATCAGCGCCCGATAGTTGGGTTTCGTGGTAGATGCGGTTTTCTTTGGATTAGCCGGCAAAGCTGATTTGGAAGCCACTGGCGGCTGATAGCAGATGTCCGGCCCGTGGGGATACACCTGCAGCGTGGAGTAGTTTGAGGCGGACGGTGTGCCGCTCGGCGGTGGCGGTGTATGATTGTACAGCTGCTGGGCGGGCGTGGGCGAAGCCACCTGAGCCGCTGCTGGCGATGGCGTGCCATGATGATAGTACGGAGTATAGCTTGTGGAGCTGTAGGAACTGCGATGCTGCATGTCAGCAGCCGAAGGCGGCAATGACGGCACAGTTGGCGTCGGCGTTCCATGCTGCGGCAACAGTTTGCCATACTTGGTGGGATAGGCATGTGCCGCCGCAGGCGATGGATCACGCGAGCTGACCGCCACACCAATTGGCGGTGGCGGTGGCTGCTCCTTGTCCGAAAGAGGCGGCGCTGAGGCTGTGGGCGGGTTGTAGGGATTATGATAAAGCGATGCACGCGCCAGCGCTGGTGGCTCTGCTTCCAGCTTGCCACATGCGGCGCTGCTGTTGCTGCTGCTGCTACCACCTGCCTTGCCATAATAGCCGACTGAGGGATGTGAATAGTTGACGCTACTGCGTCTATAATCCAAATTGGGCGCTGGCGTCGTCTCACGCACATACTTTTCAATAGCATTGTGGACGGTGTTTTGAAAGTTTGGGGGCATGTACAGGCTTTGATGTTGTTGTTGCTGCTGCAGCGGCTGCTGCTGCTGCTGATGTTGTGGGGGCGTCACATGATGATTGATGGCTTGAGGCGTTGCAGCGGTGCGCTGTTCTGTTGGTGGCTCGTAATGCTGTGGACACTTTCGCGCATAGTTAGGACTGGGCTGCTGATCGCTGCTGCCGAGCAGCGCATTGCTGGGGTTCACCACGTGATCGATGAGTTCATAGCGCCCGGCGGGTGCAGTAATCTGCTGCGTGGAGACAGCTCCTACTGTGGGCGTGTAGCCGACCACCTTAGCGCCCGGCACTGCAGCAGAGTATTTAATATTGTCCTCGTAGTAGCGCTGACTGCTTAAGCTGCTGCATCCGCTAGCGCCAGCGCTCGCAGTGGAACCCACTCCGTTGCCGCTGCTGCTGCTAATTGTACTTGGACGTGTTGAAGTCTGCGACTTGCTGTAGCCAAAACTCGGTGTCTGCTGCTGATGCATCACATGCGACTGTTGCTGCTGCTGTTGATGTTCGTCTTGCGGCGGCCAGTAGGACGCGTTATACATGCCGCTACTGTGGTGTCGTGGCGCAGCCCCAGTTGGAGTCGCGGCATGCGCCGTCTTGTAATGCCAACAGGGATGAGGTGTCGTCTCCGTTGGCCTCTTGCCGACCGTCAATTCGCGATTGGAGGTGTAGTATTGTAAATGCGGATCGCCACCAGATGCAGAGGCAGCAGCACCTGTCGGCGGCATTACAGATGCTGCTGCTCCACCACCACCAATATTACTACCAACACCACCGCCGCGAGCGCTCATCTCGTAAATGGCTGCACGGGAGTGGTCCACATCCGCAGGATGCGTGTTGTGGTAATTGATTGAACTGGGGAAATCCGAGCTGTTGCCACTCGGTTGGTAATGTGGATGTGGTGGCAGGAGGTGTTGATGTTGCTGTTGTTGTGGTGCTGCTGCAGGTGGTTGTTGTTGCTGTTGTTGGTGGTGGTGGTGCTGTCCGTGGCTATGTACAGCATGTTGTGGATGCGTGTGCGCATGTTGCTGCTGCAGTTGTTGAAGTGGGTGAGGGGATTGATGATGATGCGCTTGATATTCGTAATGTCTGTTGGGTTCCATTGTAGCTAAAATGGAAAAACAAAGTAAAAAGACATTTAGTACGAGTTTGATAATGCGGAACAAAAAGGTAAACACAACTTAAGCTGCGCAGTGTTTTAATGTCCCTATCTAGAATATAGAGTTCTTCAAATAAATATATTCTAGCTACTCTCAGTTAAGCCGCACATACACACAAATGAGTTCAAAGCACTTAAAATAAGTTTCTCAATAACGGTACTGATCAAAACCACTTAAAACGTTGAAGGAAGCATCTTCCATCCCAAAAATATATATTTAACCGTTACATACATTTGAACAACACCATTATACCCTTGTTTAGGCACTTAGCAGTCTATGCCGTTCTAGAGAATGTACCACAGAATTAGCCGTGAATCACACCAGTTCAGAAAATCAAACATAATTGAAGTTTTCAGTTAATCTTAAACATCAAATGCTGATCACTTTTAACTTTTAACAATTTTGCGTATTATTAAGTTGGGTTATACTAGTTATCAAAAGATTCTTCTTAGAAATAACGTGTTTTAATGATTGGCAAGCACCCCCATGAAACGAAACTTTCTAAAGATTAATAAATTCTTTTGAAACCAGCAGAAAACAAATATTATCGTATTTAAACAAACGCAAGCCTTAGCACAGGTTCTTAAACGCTCGACACATGCTCTGTTTAGGAATTTAAGCGAGTATAGATAAGATTCACTATTATTCTACACAACATGAGTTTTCAGATTCCCCTTGTGTGAGGCGTGTCTGGCTCATATTTAATACTGTCACTTAGTTGATAAGCAGGTAAAAGAATATTCACGTGTTTCTATTGCACTAGAAAATAAAAGTAAACAAAACTTGAAATTAAAACGCACACACACACACACATTTACTACTATAAAACAAATTGTGTTTAGATAAAACATTTGCGTGGCGACCGCATTTTTAAATTCAAACAAAAATAAACCTTGAGGGGAAAAACGGAAAATAGAAAACAAAAATTATTTAAACTATTTCTGTTGAAATTTTCAGTCTGCGCTGCTGATTAGAAAATTTAACGAATTGCTATATGTATGAACTTTGGTTCCTATATATTTGTTGTTGCTATTTTTGCTTTTGTGTGGGCGTGTATGTCATAGTTTGTTGTGATTTGCTTTTATGTATATTTCTTAACTTTCAGTGATTAAATAAATTAAATAATACTTATAAGCAACAGTCTCTGCCCTATTGGAAATCGTACTTACATAAATACCTGATTACACACACGCAATTACACACAAATAAAATCATATGATCTTAGCTGTACACGATGATTTCCTTTTGTTAAATGGGAAATGTTATACCAAATTTTGGATTCGAATCGCTTAGAATCTCCGCTTAGCCGTAAACAAGAAAGTAACGGTCTTCAACTTCACAATGCTCTGTTTACAAAGTAAGAACAGATTAAAACAGTCGAACACTGTTTTCTTTTTTATTGTAAAGCCGAGGCCGTGACCTTAAGACTGTAATTTGTGGGGATGGAAGAGCGTGTAGCCACACAGCTCATCAGTAATCTACTTCCAAATTAGGTAACTGAACGTAGATGAAATATCTTAACAATTTGTATAATGCAGGTCGTTAAGAGTATATATTCTAAGTTTCAATTTTGATATTTCCTTTATCTGTTATATATTAAACGAACGTTTAAGAAAAAGTATATTGATAACAAACAATATGTTTAAAAATAATCAAAAGTAAAACAACTACTTTTTTTATACCTATTTCATCATTCATTTCATCTTTAAGATAAGAAATAAATTTGCGAATTATAACTTCAAGAGACCTAATGGGTATTTTTCAATTGACTTGTGTTGCAAAAAAAAAACAAATAATTGATGAACAAACAAAAAATGTACATATATATTTATATTTTACGAAGATAATCAAACTTTGTTGGCCCCAAAATTGAAAAGCGCAGCAGTCGAAGAAGAAACGGCGGCGGTTGTGGGCTGTCGATTGTAGAGGTCAAGGCCTAATACATTTATGTTTGTATGCCACTGATTGTGTGAATTTGTGCTGCGATTGCAGCTAGCAAAAGTGTAAATAAATTGTGACGCATTTTTATTTTGTTATTGCAAGTAATATAAATACGTATTTGTATGTGTATGTACATTCAGATGTACGTATGCATATGCATGTGTGAACGACTGTCAACGACGAGTGAAATAAGACGGAACGGAACGAAACGGAACGGAACAAAACCGCACAATACTAAGCAAAGCGACGTAAGAGCACAACGAACTTTTGCGAAATGTGAAATTGTAAATCAAAAACCAAAGCAAAATGAAAAAACAACAACAACAGCAGTCAAATTAAAATGCTATAAAAAATATAAAACTTAATAAGCGGCATTTACTGCAAACAATATTTTGCTATTGCCGTGTAGCAAAACAACGCTTATTTGCAGCATTTCCTTTTTCTTTCGAATTGGAACTGAAAAGCACAGGCCACAATGAGTTAATACACATGTTTAGTGATGTCCCGCCAAAAAACATTTTATTACCAATTCGAATTGAATGAAAAATCCAGTTTATAATAGGTAACATAGCAGTAACGAGGATAATAAGGGTTCATATCATTTCAAATTGGAATCTGCTTAAGAACTACAAGATAAGTTTGCATAAGGTAAGAGGTTTAAGGCTGGTCTGCATTTCAAGGAAATGGAAAATTGCCTAACAAATCTGTAATTAAACTTGAAAGAAGAGAAAAAAATACATTGGTCAACTCTGATCCGTGGGAACAAGATAGGCTGATTGGCTAGGATACCGCTAAGGTCTAACTATTATAGTTGACGGTTCTGGTTAAAAGGATATGGATGCAGAATGGATATGGATTTATCAAAATTCAACTTCTTTTATTGATTACTTCTTATATTTAATTTATTATCTTTAATTATATACATTTTTAAACTAAATTACATTAATTAAATTAATTAAGTTAAATTTATTTTCGTATATTCATTATATTCCATTTACCAAGTTTTATTCCAAATATGGAATATAAAATTAAGCATCGTCTTTGCATGCTCTACAAGACAACTGCAGTTTGTGAGAAGTGATGCAAACCCAATAAGATTTTAAGTGGTTCGGTTCACGGATCACGGTTAACATTTGTTTAGATTTAAAAGGAAAATGGTTTGGTTGGGATTTGGGTTCAGCTGCAATATTAGTTATTTGATTTTTTTGGATGAAGGTTCGGTAAATGGTTAAATATAAATGCAAAATATTTGATTCCGAATTCTTGTTTGTCAGTAATTTTAAATAATTAATACTGCTGTATATATATACAATACATATGTATATAGGGTTTTCTGAATCAGGTCCCTTTTGATAATTACACATAGTACATATTTACTTAAAAACGATAATAACAAGAGTGCTCTACTCTAGAATACTAAACCCTGTACCCTCAAAAGCCGCTCGCATACCAGCAGCTTTGGAAAAGAGTCACTTATAAATGGAATGACATAGCTGACTTTTGATAGATTGGTCAAAAATGTAGTTTTGTTTAAAAGTGTTATTTATTTTTGAACATCTTGGATTATATTCATCAAATACGAGTTTAATAATGCGTTCAAGAGTATGGAACAAATGTATCAACAATGAAAAACTAAGGAAGACTCCAAACAAATGTATTAAGTATTTTAAATGTTTTTTTTTCTTTTTTTTGCAACCAGTAGTGAAAATATAAATATATAAATAAAATATAAAATATATTTAAAAGTGTGAACGCTTCCTAAGAGAATATGATATTCATAAAATGGGGTCGGAAATACTTCTTTCTGCCTATTATATACATTTAAATAACTGCAATATACCCTTTTTACCCATATCGGTACAGGGCACAAAAGCACAAAAATTAACTTTTGTAACACCAAATTAAGCCGAGCAATGATGACTCCGCTAACGATCAGCAGTCAAAGCAGTTGCTACTGCTGTTGCTTTTGTTTCTGCTTTCGTTTTTGTCGTTTATTCGCCTTTGGCGACCAACGGCACATGAACTGAATAAAGCTAATTGTAAGTGCAGTCCAGGTTGTTTTCACAGCAGCTGCCGTAGAATTTATGTCGCCACTGCCGTCGTCGTCGCTGGGGCACGAAAATGTTGTAATATACAGAGAAGTCAGCGAGAAGTACAGATGTTAGCGGATAACTTCTCAGTTTTTTTCTTTCTCTCCGTCTGCCTCTCATACTCGCGACTTAGCACTCGGTATACACTCGGTACACTTCGGTATACCCTTACATACGTAAAATATGGCGTGTTTTATGTGAAAATAATGTAATATTAAGCATGCACCAATGGATGTACCTCTAAACTCACTAACAATCGAGGCAGTCATTAAATATTATGATGTTAATCCGAAACAGTAAAAGCTTTTTTACATTGATTTAGAAAATCGTCTTGATAATTATCGTGGTAAAATTGGAAAAACATCAATATGTTTATTATTTTCTTCATCAATTAATTTTTTGTAAACACATGTATGTACAAATAGTATATATAAATGCATGGTGGAATAAAAAAGTTCTTAAGTGAACTAAAGGGAAATTGTTTGATTCCCTTTTAAAAACTCTGCCAGAATATCTAATTGAAGCTCAAAAAATAGTGCTAAACAAGAATCGATTGCTATTTTTTTTTTTTTTAATTTTTATTATTATTATTATGGAAAAAATTTTTTTGTATTTGTTTTTGTTTGCAATTTTTTTTAACAAACATATTTTAAGTGAAATCTCAAAGTCATTGTAAAAAAAATATACATTCTTAATTTGTCAATTTGTAAATGAAGTCTAAACAAATAATACAAATTTAACGAACTGATTTTATTTTATGTGATGTAATTTTAGTGCCTCACAGTTTTGGGCATCCTTAGTTATAAACTTAACTAATCTATATACAGTTATCGCTCGCTATATACAATTTGTAATGATCAAGCTTGAAAGGGTATTTAATCAGCGGCTTTCCCATTATAATTCTTCTTGTATTAGGCATGAAAAGACGATGACAAAATCATATACAAATATAAAAACAGGAACATTTAAGATAACAATGTCAACGACTGTTGTTGTGACGCAGTCGCTACATCAATCGCCCGACTGCGACGCTAGCAGCGACTGCGATGTCAAGATCGACTGCAACGTAATGTGGGCACACGTTTTGATCTTGTTTAATACTTCAAAATGCGAGCAAGAAGGGCAATGAAACAGATATAATATCAAAAGAGTAACAATTTAATCTTTTAGGTTCTATTTTGATTGGACATTTTTAAACCCTGTTCCTTTTGAATATAAGTTAAATTCAACGTGTTATCTATGCAACGGGCTGAAGGAATCTGTGATTCCATAAATTTGATTACATACATACATTTATGTACATATAACTGAGAGACTAGTAGATTGTGACACAAATTTAATTTGTATTTACTATTTATTGTTCATTCATTGTTTCCACATATAGTTTTGTTTTTATTATAAATGTGTGTATTACCCATTCTGCTTTCTATAACGCTAATCGTATAAAATTATGAAATTATTGCGCTCTTAAGAAACGTAATTTATATAACCTGCCGACGGCAATTGTCAATTGCCAGAAAGGGAAGAGAAAGAGAATATGTGTGAGCGTTTAAACAGTTTTGAGACATATTGCTCCCATAATGGAAGATTAGGTTTATGATACACAATACATACATACATACATATATGCTTAATACGATTAAAAATAAACTACACGGAACATGGTGTAGTTTTTAATATACACTCACTTCTCTTTTTAGGAAAATTTTTTTTTGTTCTGTATTATGTATGGAATTCCCTTTTTAAAATATTTGTTTTATACAGAATGAGCAACCCAAAAGCGGAACTTAGGCATGCTCAATATTTTTCTAAGTCTAAATTTTCAATGGAGCTAATGCTTTCGTTGTGTAAAGGCAATTGCTTGGTTGATTAGGTTGATTAATTCTTTTGTTTTAAAATAAAAAATTTATTTTTGATGAAGGATAAAAAAAAGATGAGAGATATGAGATTTTTTTGGCCTTCTGAGCTTTTCGAAAATTTTGGAACGAATCCCCAATAATACAATGTAAGTCATGACTTTGAATGAGATTTTTCACTATTTTTACAATAGAAGTTTTTTTTTTTTTTTTCTTATCAGATTTTTTGTTTGAGCGGTTTTCTGTGGAACGTATCTACTACATAAAAAGAGAATTAAGTATTTAACAAAATCTAGAGATTAAATATGCATTGCACAAACCAAGAAACTTTTAGAAAACTATAAAATTGTTTTGAATACATTTTTGGTCTTAAATAAGTTTGATAACTTTTTTATTACTTCCGTGGTTGGTGAATACACATAAGTACTGATATAAATTTTATTTTTCAAATTATTTCGCACAATAAATCTCAATTTATTTAATTTACTAATTCATATAATTATCATAAAAAAAATTGATATATATTAAATAAAAAAAAATTAATTTTAATAAATAACAGTTTTTTAGCTACCGACATATGATCTTCAAATTTTAATTCGGGTTGACTAACCGCTAACCCAGGTCGGTTTGTTACAGCAGCTTGGCAAGCTTCTGATGATTTCCATATGTTTTCTGTCTGGATATTAGCTTCATACGCCCTACTACGAGAAAGCTTGTGCGAAAATCACCAGTCAACAATCAGTTAGTCATATAGAATTCAACTTCGAATTTAATACAATTATTATTCTGGTCAAAGACCGATACATACATATGTATCTTAAAAGTTCATTGCCATTTCTGTGAAACATGCGAGCTAAAACCTGAGTCGGAATTGAAAGCTTTACCTTAGCCTCTCCATCAGTCATTAACAGGTGTTACGAATAGCCTTAAAAGTGGAAAACATTTTTGGTAGCAATTTGATGACAAACTCAGTGGTTTTTAAATTATTTTCATTTAATGTAAGTGTCTTGGAAAAATGAATAAAATAAAAAGAACCAAACCAAACGATTCATTGGAATGAGTTATGAATTTATTAATATTTATAATTCAAGGTATTTTGCGTTTTTATATATTGTCTATTATTGTTTGTTCAGATTGTTGTAAAGTTGTGTGCACTTGTTTACTCGCAAGACTGTGAAAATAAGTTAGAGTAATTCAATAAATGTTGCCAAAGGGCAAACGGGCCATGCCAAAGTATGCAATTAACTTAAGATAGTTGTTGTGATGATAGTTGTTTTATAAAGCTTTATACAGAACTACGATCACCAGAGTGTCGGCGTAGCCATATTATTTTAATAGCAAGCAAGTTAAGAATGACAAATATGTTTGCCCTTTAATTCCAGAGAGTTTTTGTCAACTACTGCGTTTTCTTAACTAACTAAACTGCAAAAACCTCACATTGAAACTAAACTCTCTTTCAGCAGATATGTTAGCCCTAAATTGCTATACGTCCATTTTAAATAAAGCTACCTCCCATATGTATATATGTGTAGACACATGTGTATATATAAGCGGCAAATTTGTTGCCAACTCACGGAATACCCTAACAGTTCTTCAGTTCTATTTTGTTTCGAAACAAACCGGTTGTTTGAACGCTGCTTTCAGCTTAAACAAGGTAACAACCGAGCTAAAAAAAAAAAATTGTTTAAGCGTACAGTATAGAATACTTAATTGTGGAGCTTAGAGTTGGGCGAGTGTCGTGTTTTAGATCGTGACACGCATATGAACTACTATATATAAAGGTTTCTGTGTAAAAATATTGGGTTTCGTTTATTCGATCGTGTTGATTAACAAAATTTAGTTATAATGTTTATACTCGTTGTCGGTGAATTTGGTCAAGAAAATTCATTTTACAAAAACTTAGCTTTTGACTGTCAATATTTGGTTTAGTAAACAATTTTAGTCCAGCAGTCTTAAAAAAAAGATGAAAAAAAAGAAGAGATTCAACAACTATTTCAAAACATACAGATGGATAATGGGTGTGATATCGTGATCAACAAATATTATACATGAATACACATTGACAAAACTAGAGCAATTTTAGAGCGTTTTTTACAATGTATATTTAACGTTTTTCGCTGTGTGAAATAAATCTGACATAGGCCCATATCTAGAGATACCAAAACTAAGAGGCGTGAATACCTAACTTAAATCTAAATAATTATCAGTCCCAACCTATCGCACACAGCTGTTCAATAAACTTCTAACCGATTATCAGCTTTGAGCTTTCCGCTCTCACTTTTGTGGACAAACAACAAAACAAACATACATACGCACACGCACACACACTGACGCACACAAACAAACACACACACACACACAGAAAGTGTCGCTGGGCAAACATGGTCAGCAGTTCTATTTTTGTACCGTCGTTGAGAGTTTCATAGTTTTTTCAAAACTAATGTTGCGCATTAAAGCGATATACAATATATTTGTAACTATAAATATAGAGTATATTTAGTATGGCTTTACTAATTATAGTTATTCTTATGTGACCATTTATATGTTGATTAATCTCGATTTTATATATGTAGATATACATAATACAAATATATTTCTTTTAAGAAACATAGAATACACTTGGAAGACATAATTTTATAACTGTCATATATATGTGCATATAAGCAATCCGTAGAAAATGTAGTTGTTTTATAAATTTTTAGTAATTTATGAAGAGAAAACGTGAAATGCGTGATAACCCGAAACAAAAGATAGCTTTAATAATTCGGCATGCAATTATCAGCTGTTTATTCAATAAAAATCAACAACAAAAATTAAGCTGCTGAAGAGAGCAAAGTTTTTAAATGTGTTTTACTTTATTTTACTTTACTTTATACAGGAGCTGTTTGCAGTCAAGCTCCCAAGCTTAGCAGTAAAAAATAATGTCATGATTTGGTAATTGAGTAAGTTGAAGTCCCCATTTAATGTCTTTTTAATTATACTCTATTAACAAACTGGAAAATTAATATATATATATGACAAAAAATTTCTATAGTTTAAGTCAAGTGCATAACTGCAGTGAGATTTTTAATTGATATTTTGCTCAAGCCTCAGATTTAACAGACATTAAATAAGCTATACGACAAAAACGAAAAAAATTTACTTTTTAATAAATTAATAAAATCATTCTTTTAAAACTATTTCTTTCTCGTATTTTGTATAATTTGCGTAAACACAGCCAGACTGTCCTAAGCATTCATTTATTCAATGGAACACAATTCCGCGTTTGCCGGCTTTTATGAATAGGCGCCAATATCTTGTATAAAGACATGCAATCTATCCCTAATACTTTATAGTACTCATATATGCTGTGTGCTATCCATCATTGTATTTACAAATCGCATTGAGTGAATTGTGAATTATTGCGTTTATCCCGCTCCGATAGTCTTAGTTTGCGAACTACTTCGATTTTTTGGCTTAAATATTGGGATTTGTTCAAAACGAGTGGCTATCCTAAATGGTTATATTTTGCATCTTTCCAAAGAAAACAAAGTCCTGCATGGTATTTTAAGCAAAGCTTCTTCAGATCTCAATTAGACTCATATTAATAACTAATTCTTTTAAAAATAACTTTAAAGTGCTTTTCGGATAGTTTTGATACATTTGCAGATATGCAGAAAAATGAGAAACTAACGGCAAACCTTCGAAATAAAGATTTAAGTATACATTATTTTAAACATAATGCTTTGTCCTTTCGTTTCGTATTTAGTTATCTCTAATTTTAAACAAAAGAGACACACGTTTTGATTATTCAGGTTTGCAAAGGTTGCGTAAAAGACAAGACATTCCGCAGTCAACAGCAACATGTGTGAAAAGCACCAAAACTATTGAGCTTGTTCACTTCCTCCTCCCTCCTCTTTGTTTTGCTCTTTTGCTCCCGACATTAGTCAAACAGCTTTAATTAAAACGAGCGCCCTCATTAGATTTGCACTCAACACATTTTTTTTTCTTCCGTTTTGTATTTGTACAGCTTGCAGTAAAACGAGTTCGAAATTTATTTAAAAGCGAATTAATAAATTAAAAGCACACTCGAGAAGTAAAGAAAAAAAGCTACAACAACTCACCTCCAATTTAAATTTAAATAAAAACGCAGTGCGCGCTCGGGGAGAGCCCTTGAAAATAGGCTCAATTGTAAAGCTGAGTGACGGCAATGCCGGACGCTGCCTTTGTTCCCTGCCACCCCCCTGGAGGTTTTTGTCTGCAGCTGCGCTGCTGCCGAAGCGTGTGTGCGTGTAACGTTGACACCCACGCGTGTTGCCTTTTGTTGCGCTCTCTGAGGCTTTTTGAAAAAATACTTTTACTGTTATTTTACGTTGCGTTCACGTTTTGTATAACTGTTGTTGTAATTCTTTTAAGCATTGCTTTCCACTTCACGTTACTTTATTTTTTTCTCACACAGTTTGCAGACATCACACACACACACACGCTGATGATACACGTAAAAATTTCTCGCGCAGCAACTTTTTAGTTGTTGCTGCTCTTGTTGTTGTTTCTTTCTACATTAAAATATACATGTACATATATATATAAATATATATGCAGGTATATATGTACGTTTGTATATAAAAACCAGTATTTGCCTTCTTTCACTTATTTCAAGAAATTGTTGAATAACGGTTTTGAATTGGTATTGCGTGCTTTTGTTGTTGTTGTGGCTTTAATAAATTTCACTTTGCTTTCTCGCGCTGCTATGTTCGTCGTCGTTGTTTCTGTTATTGTTGCACACATAGTTGTTTTTGTTGTTACACTCACACATAAGCGCACGGTGCAAAATACAGGGTGTCTGCATATGCATGTGTGTGTGCTTTAGTATCTTTTTGTGAAATTTTTTCCCCGATAAACCTGTCCTGCAGCGGCGTCGACGTCGCCGTCTGTGTTGGCTTCTTCTTCTTCTCGTACATTTGCCTCACTTATGCACAGCTATTTAGAAACAATGGAGAGAGATGATACTAAAAACATATTCATATTTCCATATATTTTTTGCACCAAAACTCATTTCATTTTATGTGCATTTATCAGCCAATCAGCAAGCGAGCAACACTCATTATTTTCACGACGGCGCAAATATTCCAAAAAGTATGTTATGTTGTTGTTTTAGGCAACGTTCATTGCCACTCACACACAGAACACACATACAGACAATGAGACAGCAAACACAAACACACACACAGACACTCTGGCTATGCGTCTTCTCTTGAGGTCGTTATGTAGTGATGTTGACGTCGACGCCAGTGTCGTCTAGGGGGGGCAACGTCGCGACGTTCCGTTTGAAGGGAACTTCACTTCTATACTTTAAGCGCCCCCGCAGACATCTCGCAAGCGAAACAAAGACAATTTCACTTGTCTCGCAAAATGTGCGCAGCTACACAACAATTTATATGTACACGCACACACACCCACATACATACATACGCTGCCCGTTTGAATGTCAAAAATCAAATTTTTTTTAAAGACATTTGAATTAAATTCATTTACAAGCACACACACTCACACACACGCACACATACACAAATAGGCTGACACAATTACAAAATTGTCGGTCGCTGAATTTTCTACTTTTTTGATACTTCTTTTTTTATTTTACACGCACACACACACACATACACTAATACACTTCACACACACACGGTTCGTTGTTGCTGCTGTTGCTTGCTTCGCTGTTTCTTGTTGTTGTTGGCCTACTTTGTGTGTGGGGAATTTTGTTGTAGCTGTTGTTGTTGTTGCTCAGCTTCTCCTTTTGCAGCAAAGAAACGTTGAGAGACAGACTGCGACGGAGACTGCCTCTGCTGGCTGCTACGTCGCGACGTTGTTGAAAAATTTCACACGCGCCGTTTTTTTATGTGTCTTTTTACGTAAAAAGAAACTCTTACAAAATATTCATTGAATTTGGATTGCACTTGCACTTAAATTTGATTACTATTACTTATGTATTTGCGTTGCACTATATTATGGGTGAGCGATTATATTCGCTTCTGCTATATATATTATGTATATTTGATATATTTTTATAAAAAGAAATCACTACTACTTCAAAAATCGAGAGAGACGAAGGCAAACGAACGTATGAAGAATGAATAACTGAGAAAGTGACTACAAAATTACGGAGGCCTGCCAACCGTCGCAATTCATGGGAACTGCCAAAACAACCAAATACAATGAACTAAAAAATACCAGCAGTAAAATATCGCACGACTAAGCTACACTATCGATTGTATCTGTCTGACCGTCCCAGATTATGGAACGCATTTGAAAGTGCACAACAAATCCATATTCTTTACATTCCTTAAGCATTTCTGTTCAATTATTTTGGCACGAAAAAATACAAATATAATATATAATAATTTTAAAAAATTGCATCTACAATTAAAAAAATTTGCTATTGTATTGTACTCACATTAGGGATTTTTATGCTTACGACGTGCTGCCACACCGAAAACTTGTATGTCTGACCGCCTATAAAAGCGATGAGCACTGCGTTTTACGTGTTTTAGTTAACAAAATTAGCCGCAAAACAGCGACAACGCATAAAAGATTCAAGTGCTAAGCATTCTCAAAATTTCCGGTTAATAAAAAAACAATAAATAAGGCAAGAAAATGGCTGGACGCGATGCCGCTTCGAATCAATTGCTCGACTACAAGAATTCGAAAAAAGTAAGTAGCCAACGAAGCATGGACCAAAAAGGAGCAAAAGGTGTGAAAAGATAAAAAGAAAAACGAATTTCGAAATTATTTTAGATAGCAAATTTAACAATGGATGCTAAGTGGCATACGATATTTACAACAGCGCAGTTTGCGCCGGTCGCAACGCTGGCAGAGCCAAAGTTCAATTAGATTGCATTGTTGTTGTTCGTGCGCTCAGTGCTGTTCTCCGCTCTCTTTCACACTCGCATTCCCTCGCCATACACACTTCTACTTGTTAGAGTGAGTTGGATGCCAGTTGTTTGTATATGAAACCAACTGGATCATTTCTCAAGCTTCTCTTACTATTACTGTATAATTCAATAATTATACATACTGTATATGTTTCGTCTTTTTTCGCTGTTTTGTTTATTTCTTCTTGGATTTTTGCCTCTTGTAGTGTTTTTTCTTCTTTATTTTATTTATAAGTCTATTTCTAATCTTGTCGCTTGTGGTGTGATAACGCTTATCAGCAGTTAGAATTGCTTATTTGAGAAATTGAACCAAATCCAAAGGCCTTTCAGGTTAATAAAGTGGATGTTACCTTTAGAGCTGCCTGCCTGTGCTAAATGAGGCTCTTCAACAGGTGTTTAGCTTTTCACTTTTATTTTTATTATTTTCTTGACACCTTTACGTAAATTGCATTTCTGTTTTTATTTTAGCTATTTGTGTTAATTAGCGCTTTCGCTTTTTTAATGTGTATTAAAATGTTTTTGCTTTTGTTTTTGCTATCGATATTGCAATTGTAGATAATACCAATTTATAATATATTGATATTTGTAATGTCTTCGATTTGAAAAGAAAGTCGGTAGCCATAATCAATATAGATCAAATTTAATTTATTCAATGCTATATCCATGGGAGCAGTTTCCACGCAAATACATAGATAATCATCATTATTAATTTGCAAGTGGCACTTTCATATATTACGTTTGCTCCACTTTAGCCTAAATAGATTAAACACCTATCATAGCAACCAATCAGCAATTCAGATATAAATCGTATATCCAGCATGGTGTGCGTTTCATTGACTTTACCCCACCAGGGACAGATATACGTACATATATTTCTTTGCATTTCCAACCTTGATATAATGCAATTAGAAAATTAAATTTCTGCTTGACTTCACATACAATATTAACAACAAATTGACCAACGTAAATCATTTTTTTTTATTTACTAAAGAAGCAATAAGCAACATTGAACAAGTCCCAGACATTCCCAAGCGGCTTTCGGAGCGGGGCCTCCATAGATCGAAGACCGCAAAGTTGGTTGTAATCACGGGGATATGTTTTTTTTTCTCTTCGCTTTAAGTCAATGCACTTTCGAGTTGCATAAACTGGTTGCAAGCATTGAGGACAGCGATTTGCGTTGATAAAGGCGTTGAACTCGCTACGCAATACGCCTAAAACTCGTTCAATTCGAGAGACAGCGGCTCTAAGTAGGGGAGTTCGGTGAGTTGCATGCCTTATAGCGTGTGCGTGGCACGATCCATTATCCGAAAACGAAACAATTACTTGCTACATTTGGTTGTGTAATGCATTTGGCACTCGCCCTGCCTGCTGCTTGACTGCACTACTATGTGAGAATATGTTTCGAAATCGCATTGAAACTGACCCACAAAAGTGTTCGTGTTGTTACGTTGCCTGACCTTTTATGGAAGCCAAGTAGAAACTGCATTTTGTCAGGCATTAATTGGCTGCCTTTGTTTTATACAATTTGTTCACTTCTTTGTTTAGAGGAATGCCCGAATTTGATGCATATGCACATATCCACCTATCAACCTCGTCGAAAGTTAGGCATAGTTTTCGTTTTAGTTTTAATGAATTCCTGCAATTGCCTTCTTTATTTTCCCCCATTCCTTGAGATAATTTCAACAGATTTTGTAAGATTTCCAATGGTAAATATAAAAAAAGGAGCATTACATCAACAATATTAGATATTTCTTCTCGTGTTACAATGATTAGTTTGTTTTTTTTTTTGTTCACTTACCATTTCATGTATTGTTGCACTTGTATCAGCTTTCTGTGCATATATTATCAGCTCAGCCTTATTAACTTGTTTCTTGAATAATACAACTTGCAATTAAAACATTCCGATGTTTTTGCATTTCTGTACTATCGATCAATGGTCTTATCAATTTGCTCTTTAGACACTTTTCGAACCTACTGTTTGCTTCTTATTATCTTTCCAATTGCGCCCTCTGAAGTGGCCCCACATTCATTTATTGTCATTGTTTCTGCTGTCTCAAAGTGCAAACAATTGTGATTGCAAATCAGAAGAGCTGAAAAAATTCAGAAACCTAGTTTGCACTATGGCACATACACATCCATATGATGATAAATGTTAACAACAATGTATTTCGCCATTGTTAAGCTTTGCTTAATTGCGATTTCGTTTAGGCTTCAGTTGAACTTTATTACGAAATATATATATACATATATATCTCTTATAAGATAGGCACTGTGACGAGCGTTTAATATTATTTTTTAAGTGATTGCATTGTTAGTCAGCTAAAGCTCATTAAGATACATTTAGTAAACAGCTTGACAGTTGCTTTATACTGTCACTTTTGCGTATAGAATAACTGATAAGTTTTTCGGGGAGCGGCAGCAGCTGCACCCTGGTTCGACCCTATAAAACAATAAATTCTAGATGCACGTTGTGAGCGTGGTGGTATTCTAACGAAATTAGCAATCTTTGCATACGCTCTGAATCTAAATTGTACTTCTATAAGCAATGCAAAGCTGTTCGAATGGAGCCACCTCCCGTGAAGAGCGATAAGCACTAATACCATCCAATCTTCATTCTTATATTTTTGCGTGCACTAAAAGCGAAAAGCCCAGCCTCAGATAAGATAAGATAGTGGAAGCTAATACTTTGAACTCGCTTATATAACAAAACAAAATGCAGTCTATTAACATATATATGTAACAATCTATATTGTATAAAGGATCAGCTAAGACGATTATTTGCCGCTTTCTCTGCTTTTATATCAGGGACCGTCAGTAAATATAAATACGTAAATGCAAATACGTGTGGTTGATAAGGGGGTTTCGGATTAACTTATTTATATTTGACTTTTAAAATATAATTTATGGACTAACTTATTTAGTTAACTTTAATTAATCAAGTTACAAATAACTTATATTTTTTAGTTTAAAAATAATAAGAAGTATTCAATGTGTTTTTGTAATTTAAATTATTTAAAGTCGAAAATCGGACAGCAAATTGGTTCATAATTTAACTAGTGTCTAAAGTATGATCAGCCCCAGACGCTTTAAGTAGTAACACAGGTCGGAGGGCCTAGAGAGCAGTCAGAATGTCAGTTTTCATTTGAAGTAGATTGCTGAATTGCTTTTTAATGGGCCTTACTGTGAGTAGTAATTAAGAAGTCGGTCGCTATATCTGTTAGGTGCTGATCTATGGCCTCTAGATACGGTGCAGAATCGAACCGTAAACGTACCATTCGCAGCCTCTAGTAAGCCTTAAAGAGGGTCGATGCCTCACGCCCCACATCTGGATACCATATCTCCAAGTTGGAGCGATAACTGCGTTGTACAGTAATCCTTTCACTTATTTAACGACCAGGTAACACCAGATCCCAATCTTTGAAAAACGATAAAAAAAAATGATAATTTCACAGCAATTCGTAGCAATTAAGCAAATTAGCAATTAAGCAAACATATGTATGTGTCGGGTAGAAACAATTATATCCGAGCCATTACACGAAGCTTGTTATGTTTTAATATCAGAATGAAATGGCACTGACCGGGAGCTAATGCACTTATCTTATTTGGTATACCAAGTTTAACGTTTAGCTAAAAAAAAATTCGTTTATTTTTGTAGGAATGTCCTGGCGAGATAACCACTGGTAGTGGTGCCCCGGTAGGCATTAAGGATGCTACACAATCGGTGGGTCCCCGCGGTCCTCTGCTGCTGCAGGATGTCAACTTCTTGGACGAGATGGCTCATTTTGATCGCGAACGCATTCCGGAGCGTGTGGTGCATGCGAAGGGCGGCGGTGCGTTTGGTTATTTTGAGGTCACCCACGACATAACCAAGTATTGTGCCGCCAAGATATTTGAGAAGGTCAAGAAGCGTACCCCGGTGGCCATTCGGTTCTCGACGGTGGGCGGCGAGAGCGGCTCGGCGGATACGGCACGCGATCCACGCGGATTTGCTATTAAGTTCTATACGGATGATGGTGTATGGGATCTGGTGGGCAATAACACGCCCATTTTTTTTATACGCGATCCCATTCTGTTCCCCAGTTTCATACACACCCAGAAGCGCAATCCACAAACGCATTTAAAGGATGCGGACATGTTTTGGGACTTCCTGACGCTGCGTCCTGAGTCCACTCACCAGGTGTCGTTCTTGTTCAGCGACCGTGGCACACCTGATGGCTTCTGCCACATGAATGGCTATGGCTCGCACACCTTTAAACTGGTCAATGCTAAAGGTGAGCCCATTTATGCCAAGTTCCACTTTAAAACTGATCAGGGCATTAAGAACTTGGATGTGAAGACCGCAGCTGATCTGGCGTCGAGTGATCCAGATTATAGCATCCGTGATTTGTACAATCGCATCAAGAACTGCAAGTTCCCCAGCTGGACATTGCAAATACAGGTGATGACCTTCGATGAGGCTAAGAAGTTCAAGTACAATCCGTTTGATGTGACCAAGGTTTGGTCCCACAAGGAATACCCATTGATAACTGTGGGCAAATTGGTGCTCGATCGTAATCCCAAGAACTACTTTGCTGAAGTGGAGCAGATTGCGTTCAGTCCGGCGCACTTGGTGCCCGGCATTGAGCCATCGCCGGACAAGATGTTGCAGGGTCGTCTCTTTTCATACTCGGACACGCATCGCCATCGTTTAGGACCTAATTATCTGCAGATTCCAGTCAATTGCCCTTACCGCGTAAAGGTCAACAATTACCAACGTGATGGCTTCATGAATGTCACTGAGAATCAGGATGGTGCGCCCAACTATTTCCCCAATTCCTTCAACGGTCCCCAGGAGTCCCCACGCGCTCGTGCCCTATCTACCTGTTGCCCGGTCACCGGCGATGTTTATCGCTACAGCAGTGGCGATACGGAGGATAATTACGGCCAGGTCACCGATTTCTGGGTACATGTGCTTGACAACTGCGCCAAGAAGCGTCTCGTGCAGAACATTGCCGATAATTTGAGCAACGCCAGTCAATTCTTGCAGGAGCGTGCGGTCAAGAATTTCACGCTGGTGCATGCCGATTTCGGACGCATGCTTACCGAGGCCCTCAACCTGATCAAATCGTCCAAGTTCTAGATACGCGGACCCAGTGGGTTTCACTTAATTCGCACAGAGTACAGTTAATTGCACTTTATATATCCTAGTTCCCACTGAACAAACTGTCAGCTCTTTGGTTGCGGGCAATTTTTTTGTGGTTCTTCGATGCACTTTTCCATGCGTGTGCCTTGTTTTTAAACGCTTAACTTTAGCAAAAAAGAAATTATATATTATATATGTAACAATTCGTAATAAATCTTAATCTTTTTGATATAAAAATGCCTGTTACGTTATGTTTTACTTAATACATCTGGCAAAAAGTTCATGTTCAATCAATAATGCGCTAACCGATCTGTGATCACTGGTAAATGCGATGGTATTGTTGTTGTGATTCAAATTATACTGAGTTACAAAATTAAAAAAAAAAAAAACAAAAAAAAGATTGCTTCTGTCGGGGGCGCCCAACATTTCAAACCATTTGTATTTACATATACACGCACACAAACAAACGCCGCATGCTGAGGTCTTTACTTAGCGTTTGTGCTTGGAAAATGAATTCTTGACTAACTTCTGAAATAATTGTATACTACACAATCGCAGAGAGCAAAAAAATGCTAATAAAAAGTCTTCGCACGGATTGTATGTGTGCATTTGAATGCACTGCTTGCTCGGGCACTGCTCGTTCGTGCATTGCTTGCGGTTCTGCAAATTGAATTGTGAAATTTGTTTAATTTTACCACACGTTTTCTTTAATAGCTTCAGTGTTTCTTATCCGATCTTGATAAAACTTTATGAAATAGATGCTTTTACAGTATATTCAAATTATCATTTGAATCAAATATTTTTTCATAATATAAAAAAATTTTAGGTTGTATATTTTTATGGATTTTAGAAAAACGGTAAGAGATATCGATCAATTAAAACAAACTTGATCTGCGCGTGTCATTGGCCTAGACGGACAGACGGGCGGACGGAGATGGCGAGATCGACTCGGCTGTTGATCCTGATCAAGAATATATATACTTAATGGGGTCGGAGATGCTTCCTTCTGCCTGTTACATTCGCCCATTTTCAACGTCTTCAGGATATAAGAAACGTATAAAAATAACAAGTACGAACTCTTCAGACGGATGTAACCGACAACGCACTACTTTGTTTACAGTCTAATAACATAAAACAGGAGAAAATTATTATTATTTAAACTGTATTTGGGAAAACAAGTAAGATGGCTGTAGTCTGGCGTCCCCGACTAGGAGATACCCTGAACCCAGCGGCGAGCTGTCGTTACATACGTTTAAAGCTCTTTGCATTCATACACACATTCACATTCAGACATGCGCACTTTACACATCGGCTGCGCTTGGCCCCACTATGGAAAATAAATTATTGAATAACTTCTAAACTATAAAACTTTCAGTGTTTAATAAGAGCATCCAAATCTATGTACAAACCAAAGCGCAAGTCTGTAGTACTTGATTTGATGGAGGGTGAATGTGGCGAGCTATCCAAAATCCGAAATATTTATGATCTGCTTATCCTTTACGAACACATAATAAACTAAATTAAATGGCTCTAGCTCTTAAAGTCTCCGAGATATGCCAAGAAAAACAAGTCTTAAAATCGGTTTTTATCGATAACAATGAAACGGAGCAAGATATCGAAAAAAATGATAAACTTGTACTGCGTATGGATTAGGAGAATCTATAGTCGTTTAGTTTAGGTTTCTAGCTTTTGTAGTTTCCGAGATCGGTGCGTTCATACAGACGGACGGACGGACAGACAAACATGGCTCAGCTCGTCGTCCTGATCAAGAATATATATGTGGGAATGGTCTGGTAACGACGTATATCCAGCCCTTCTCTAATAACTGTTGAATGGTCTGGTAACGTAAATCCAGTCCTCTAACGATGACGAGGTGGCAAGGCGGCCACTAAGAAGAAGGAGATTTGAGAACGTGCTAAGCAACGACGCGCTTGGTAAACGACGAAATTACGACGCAAATCTCATGTTTATGTGTATTCAAATATCAAACCAAATTGTTCTAATATCAACAATAAATTATATTTAATAATCTATCCGGGACTCGTTATTACTTAACTATAACCCCAGTCCCACATATTTTGGGGGCTCAACCAAAAAAAAAAAAAAAAAAAGAAAAAGAAAACGACGTGCCCACATACTTTGGAAAAAACAAAAAAGGTGTTAAAAAAAAAAAAATAAAATAAAATAAAATAAAAAAAAGTTGTAAAGACGAAGAAGAGTGGTGAAATTCAGAACTTTGCACGGGCAACGAGGTCAAGTTGTGAAATTAAAGATTTCGCATGAGTGGTGAAATTCTAATAGTAGCTGAAACGACGCGCCACTAATACACACAAGCGATCAGCTTACAGACTGGAGACTTTTTAAAGTGGAGAGCCACACACATATAAACGGCAAATGAGTATGCAAAGTGGAGAGCCACACACATAAACGGCAGCACAAGGAAAGCGAAAAAGTAACCGAAAATGACGCGCTTAAACGATTTTGACGCAATAAGGAGAATGTTGCGTGTAGAAAAGAAACAAAATATTCTTCTACTGCACAGATTCGTTTTTGAGGAGGATGGTGACAGAAACAATAGATTGCGCAAATTCGAAGGTTTTGATTATTCTAGAAAAGTTGATTACATTGCCGATAATATGTCCGATAGTGACCTTGCAATTGTTTGCAACCTATTGCATTTGTCGCATAACAGCAGTGATTTAACGAGGCACGTATCTAATAATTTAAGAAAAACTAATTTATTGAATGAAACTGAATTTAACGCGGGCACTGACGAAGACAATGATGCCGAAGATGACTCGGAAAACAACGAAGGCAATAATGACGAGGAAAATGAGTTTATGAGTGTTGAAAGCAACAAAAGTGACCACCAAAACAAAAACCAAAACCGTTTTTCAGACGTTCCGAGGTTCTCGTTAAACTTTCATGACATTGAGGACTCAATGCGATCTTTTAGTGGGGATGATTCACTAGCGATCGAAGTGTGGATAAAAGAGTTTGAAGACATGGCAACACTAATGTTTTGGAACGAACTTCAAAAATTTGTTTTTGCAAAAAGATCGTTAAAAGGGCTAGCAAAAATCTTTGTTATGAGTGAACGAGGTATATCGAGTTGGCAAAAATTAAAAACAGTGATTTTGAACGAATTCAAATCAACAACAAATAGTGCACAATTACATAAAATTATGTCGGACAGAAAAATAAAAAAAGTCAGAGCTTGCAAGAGTATTTATTGCAAATGAAAGAATTAGCCTCGCGTGGAAATATCGAAACTTGTGCTTTAATTCAATACGTGATTGACGGCATCGACGATTCGAGCGGCAATAAAGCTATTTTGTACAATGCAAAAAATTTGCAAGAATTTAAAGAAAAGCTAAAGTGTTATGAAATAATGCGCGGAAAATCAAAAAATGAAAATAATTATTCAGGAGTTTTTAACAAAATTAGTCAAAAGAGTGAGTTTAAAAATCAATCGGTGCAAATTAAAAACACAGGCAAAGACGTGAAATGTTTTAATTGTGGTGCCAAAGGGCATACTTCAAATGATTGTTTGAATAAAGACAAGGGTAGAAAATGCTTCGAGTGCAACAAATACGGGCACATAAGTAAGGAATGCCCAAATAAAATTAACAAGTGCGATCCAAGCAATACGTGTAAAATAACATCAGCTCATAAGTTCATGTGCAAAGAAGTTAAAATAGATGATAATAAATACGTAGCACTTATCGACACCGGAAGTAAATACAATTTAATACCTGAATCAATATATATAAAATTAAACAAACCAAAATTAAGTGAATGCAATATATATCTAATCGGTTTCGGAATTAAAGACCAAAGCCAAGTCAAACCAGTTGGTTCGTTCGAACAGAAATTTGTGATTGACGGTGAACAATTCAAATCAAATTTTTTAGTAGTGGATTCCAAATTCTTAGACGTAGAAATGAGACTTGGCGAAGAATTTTGCAAGCAGGCTTGTGTATTAATTAATAATGAGGGTATAAAGGTGAACAAAAATGAACCTGCAGATACTTACGTCAGCTGCATAATGAAAATTAATATCGAAAATAGTGAGGTAGACATTGAAGAAACAGCAAGCGCAAAAGCCAAGAAGACAATTTTAAACATAATAGAGAAATATAATCCGGTAAGCACCACCAATATTAAAATGCGATTAATTCTTAAAGACGATATGCCGATACACTCACGACCACGTAGATTATCATACGCCGAACGCTGCATAATAGATAATCAAACTGATCAATGGCTTAAAGACGGAATTATTGAAGCATCCGAATCGGAATACTGTAGCCCAGTAGCTCTATTTAAAAAGCGGGACGGCACAAATCGGTTATGTATAGATTACAGACGTATCAATAAAATTATTGTTCGAGACCACTTCCCGTTACCATTAATTGAAGACCAACTAGATAGACTACAAAATGCACGAATATTTAGTTCCATAGACCTAAAAAATGGAATTTTCCATGTTAGCATAGATGAAGAAAGTCGAAAATATACATCCTTTGTAACACACAACGGCCAGTTTCAATTTTTACGAGTTCCGTTTGGCCTTTCAAATTCTCCCAGTGTGTTTGAACGTCATGTAAACGGCATTTTTAGAGACCTAACACGAAAAGGTGTAGCCATACATTCTGTAGATGATATAATTATTCCAGCAGAAACTGAAGACGACGCTGTATCAAATTTAAATGAAGTATTACATCGCTGCGAAGAGTACGGACTAATGATAAATTTGAAGAAATGTCATTTTCTAAAAACCAAGATTGAGTATCTAGGCCATATAATTGAAAATCAACGCATAAGTCCATCTCCATCAAAGACGCAAGCAGTAGTAAAATTTCCGGTACCGTGCAATTTAAAGCAGCTGCAAAGTTTCCTAGGTTTAGTAGGATATTTTCGTAAATTTATTGCGAATTTTTCACAAATCGCTAAGCCACTCTCTGACATGTAAACTGCTGTATGCCATGTATTGTCTCGAATAGAAAAAAGGGCAAGAAGGAAGGAGAGCTGCATCCACTAAGCAAAGAGGAGCAACCTCTACAGACGTACCATATTGATTTTCTAGGTCCGCTAGAATCGACTCACAAACAGTATAAACATATATTAGCAGTTATTGATAGTTTTACCAAATTTTGCTGGTTATTTCCAACAAAAACGACGTCCGCAAAAGAAGTAATAGTACGGCTCCAAGAACAAAGCATTGTGTTTGGATATCCGTTGCAAATTATATCCGACAAAGGGTCCGCATTTACATCTCTGGAATTTAAGCAGTATTGCGACAACGAAGGCATCAGGCATCACGCAATCACGACAGGACTTCCACGTGCCAATGGACAAGTCGAAAGGTTAAACTCAACGATCATTGCAGTTCTATCCAAAATGTCTGTTGACGACCCGTCCCGTACAAGTTTGTTGGCAGTGTCCAGCAAGCTATCAATTCAACGTTTTGTAGAAGCACAAAGGTCACAAAGATGCGAATCAAATATGATCTTAAAATACGTGAAATATTAGAAGACGAGATGATTCAATTATTTAACAACGATCGAGATGAACTCCGAAAGCAAGCAAAGCAACACATTCTAAACATGCAAGACGAAAACAGAAAAAGTTACAATTTACGATGAAAGCCAGCATCAAAGTATAAAAATGGTGACCTAGTTGCCATTAAAAGAACACAGTTTGGTGGAGGACTTAAGTTAAAACCGAAGTTTCTAGGTCCTTACATAATCACCAAATCCAAACCAAACGATACCTACGACGTAATTAAAGACGCCATATTCAGTGAAGGTCCAATGCAGACGAGCACCTGCGCTGAGTATATGAAGCCATGGACACCATACATCGACGACGACAATGACGATGCATTCGGGGCGAATGCAGTATAGGATGACCGAGTTGTGGGAATGGTCTGGTAACGACGTATATCCAGCC
The DNA here is from genome assembly GCA_035041545.1 of Drosophila colorata. NCBI lineage: Eukaryota > Metazoa > Arthropoda > Insecta > Diptera > Drosophilidae > Drosophila > Drosophila colorata. The sequence continues at coordinate 242,821 of JAWNLD010000611.1, read as the reverse complement.
CTTCTCTAATAACTGTTGAATGGTCTGGTAACGTAAATCCAGTCCTCTAACGATGACGAGGTGGCAAGGCGGCCACTAAGAAGAAGAAGATTTGAGAACGACGAACGACGAACGTGCTAAGCAACGACACGCTTGGTAAACGACGAAATTACGACGCAAATCTCACGTTAATGTGTATTCAAATATCAAACCAAATTGTTCTAATATCAACAACAAACTTCATAATATTATATTTAATAAACTATCCGGGACTCGTTATTACTTAACTATAACCTCAGTCCCACATATATAATTTATGGGGTCGGAGATGCTTCCTTCTGCCTGTTACATACATTTGCACAAAACCATTATACGCTTTTTACCCATTTTCAATGGGTTCAGGGTATACAAATCAAACAAGTATAAAAAGAACGAACAAACAAACCATTTAGAACATTTTCCTGCAATAATTTTTTTTGTAAAAACGAAACGTATATTTTTTTCAATTTGGAGTTTTTATTTGATTTGGATTTACAACTATATAAAACATCAATCTTTTGAAACTTTACAGATTATATTTTAACTTAAAACTAATGCTATTTGTGTGCTCACTTCTGAACGCATTCAAATATTGAGTAATTTGCTTTTGTTTTCACAAGTTTCCGTCTAAATTTAACAAAATTGCATTTGCAAAAAACACGTTCCGTCAGTCTAGTTACTAAAAAGAGTATAAAAATACATTTTAATGCCTGCTAGTATATGCAATTTCACATTAAATATATAACAATTAATTTTTGCTAAATGCAACAATTAAGTAACACATGAATTTAAGCTCAGTTTTCCAGGTATTATATGTATGCATGTAGCAATAAAAGGCTATTAGTAAATGCGATTGGCTTCTGAAAGGACGTTTCAATTTCTTATTATTGTTAACTATGACATACTCATGTCGCTATACAAATTGTAATTTGCTACAGTTTTTACTCAAAAAGTGTTACAGAAAAATAGTTTATGGACTTGAAGTTTGAGTTACAGTTTTGTAAATTCGTTGAAAATTGTATCTGTTTTCTTTATTTATTGTTTTTTTTTTCTCTCTTTATACTTATCCGTGTAGTAGACCATATCAACATTTAAGCAAAGGCACTTGTTAATCTTTGTACATTTCCCTCATTACGCTATTCAAAGGGGTTGTGTCCATTTTTAGACTAGACAACTTACTAACTAATTAGAGGGTTTTATTGAAGGCCAAATCAGTCAGCAGGCGTGTGCCATTGACAGCTAACTGGGCCAAGGGTTGCGTGCTATTGGTGATCAGATTTGCCACCAGATTCGAGCTGCTGGTAGATAAATCAGTTAACAATTCGGTATTGTTTGCCAATAAGCGCGTAGCATTCGCGGCTAACTCAAGCATATGCGTCTTGTTGGCGGCTATTTCGGCCAATAGACGGGTTTTGTTTGCTGCTTCCTCGGCGGCAATTTGCGCCCACTCCGGGAACGTGTCCAGATTTGGATAAATGACCATGGCCCACGTTTGACAGAAAATATAGAGTGTTATGATTGTAATAATCGTTGGTCCAATGCCAGCAATCGCCATGTCCTTGCTGCGTATGTGAGCATAGCCAGCCACCAAAGCATTTGGCGGTGTGCTCACAGGTAAATGGAAGGCCATGCTGCAGGCTAGACCTGCTGGGAATACCAGGTACAGCGGATGTATCTTCAATGCCAGCGACTGTTGAATATAAAAACAATTAATATCCGATTTTATAATTTTCTAGCCATTTATACGCACCATCTCATTGAGTACAGGTATGAGAATATTTGCAACGGCCACATTCGAGCTGAAGGCAGTCAAAAACACAGCCACCAGAATGACTACCAACAATAGGGCTGAGTTCGGCAGCACCTTCAGACCGCTCATCGAGCTGCCAATCAACGTGGCCATGCCACTTTGTTTGCTGCCCGCAGCCAGGGCGAAGCCACCGCCAAGCAGGAAGATCAGACCCCATGGCACCCTAGACTGTATAAATTTCCAGGTAATGAGAGATGGTGTTGGTGACGTTGGCACTGGTCCTCGACGTGTGCAGTATCGCAGGAATGCGTAATTGGCGGGCAGCATAAAGCACATGATCACCACAAATATGGTTGGCATGGAGTTTTTAATCACCCTGAAAGTATTCATAAGCCGTTAGGAGCTGTTATAAAGTAAATTTGCTAACAGAGCTACAATACATAAATGTAAACTTCAACATATTGTCAAACGAAATTAAATTGCAGTTTTAAATTTATGCAAATTCATCTTTCAAACCAATATTCTAATGGCAGCTCTATATATAATATACTATTATTTTGAAGGCTTCAGAGAATAGTTTGCGTATAAACACAGTTAGATATATGTAGATTGTAATACATTATTGTGACATAATTTAAACAGGCTCTTCGATCCAATTGTTTCCATTATTATACTTACTAATACAGCTATATCGACTCCTAGTCCAATTTAAGAATAAGCTTACTTTATGATGTAAAGAATAATCTTTTTGCTTTACATAATTTGAAACAATTGTATAAACATACAATCATTCATTCAATAAATAAATACCTATGTGAATATCAATATCAATCGTTTAAATTTGCATACTCCCTATTTCTGATGTAAGTTAGTTGGATCTTTAGACGGCTGGTTAGATCACCACAAAATATATTTTCATTGTAATCGAGGCAATAAAGTAGTATATATATTTAAAGTAATTCATTCAATAAATAAATACTTATGTGAATATCAATATCAATCGTTTAAATTTGCATACTCCCTATTTCTGATGTAAGTTAGTTGGATCTTTAGACGGCTGGTTAGATCACCACAAAATATATTTTCATTGTAATCGAGGCAATAAAGTAGTATATATATTTAAAGTAATTTCCGCCTGTCTCTTCATCTGTTTGAATTTTGAATCACTTTATCACTTGCTACCATGCTAACTAATTATAAAGCTATCATTGGAAAAGGCTGTTGATCGCTTAGATATTGTGCAATGTATAAAATCACTCTTGTGTGAGAAGGATTAGATGATATTGTTGCATTATGCATTATTTCTGTAAGGGAATTTGATCTACGTTACCCCGCAGAAACCTATTCTGTCTATTATTGTCTTAATTCTCGATGTCGTCTAAAACAATGTGCAGAAAGCGAAACCACTTACTTGGCAGGTAACAGATCAGCCCAGCCAGTAAAAATGCCCGGTTTGCGTGTAAAGTACATGAAAACCATTACAATGAAGAGTATCATCACTTGAATCTCGTGCATATTCATAGGGCCCAGCTCTTTGTAGCGTTGATCAATGACTTTCTTGGCTACATGTGCATTGTCCTTGCCCACCTGCACCTCCTGGGCCTCCTTACTCTTTGGTCGCCAGAGACCCATGAAATGCCATTGCAGGTAAACATATGTAAGCAATGTATAGACCAGCATTGAGGGCACCGAGTAAAACATGAACGTGGGGAAATCCATTTTCTCGGTGGCATTGGGGAATGCGGTGTCGTATATGCCCTTAAATGTTAGATTAGTGGCTGTACCAATAATGGTGCCGCAGCCGCCCAGAGACGATGCATAGGCAATGCCTAGGTAGTAGCATTGCGTAACCTTTGTAGGGTAAGGCAGCCTGTAAAATAAACAATCAATAAATGTGTAGATAATTGTTTCATAATAATTCATTTTCTGGCTTAACTTACTCATCCTCATTCTTCTTTTTGTTCTTTCCTCCAACCATTTGATACTCTGGCTCATGATAGATCTTGCAGACACCTTGCTATAAAATACAGTCCATGGATTATAAACTATGTTTATTATATAAATAGTCCCTATTTTTCACACTAACCGATTGCAGCTCCTCTAGCACCGCCTGTACAATCGGACTCATCATTGCCGTGCATGCCGCATTCGAAATCCACATGGATATAAACATTGTTACCATTATAAGGCCAAAATGTAATCTGTAAGTGATGTTTAATATTTAATTAGATGTAGCCGTGTGAAAGGTGACAACTAATGCTGACCTTCTGGGACTGCAGCCCACCATTTGAATCACTCTTAGCGCCAAACGCTTGTGGAGACCACTGTATTCCACTGCAAGGGCAACCATAATGCCGCCCATGAACATCACTAGAGTATCTTTAAAGTATGTCATGCAGGTCTCTTCGGATCCCTACAGGTGAAAAGGTTGCAAAACTCTTAGTGAAATCTCTAACTGTGCGATAGTAAGAAAAGACATTTTACCATGATACCCATAGTGGGAAATGCAACAATCGGTATCATTGATGTAACATAAAGAGGCAACGCTTCAGTGACCCAAAATACAGCCATTATCAATAGTATGTACATACAACGGTATTCCTGTAAGGGTAGAATATAGAACAATAAACCTGTTAATTAACATTAACAAAACTTGGCCTTAAGCAACTTACCGGAATATTGTTCATTAATATAATAGGCAGGCAGAGCAGAGGCATTAAAAACACAACGCATCCTTTCCAGTGATTTGCGAAGAAAGAACCCCAACGGGGGCGCGGTTCTACAGGATCCGCTGCTTCTCTGCAAATTATAAGATTTACAAAATATGTTTAAAGTTCAAAGTTTATATTTAGTATATATTTTCTAAATAATTAATAAATTGAAAACCTAAGTTATTTTTCTCTTTTTTGTAAACAAATTATGTACTTACAGTTCCATTTTAAAATCCGGAAAAATCTGCAAGTAAATAAAAATAAACAACAAATTAGAACAGAGTGCAAATCAGATGGGTTAGTTGGATAGCCTAAGCAAGCCCCTAAGAATTGTCCCACTTGTTACTTGTTGCCATGTTTCCAGTTTAAGTTAAATTCTTCAATTATCATCGTTTATACTTCGTTAAATGCCGTCTATTAATATATATCAAAATGGCCCGCAACCAATTGAAAATCAACCGAATCGACACCTAAATTGTTTTGTGTATAAAGTAATAACAATGACAAAAGCATTGCGACTATAATATACTCTATAAACGGTGGTTCTTAATAAAGTATCATGGTTTGCATTTTTGTTAAGCTTATAAATAGCTTTAAAATATATTTTAGGAACACCTTAAACATACATTTTTAGTTCTATGAAAGCATTTTATTAAACATTGCTCCATACAAATAATTTATTTTGATCGAAAATATAAAAGTGGGAAAATTACTACATCATGGATAAGTAATTAGAAATACGCCATCTGAAGCTGTCTATTTCAGGGTATTATGCACCCAATATACAATCATCAAGATAGTGGGTCTTTGCTAAACTGCGTAGGCGCATGAATTAAATGTTGCGGTGTGTGTGGCGAAAACTGTCAACGTCTGTTTTCGGTTCGATGCGTTAATATCTGTGTTGGAATATAAATATTACATAAGCGCATATTCGTGATGACGATGCTGGCCTCTTTTCTAAGTACGTCATCGCCAGCTGGGCGAAATCAATGCTCGACTTCTCCACATATACTATTTTGGCCACGAATGTGGAGCACTAGGTATTACCAACCAATTATTGAAATTATTATTAATGTAGTAGGATATATCTATAAACAATCAACATAACAATTTATAAATGTAAGACAAGGACTAAATCCACACACTATCCTAGGGTTCGAAGCCGAATCCTTGTTGTTCAGTTTCCTAGCTGCCTCAACCCTAAGACTTTTGAGTGAAATTATTTTTCAATTAATTATTGAAAAACATCGCATGTTTGAAGTTTTCCATTAATTCGAAATAAAATACTGATTCCTGTATGAAAATGTATTAGGTGTTGGAAATTCCCGATCCTATAAATTCTTGGTTCAAAGTGAAATATAAGTGAAATGTATTTTAAACTATAGATAAATCGTTTATTTGAAAATATTGAAACCTCCACTCGTATCCACAATATCGATAAATATCAACTTCCATTCCTAGGTTTTCAGCATATTAGCGAATCAGTCCAAGAATATTCAAAGTCGACTTTTGCCATAAGAAAAAGGGGATTCCAATTATATTGGCTCTTTTAAATATGCGTTCTGACGAATAATTAGGGTTTAATTATAATACAATTAAATAAAATTTAATAATTTTTTAAGCATCCCCGATATCCATGTTCTAATTTAATATAAAAGTAGATTATGCTTAATTTGTGGCGACCACTGTACATACAATAAATACATAGTTTGTGCTGTGTCGATATTGCGTTCCTATCAATCAAAAGGTTTGTTAGATCCATTCATAACTTATGAGACTAGCCTTTGTAAAACAACAAGTGTCATTGGGTAATACAAGAACGTATCTATAAGATATTTATGTATAATTACCAATAAGTATTGTTGTTCCGATACAAATGAAAGCTAAGAACGCCACCTATTTATATTTATTATATTATATTCGCCCTTCGTCCAACGGCGCCAATGTCAATGTCAATACTATATAGCATAGAAGATATACAAGTATAAGAGGAAAGGGAAAGTGAAAGGCGATGAAATTAAATTGTGGCGTGTCTATACTACGTGTTGACCGAAAGGGCAATGGGGAAACAATGCCAAGTTGAGATTTAGTAAATACCAACAGATTGTTGTGATTTAATATTCGCATTTTGACTAATACGGTATTTTAATTATATATAATTGAGGAATAGAAATCTTATGAAGCATTACAATTATTATATGTCTATGAGTATATGAAAAAGTAAGTAATATTTAATCAATGCCACACAATTTTCTATTCAAAATAGCGTCTTCAGTTTTTCATTGTAGTAATTCGCCTTTAGTCCATAGCGAATATTCAGTTATGAGTTAATAAATAATCTAAAATACCTTTGTTTTGTATATAAAAAAACTATTATGAATGGAAGATAAATTTTTCGTATCAAAATTTTATAGCAAAGCGGTACTGATAAAAGTTTTAATGATGTGACAAGAAATAGAATTGCTCTGAGAGCCGTAAGGTCGAGAGAGCAAAATCATTAACACAATTGATGTGTGTAAAGTGTAGAAAGCGCTATTTACAACAACCAGATGGAAATCAGTTTTGCGATGAAATCGGAGATATAAAGCTGGAAGGCCTCAGAGAAAAAGGGGCCACATGGCAGTCAAAGCAATAAGTAATTCGATGTTTTTTTGAGAAAATAATATAATCGCATTATCTTGTACTTGGAACTTTTTTATCTCCATTCAAAAATGTATAAAAATAAGACAAGTTATGATGGTAATAAATTTCTTACTGGGTTATTTTTGGGTACATAGATATAAAGATGTCAATATAAGAGTAGGTATATATTTGGATGGTAAAGCAAGCAATGGCCGATAAGCGTAAAGCAACAGTATTAATATTATTTTTAATTTAAATTATTATCTCTGTTTCTATGCTGTCTGTATCTTTGTCTGTCAATGATAGTCAAACCGAATTACTATATTATATAGCCGTGATTGGGGCGATCGGAGTTCTTATAATAAAAAACTATTTTAATATTATTTTCATCAAACTGACCAATAATTTTTCCCGTTTTATTATGTTTAAAACACTTTCGAAAATTAAATTGTCATGAATTTCTAACCTGTTATTTTTCACAATTTTTGTATATTGCCATAATGTAAACAACAATTATTGTATTTAATTTGCGTGCCTACAGAGCCGTAACTAACTCTATAGGCGACAAAATTAGCATTTATCTTCTACACCGTCGCACACCATGCAATTCCAATCCGAGCACGAGATCAGCTTCTCTGTGTTTAGTCTAGCACTTGTTTATTATACTCTTGTTATAAAGATGTCACGAAATGTGAAACGCCTTGTTTTACCGACCACATGAAGTATTTGCTCTTGATCAGCATTAATTATTAAATCTATTTAACAATTTCGATCTGTCTCTCTTTTTCGAAGTAAACCAAACTTGTCTAACTCAAAGTGTTTTGATTTACCTACTGTATGTCTAAAAGGGTATTATTTTGAGCAAGTCGAAAAGCGTTTTATTTTTTTTAGTTGCATCAAAATGTTTGTTTTGTACCTGAAACATGCTTTTATACGAATTAACGAGTACATTCCATTTTCAAGTGTTTTTTAAGTTAAGCTTTGAACGATTTAAGTTTAAAAAAATGTATATTTTGCGCATTCCTGACGCGTTCGTATGATCAAAATTGTGTTATTGTTGCAGTTAATTTCTTAAATCGTAAAATTCAACTGCTAAGAATAATGTTGCCTACATTGCTCGATAAGAATATTACCTGTACTTAATTAAAAATATAAGTCAGGCCCAAAAAAATATTTGCATTCATATATTAAATATTCGCAGACTTACAAAGAGATTAAAGATAATAAGTTCATGAAGTCCCTCCGTATTTATTTTCCGATCTTATTACTTACTGCGGTTTTTATTTGATATGTAAGCTCTGTTCAAAGCGATAAAAATATAGTATTTGTTTTGTCAACGTACTTTTTTTGTTCGGCTGTCCGCAAAATCACATCTTTTCGGTACTTATGAAGATAGATTGTGAATCTTGGATTATGTTCTTGTATGATTAAGACCATCAAATCTGTATCTGTCGCAGTTAAGCAGTAGATTACATAGTTCTTGTAAAGGCAAAAATATTTTTGGCAGTCTCAGACACCGCTTAAAAGTTACTGTCTTGAGACTACAGTCAGAAAAATGCAATCTAACAATTAAAGATGCTTTTCGACATTTTTTAAGCTTTTAGTTCATTGCGAATAATGTATTATGTAGTCGGCGTTTGCATTGTTCTTAATTGTTTTACTTTATTTAAAAACAAACTTGATTTGCGTAAGTTATTCAATAAAATATAGCTCTATATAGATTGACGCCATCATACAGATAGAAACGCACGTGTCTCAACCGCCTTGGCTCTCGATACTTATTGGAAATCTATATACTTTGTGGGGAAACTAAATTCCCCTTTCTGTCTGTTACACGTAGCGGCACAAATTAACAATACGAGTTTTTGTTCAATCATAATGGGTACGGGGTAAGCAAATATTTTCACAAGCAATTAAAAACAATAAAAACACAACAACAAATTATTTTGAAATTCTAGCACGCTCCAAAGTTGAAGAGGGTAGCGTTCGAAACTAAGTATGACCGCATTTTATAAGTCTGAATTTAATATTACGACATTGCTGAGATGTTTATGTGGTTGGGTGAGTGCTTCGTTGATTACAAAGCCGATTGGAACTGAGAGGGAGAGCGTCCCTGGAAGTGAGAATGAGAGCTAGAAAACTGATAAAGAGCACTATATAAAGAATCTATATTATATTTGGTTCACATGCGTCAACATCCCAGTGGAAATGCTATCAATTGACAATGCCAATCTACTTAAAATTCTGACCCGTGTATCAATTTAAACTGAATATGAATTTGCAACGTTTATTGTTGCATTCATACAGAAGTAGCCAACATTTAAATTCAGTTAGTCTGATCATTTTCAATATCTTGGCAAATAGTATAGAAAGGTGTTAAATGGTGGTTAATTTATTCATAATTTTTGTACACCCATAATAGAGACGGTCGGAAAGCGAAGTATGGGTGTATATTTTTTCATACAGTTTTAAAATCAATGTGTTTCTAACAGTTTCAAGTCACCAAACCCATTTTCCAAAATGCCCATTTCCCAAATGCATTCAGCTGTTATTAAACTGTGAACAGAGTATTGCGCAGTCGGAAGATTTCGAACGCAACTTTTTAACTATTTTCAAGTCAGATTTTTACAAAAAACTTGTTTAGATAACAAATCAGCAAGCTTTAAATGTAAAAGCTTTTTGATTCGCTATATCCGTTTTTCGTTCTACGAAAACATAAAAGTTATTAATAAATAACGAAGCTGATTTATTTCTAATTCCTGTGTTTTTTCCAATCACAAGATCTAATGACTTTTTAGACTTCAATTACCATCTAATTATACGTTAAACACCCAAGCTACTCACTGTTCAGATAATAATCACAAAAAGATTCCAATTGTTGTTGTAATTATAGAGTTTTTCTTTCCTTCCCCATAAAGTTATTAAATAAAATAATATACCCTTGTTGTTCTCTTGCAACGTACTATCCAATTTGGTCTTAATTTTTGTGGCGCATGGCTGGAGACATATGTGTCTCATAAAAAACATAATACAATTTAGCAATATAAAATAATCAGCGTAAAAATAATATTTTCTTGTGAAAAATGCACTTTGCAGCGCGCTATTTAGAACATGTTTGTTAAGATCTAACTATTATAACGCACGTCTGTCATATGTGTGCAAGGGTATTTCATCTTCGGCACTTTGAATGATAATTATTTTTTCTGCTTTTCTGTGACGACTACAGAACTAGAAAACAACGCTGCTCGTTACTTATGAAATTAAAAGTGAATTGAAGAGTAATATAATAGTGCCCAGATGTCTGTGAATTCATTGTCTAAGTTCGATAAGTGAAGTGTTTACATGTTAATTAATATAATGCGATATGGGACACATTCTCTTGCAGTATTTGGGGGCAAGGGAGACACCCCTCATAAATTGGAAAGAGCAGTATGTCATGAGTGTCATGCATTAAATAACCGTCAAATCATCACGTATTTAAGTAATACAAGTATTAACAACAAACTGAATTTGAGGGTCGATCGTGAAAGTGTAATACCAAAATGCATTTTAAATATTATCATTTATTTGGCTCAGTAAACCAAATATGGGCATTTCCGCCAAAAGGTCCACCGCGACCAAGCAATTTTATGTTCATGAAATCACTTTAGTTTACCATAATATCATAAACAAACATTCACATTTAACTAATTTAAACAATTCAAACATATATTCATTTAATATAATGAGCTTTAATATTATCTTCTGTAAGATTGTTATTACTTGATAAAGAGAATTCCACAAAATCCCTCTAACAACTTAATTTAAAATTTGTAGTTTGCTTTAGCCGATTTCTTAATATCGCGTTCAACATTTGAAAAAGATTATTAGTTATCAGTGTGTGACAAATTAGATATGCGTGTGCATCAAAAGTTTTGCACAAACAAATTTTTGTGAAAGCAATCAAATAAATAATAAAAAAATGGAAAAACAAAAAAATAAATTCAATATGAGAAAGTTATGTAAAGTTGGTCCCGCTCGACATCGTAAGTGTACAATTTTGTGATAACAAATTATTTCTTACTAATATGTACATTTGTTATGTGTACATATTATTTATATATAGATGAGCGATAAAAATAAACAGAATTGTAGACGATGGAGAGAATGTTTACATAAGGGCCCGTTAAAATTAAGGAGCTATCTCCTAAAAGACAATCAAAGGATGCAAATAAATCGAGCAAAGCTTCACATGGAAAAAGAGCAGTTGATGGAGTGGACGCTCTTATTAAAATAAAAGTCCCGTCTATTTCTAAATAAATTAAAAAACATCCCTAGTAGCCAGAAAAAAAACACAAATTTTCTTGCGATGTTTACCTTTTAAAAGCAGCTTGAACTGCATATTCAATTAAAAAATGTCCCGTTCGAATTGTCCCGTATCAACAGAGATAAATATTTATTAAAAAAAAGTACAGAAGATTTTTAACTCAAACAAAATACATTTCGAAGTACCATTCCTGCCGAAGATTTTAAAATTATTGGGGTTTTAGAATTGTGTCAGCTTTCGCTGAATTCGGCCTTTATATAGTTGGTCCCGAAAACAACTTCTATTTTTGTCCCGCTTTTTGAATCGCTTCTTATTTTGCCAATATTTTGGAAACGGGATTTCACTCGCTTTTCACTTTACCACCAATGATAGTCCTAAACATTGTAGTTTTTTCACTTTGAATGTGTACGAAATTATAATTAATAATGTTTCATAATACCCGACAGATAAAGTGTGTTAAGTTTAAAGTGCAAGTAAAATTTACAACTTTAATGTAACGGTTCCTATAAAAGTCAAGCCTTAAAAGGCCTTTTAAAGAAAACCACTGCCCAGTTCGCAAGGCAATAGATTTGTTTAAATACAAAATTACCCAAATGTATTTAATATTTTAAGTCGGCGTGCTGACCAAGAATATGTATAATTTCACGGAATGGAGGTGTTTTCATCAATGATTCACATTTTTTTTGAAACGAAGAATATATCAATGTTTTATTATTATATACATACCTCGATTACTCGTATATATCACATCGTTTTATTTTTTAATGGGTATAAAAACAGCACAAGCGGAAAATTCACATTCTTCTCAAATATTGATAAGCAATTGAATTTAGAATGAAGCCAAGTGTTTCTTATATACTTGGCTATATAAAAAACTTAGAATTTTTGCACTTTAGACCCGTAACACATGCTTAATCTACTGGATAGGAGCGACAAGCGGATTAACAAATACAAAGTACACAAAACTACAATTAAAATTATGTATTATTTTTGTCAGTAGATAAAAAAACACTATAGCCGAATGCAACTGTACCTGGAGCTCAAATAGGCTCGTGTCCTCATTACCGAACCTCAAAGTTTGAACTAAATAGTCACCTTATGACAGCGCCAATCGACAAGGCGAATAAATTTCATATGCTAATAAAAATTGTGGTCGTTCACATGGAACGCTCATGACAACAGCTTATTGCAACTGGAACTGAAATCTTTTAATTACACTAGTTAACAATTAATGGAATTTTTGATAAACCCTAATTTCTAATTGCAATTTACACAGTCCTTGAAAAATGCAGACCGGAGTTCTTTAAATTGAACAAAATTTGATGTGAAACAACTTTTCATTAAATAATTCAGACTTAAAATTGTGTCTGTGTTAGAAATATCTCAACAATAATTAATAGCACCTAAACCAATATTAAGATTATCGACGGAAATACACGTTAGAAAGCTAATAAATTCTCTTTTACAAATAATAACAATTTAAACAGTTTACAATTTTGAAATATAATTAATTAATTTGTACAGTAACTTGGATTATATTTTCGAAATAAAGTTATTTTTGCTGATTTAACGCTGTAAAATATTTAAGACCCAAAATAATTATTTATGCACAGGCATGTTTTTATATATTCATTTAGATATTGAAAATTCCGTACACACGCATGTAGATATACTATATGTGTCAGTTAATTTTGAGTTTATTGTACTTTTTTAAAAATGTATTAATTATTATTATTTCCAATAATTTCCTATATTTTTATATTTATATTTTTATATTTACTCTGCCAAGTTTTGGTCATGTGACCTCCATTCTGACTTCAATTGATTTATATGCCATATTCTTGTAATATATTAATGAAAACTTAACCTTTATTTAACGTTTCCTTACTTAGTGTCTAGCATACGAAATTAAAATTACTGTTGCATTACCCCCCACAATTTAAGTTTCTATAAATGGAAGTCTGTTGGAAAACAAAAACTAAAATAATTGTGTCAATTAACATATCATGTGAATGAACTTGAAAATTAACATTGTAAATAAAGTGTAAACTACAGATATATTTGCATAATGATAAGCATATGTACTTGAGATTTTTCATTCCAGCAAGTCAGGAGATCTAATAAATTGCAAAAAAAATATATTTTAAGTTTAATAAATCCCCCTCAAAATGAATTAATCATATTATTCAAATTATTAGGATGGAAAGTCCAATAAAAATAAATATGTGAAAAGGGTATAGTAAAATTTTTACAAGGGACATAAAGAGATATCTTTTTCCGTTGATGGTTGATCAAAAGGATCTATCCCATCCTAAGTACGTACAGGCTAGTCAGAAGATTGTCTATTCACCTATCTTAATTAAGTCCAAGTTAAGTTGATGTTATTTATATCATTACGTACGAAAAGTGCAGTACCGAAGTGAGCACGAGCGGGAAAAATTGGAAAAAAATGTTTTTTAATAGAAATTCTAACATTTCGCTTAGCCCACATATTGTGTATATAATATAAAATTGATTAACTGGTAAGCATATCATGACTGAAATAGCAACGAATTCACTTAATATTTGGGGGTTGCGCTCAATGGCCATACCCAAAATTTGTTCGGTCACATCAGTTACATGCATATACTTATATATATACATATTTATATATAACTGACGCCAGGGAACTTTATGATGTGTGCATTAATTATCGGGTTTATTGAGTGTCAATCAATTGGCTTGCTTTATCTGACCACATAAAGAAGTTGCTAATTAAATTTGTTTTCCTAAAATATTAAATAAAGCTTTAATATTATTGAGTTAAAAGTGACGTTTGATGAATATCTTATTAAGTTGATCATTAGTAAGTTGTTCAAAAATAACAAGTTGTTGGAGGAAAAAAAATCCTGTGCATGTAAGGGGTTCGAAAGGTGTAGATCATATCTTAAACAACCTTATGACAGCTTGTTCTTAACAACCTAGTGTGAACCGAAAAGACGAGATTGTTTTTATATGACAGCTCACTGAGCTCTCAACTTATACAAAAGTTGTGTTTAGGCAAGAATAATATATAATATCCAATTTAAGCTTTTTTACATTCTTTAAATGCAAATAAAAAGTCATTAACAGCAACGAAAACAATTAATACATTTCGAATAATGAAAGTTGTCCCAATAATAGAATCCTTTATTTTAAATAGAATTTTATATACAAAATTTGACCTTTTTTTTAATTGTGGCCTTGAAAATGCCATTGTGGCTTACATAAGCGACATAGCACAGCTGGCAGTTGTTCACACGTCGTATATAGGAAATGCATAGACAGGTTCAAAATACTTCAAAGCGCAGCTGTCAAGAAGCTCCGAAAAACACGTGCAATACCCTTTCGCCAGAATCAAGTCAGAAGTTCAATGACACGCCCGAAACTCGAAACACATACTGCAAATTTAATTGCTAATTGCTGTTTGGGATGCAGTGCACATGAAGTAAGTATGAAAAAAAAAAAAAAATACAATTGTTAAAACGAAATATTGCCTGATAATGTGGTCTTTTCATGCTACACATGTCGGTTGGAGAGTGCAAAAGTCTTAATTTGTAGATAGTTGCCATAGTTGAAAATAATTTTGCTGATTAGGTTGACTGGTCAACGATTAGACAATGTGGAGAGAGTACTAAATGAAGAATCACATTTATATTATACAATAATATTATGCAATATTAAGAGAAAATGAAATTAGTGAAACGCTTACACTTATAATGTAAATTGGGAAAATTATTGTTTGCTCACAAATTATTGGTTTATTGTAATATTCTTTTGGGATTCTTGCCAGATGATTAGATGTAGTCCTTTAAAGATCAAGCCGAACATATTTTCGTAACTTTATATTTGCATTTACATATTTACACTCATTACGAATATAGATAAGTATGTATCTTTAAGACCTGGATGTATATTGTTAAAATATTTTCCATCTCAATTGTAAACACATAAATACACAAGTTATAGGCCAATGGTCAGGTCAACAAAAAACTCAGACCAGCTGCATAGTTCAGAATCCGCGTGTGTTGGATTGGTGGTGGAATAAAAATGTAGGGAAATGTACGAGAAAAACATATCTATATATACACACACATGCACACACAGCTTAACAGCTGGGGAAATGCAAGGCATACAAAAGTGAAGAACACAACACGAAAATAAACTGTCCGTTCACAGAAGACAAAGAAAGCGTTGTAGTCTTTAAATATGTATTAATATTGGTTTTTAGGGTTTGCTCCTTTTCAAACTCACTGGACGGACGATAACACGCTTTCGATTTGTTCAAACAAAATGGTTTGTAGTTCCACAACGTGTGCAGCACTTCCTAACCAAACCTTTGAAAATAAACACAGCGCGGTATTTTTATCACCGTTGCAATACACACGAGAATAATTTATGTACACACAGCAAAAACATGTACATTTGTTTATATAAAATTTCTTATAATTACTACATTCTTAATATATCTATCTTGTTTCATTCTATTTATTGTATGTGTATATGCAAACATTTAATTTACTTTTTGGAACTTTCAGCGAGTCGGGCAGCGGTAAATTTTTTTGGTTACCAAGAGACGAGACCACAAAACGACGAAGAACGGAAGATGGCAGACCTGACGATGACCAGAACACGCCCGCCTCGTGAACGTTGCAATGCGCGACTAAACTCACTCGAGAAATCGGTCGATGGACTGACTCTAGGGACGTGCGAGACTCTGACTGGGGCCGGCACAACACAACACAACACAAACAAGCATAACGTAACTGTGTATTGGTGACGCATATCTGTGTATTTGCGCACAGTGGATGAAATTGTAAGCGTTACAACTGAAATCAATCTGAAGTCGAATAAAGGAAATGATATACAATTTGGTATCCTTTGCACTTGATGTGGTATTACTAAATGAACGTGTGAATATATATGCAACAAGAATTTAATTGCTACTGTTAGTATTAATATTTTATACATTTTAAATTTTGGTTTTTTAGGTTTGTTTTGTTTATTTATGTTTTTGACAAAATAATTAAATTAACTATCAAGACCGGTTTTATACAATGTTATCTCTAATAAAATAATAATTTTAAAAAAATAGTTATATTATCTATTATTCCAATAATATGGATGATTTGAATTGCAGTCAGATGCTAGCATACAAAATATATACAATTCAAATTTACTTTGAACCTTTTTTGTAGCAATTACTCCACTGTGCGACGCAACAAGTTGAGTATAGTGGGAAATTCAATGCATAAAAACGGCATGTGAGAGAGCCTGAATAAGAGATGTGAATGTGGTTGGGGATGACAGCGTGAGTATAAAAATCAATTGTGTCATAAATTAACTTAACGACAACGGGTTTTATTATAAGTATCATAAATATTATCCCTTATTCATAAGAATTGAAGAGTAGTAGTTAGGTTAATCTCGCAATGATCGCACGTTTATTTTTATGTTTGTCAATATATGGAGTTTATATACCATGTCAATATTGAATCATTTACGTGATTATAGGATCTCATGTTTTCTTGAAGTGTACAAATATACAAAAATAATAATATAAAATATGTAAATTAGTATGGAGTCCTGATTACATCTCTTACTTTTAATGCACATATGTTATGCATATAATAATGCAACATTTTTCCTGTATCCCCAAAATTGATTTTCCTCTGTCCCATGTGGCAACACTCACGTTTCCATCACTAGTAAGCATAGAAGTGTTGTATGCTCAGTGATAGAAAAAAATAACAATATGCAAACAGTCGGAAACTTGGACTGAAAACAAATGGAGTTCAGTTACGAATTGGACGGGGAGAGCAACGTGAGCATACATAAGGAAAAGCTGAAACAGAATCAGAAATGTTGCCAAGAGTTCCGAGAGCGGACGCGACGGTCCGGGGACCGTGGCAAACCGGGTAGCAAAAGCAAACACGTTACTGGAAAATACCAGTAAAAACGATTAAACGACGACAGGCATGGAAAATAACATGCAACCTGTCTCAGAAATGTGGACAAACTGCATTTGTTACACTCGCAGCCGGTGGACACTTGTTGCATGTAGGAAACGTATCTACACCGCATAGCAAAACAATAACATATGACAGACCCCCAAGTCTGAGCCCCATCCACGGAGGGAGTTGGTCAATATATATGTATGTACGTATTAACGTTGATAATGCATTGTGGCTACAATAAAAATGGCTTATCAGCAATCTGAGTGTATGCTTACAGCAGTCCGTAGCTGTAAACATGTGTAACGACTTCTAAAATCGACTGGCGACTGTACCACAGGGGATTCGACAACCCAATTATAGTGAAAGTGCAACAGGTTATTGCCTGAAAAATGTTGCACCAGCCACATTCAAGCACCCAATTTACCATTTACCGTAAAATTAATTTCTTAAGCAAGCGTTAAAATTACGGGAATTACAATTTTGTCAAAACTCGAATCCGATTAACATTTATAAATGAGAGTATTATAAATATATCTTGAACTGATGTGCCATACATAAACTTAAGCAGAAATCGGATGAAAACGTTGTTTAAGCTCATATGAGGCAGATACCTGACGATTTCTTTAGTAAACCATTTTTATATTCCCAGAATTTGTACACTAAAGAACAATTCTTTTATTACTCTGCAGGTACGTTAATATATAAAAGAGATTATATTATTGTAAATATTTTTATTAATAATTCAAGAGTGAAATGAACTAATCTGAATAAATGTGTTGAAATTGTTTAATTTGTTTTGAATATATTCTCGTAAAAATCTTTTGCATATAATTAAAGTCGTGCTAAGCTATTCTAATTATGTTAAGTACAAATTTGAGATTGAATAAAAAATCTACTTGTCCAAACTGATTGGTAAACTATGTGTTATAGCCCATAGAAGCAAAAAAAAACTTAGTTTCTTAAAGTTTCTTACCACCCAAAAGATTGAAAAAATCGGGGAAAACCGTTGTAAAAATGTATTTCTATTTCATTCGACCGGCTTGAAACTCATTTGTTGTGTAGAACACTCTGCGGCAAATCCAATCTCCAGGCACAAACATATACGTAGAATATTTTATAAGCGGAAGTTAAAAAAGCTCTATATAAATAAAAGTGTTACATATTAATTATTCGCAAACTTAAACGTTGATATATCTCCTGCAGTAATCGGATCTGTAATTTAACCAAATTCATTCAGCTCGATACAATTGACATTTTTGGATTAATATTTTTTATATATGAATGATCTGTTCTAAATATTTTTTTACAGGACCTGAACGTATCTGGCGAATGTCTCCAAAACCATTTCCTAGAAAAATTAGGGTGGCTGTTTTTTTAGTTATCACCGACTCACGAATGTCAGAAAGTTTGTAAACTAGTGTCTTAAATGTATACCTGTCTTATCGATTTTGTAAAGTCCACCCCTCTGGTCAGAAAATTAAGCAAAGTCATTAAATGCTGTCATATTAGATAACATTATTATGCAAATAAAAAGTTTAGACAAGCCTTCAAACAGAAAATTGCGTCTTCCAAGTAAGAAATATACTATATCAAAGATACATATCAACTATATTTATAGATATATCGCTTGACTTTTGTGTCCGTCAATTGTTTTGGGTTGTACAATAAGTGCGTCATTGCCAGGCACGTGAATACGCGAGGTTGAAGTATGAATCTGATCATATGGAGAATTGTTGGTATGAATATATACACAAATAAAGACGGCGACTGCTTGAGATCTTTATAAATAGCACAACTTGTACCTTGAATTATAATGCAGACAGTTTTAAAACAACGTTGGGATATATTTATCAACTATTTAAGAATATGGTTTTACCTAGGACGTTAGGCATTCCAAAATCGGTGAAGCAGCGTCCGTCCTTTCTTATACTTTTTAACAGCTTTTTATGTCGCAAAATTATCTAAGGTATATAGATTGTAATTTCAAGCAGATGCAATTAATTGTTCTTCTAAAAAAATAACTCATTTTCAACTTTGGTTTACTTAATTTCTAGTAATTATATTTAATTGAAATCAATTAACATTAGGAAACCCGCCCAACCTTGAGTGACAACACGTGCATTAATAAATACGTGTTCGATATGACTAGTCTCGCGACTATATACATATGTTGGAAAAATGAAGGGGCGGCCAGTTTTGTAGAGCGTAGCCTATGATTACACTATGTCACAAAGCTCAAACAATAACGTATGAAATATCATCGAGGTATCGAAGATTTAATACCCTTGCAAACATATAGCAGATTTGTGATATGTTCCTACCCTTAGTTACACAATGGTGCTTTCATTCAAAAACAAATTATTTGTTAAACAATAGCTCCTCTTGCAGCTGATAGCTCCAGCCGAGTCCGATATATAAACATGCATGTAAGCAACTTAAAGACAAACTTATGCTATTTCTTAAAGACAGCTTTAAAAGTTGGGGACTAGTTTGCACAGAAACAAACATTTGGTTGTTGGTACTGATCAAAAATATACATATATTCTTTTTGGTGACCGGGCATAAAATTAGCTCAGAAAATTATCCGGGTTTCTGGACTGAAATGCTCTTGCACAGTGTTATCAGCTGAGTGTTGAACATACACAGGCGGCACAACAAAAAAAACTTTAGAGTATAATCCAGAATATCATTTTTAAATGAAATATATACATATGTATATCGTAACAAAAGAGTTTTTAATTCGTGTACACTTATACACTCATTTAACAAATAAAATTTATTCGCCTTTTTCTGCCAAAATTAAACATTCCTAAGCCATTTTATCAATTACCGGTAAATACATATACCGGAATATTATATTTTCACCTGGCTTATCATGCGGTATTACGACTTTTTATGGTCAGGTGGTTGGCATTCATATATATGTAGATAATGAACGTCACTGAGATTATTCCGATAAATTAGATTGGTATGCAAGATACAGCCAAGAAAACGACGTCATTAAAAGCGTTTCGTAACAGTTATACAATTATATTGTAAATACTGTAGTCATGGGATTCTCTATATATTTACGATAAAACTCTGAGTTGAGAGAGCTGATAAGCCAAGTGATGAAATCATAATTTGAACAGAAATAATGTATTTTCAACTTCGTACCCAGCGACAATAAATAGTATTCAACTCTCTGTAAATACATACATATGCATGCATTTGCTAGATAACTTGGAAGCTTTAAGAGAACGCTTGCCTCTTAATAGAGCCACTAAGAAGTTCGAAGAGCATGTGGCAGCTGTTAGTAACGACTTAGAGAAAGTTCACACGTAGCGTAAAACAGAGTAGTATTAATACGCATATATACATATGGCTAATCAGTAGTACTCCTCGGCAATAAGCTTTTGGTTTGCTAAATTAAAAGTCAATTATAAAAGTTCTCTTCATAGAAGAAAGAGTCTACATATTTCATATTAATTTGATTACGCTTACAAGTGTTGACAAACAACATAACACCCATAAACACTGATTTACATTGGTCAAGAGGGCGCTTGCAGTTGTTTAATGACCCGATACGAAATACACAACACACAGTTGGTTTCAAGGTCGCTGGGTTGTTTCCTTTAGGGAAATTCGAATTTCCTCTTCAGTGATATTTGGTAGAGCAAATAATCCACTTACCATTTTGCTGGTCTCCTTCGGCTCCATGGCTATATCTGAAGTCATGCTTCGTTCGGGGGATTTTCTTTTTGTATAAGTATTTTTAAAATATTCGCACAATTTATTTCATAATTTTCACTTTCTATTTGTAGCACTGCGAAGACGTCCACCGACGACTTCTTTGGTCTAGACAACTTTCTGTTGTATTCTGCGGCGCTCGATGTCAAAACTGCGAATGAGTCGCACAGTAAACTGCCTGTTAGGTTCTTCGTCTTATACAGTTGTCGAGGGCGAAAGCAAATCTACGATACGCGCGTTTGCAGAGAGTAAAAATAAGCGTCGGAGGCGCGTGAGAGAGATTAGTAGCGAAGTGTGTGGGTGTGTGAAGTTTACTTGAGTATGCGTGTGTGGAATTTTAAGAGTATTGCCACTGACCTTCTCTTTACCACCATGACCTTAAACTATCCTGTCGCGCTGCGTGCTGAAATTTTATTTGGGTTCCTCGTAATACCTGTGAACTTACATACATTGTTGTGAGAAGCTTAATTAATGGTATGGTGAGAGGCCATTCATAAAAATAATTATCGATAGTGACGTAACACAGAGCGACGCATTTTAGCGTCATGTGGGTTGTTCAGGTTTATGAGAGGTGTAAACTTTTTACGCATACAATGGGCCAATTGAGCTAATTCCATTTTAAATAGGACGTGGATGCTCAGACTATTATTAATCCATATTAATACTTTTGGTAAATTTAACAAAAATGTAGTATGTATATCTTTATTATATTCTATTTATTTCTTATACTCACTCACAAAGTGAATACATTATATTGCTTTTGTGCAATGCTGTCCGTCTGAACTCAATTTGTTCCGCCGCTGCCGAAGCTAAAGTCTTGAAACTTCGCATTTTGTCAGCTGACCTGCTCTAAGGATTAAACAAAATGGCTCAGACGGTTAGTCTTGCCCCCTCTCCATCAAATTACAAAAATTGATATTTTTATAAAATTACAGTATGAACGTCACTGCTTTTACGTCACTTAAATCATTAAGACCGTTTCTGACTGTTCAAAGCTGTTGTTATACTTACTGTAAACAAGTATTGCGCAGTCGTTTACACCCGACTGCAACGCTCTTGCTTGATTGGTTACGACTACTAAGGGCTTGGCAAATCGCGAAAATCGAATGTGAGATAATTTTCGTTTTCTACGGTTTGAAGTTGTTATTGCACGGTAAACACACGTTTGCTCAGTCGGTTACAGCCAAATGTAACGTTCTTACTCGATTTTAATTTAATTAATATTGTAACCGACGTAGAATGCAAATAAAAACACAAATTTTGTAGAAAAGAAAAGTTTGCAAAAATAAACATGAATTAACAAACATTTTACTGCTAAGTTGGAAAGCTGAATTGTGTTCTTTTATTGCTTTTTATTACGTAAGCGGATTATAATTATGTGTTTTAAACAAACTTTATCTGTATATGGCATACAGGCACTTATATATTACAATATGTAAGCTTCTAGTTCTTATAGTCTCTGAGCCATAAACGGACAGAAAGACGCATATGGCTAAAGCGGCACGGCTATAGAGGTTGAACAAAAATAAATATAGCTTATACGTTACATGCATTTGCACAAAACCATCACGCCCTATTGAACTATTTTCAATGGTTACGGGGTATAAAAATAATTTAATGTGTCTTTCGTTAAGCTGCTCGGTCTAGCATATTCATAAACCTTCGACAACTTCGTGGTTGATGAAGTTGATGTTCATGTTGATGTGGCGCCCTCTATGTGTCGTATGAATCTTCGAGTGAGTATACCTGACGTAAGGCGGAGCCACTAGACCCGTTATTTTTTGGAGCCTCGTTAAGAATATAACAGGAGTATAATTAAAACTAGAAAATATTAATTAGATTATAACAAGTAAAAGTGTATTTTTATATATTTGACTATATTTGATTCAAACATGATGTACAAGCTATGTGCTAAGTTCTTCTCTATTTATTTATTTATATAAATATATACATATGTATATACACATATATATTTATTTATATGTACATATAAACTCCACTCAATAAATTAAAAAACAAGAGTATTTTGATAGGGAGCGTCCGACTAAGAGATACCTCGTACAGAGCTGCAGCTGCCGCTGCAGATACATACATGCAGTTACTTCCAATTTCTTTGCCCGATCTTTATGAAAGTTTCAGGACTTGCAAAGACCAAGCAAATGTACATGTAAGCCAAATGTTCAGGGAGGCTGTTTTTCTTAAAGTCTGTTTTTTCAAATTTTGGGCGAATGGGGTATCCAAATAGTAAAATATTGCTAATCTGCATGTCTGTGAGATATTCTTACCAATCCTCCTCTTAAATATATATATGCAATCGAGATCGATATGCAAACCAATATACCCTTGCTTACCCATTTTCAATGGGTACAGTTTATAAAAAACTACTCAATTTCAAGTACTGAAACTAAAACAAAAGATAAATATGACTTTGTATTTACTTTAGTTCAAATCAAATAAAGAATTTCAAAGGACTTGTTTTTGGCCAAATTGGTTGTTGTTTATTTATCATTCTCATTTACACTCTGAAACGGAAACTCAAACTTAGATATTGAATACACAGATGCGCAGAGCGGAAGTACCTTTCCTAATTTCTGTTTTTATCGAGTACTGCAATGTCATTATCAGCATCATCATTCCTCGATCAAGAGCTGGAGCAGCGCAGCAGCCAGCGTCGCCGTTAACACCCATTGCTTGTATAATTTTTTATTTATAATTTTATTTTTAAGGAATTCCCAAAACGGATCGCAACCCTATAACTATAATGAAAAATAATAAAATAAAAAACCGCTGCAGTTGCGCGCCGCTGTCAGACGCCGATGATGATGATGATGCAGGAGCAGAGAGAGCAGCAGCGCAGCAGAGCAGCCTGCGCGGTTGCCTCATTGTTCTGAAAACTGACGCGCCGTCGATTGGGCAAGGAGGATAACGAACTCTCGGGCAGGAGTCGTCAGGCAGCCCATTCTTATTCACGCTCACACACTGATTCCCTTTCCATTCATTCGGACCGTGCAATCAGTCGCAGTCGCTGCCGTTCTATCGGCCTCATCCTCGTCCTCGTCCTCGTCCTGGTCCTCGCCTCTCCGCCGCCTAGTCTACCCTTTTCACGGCATTGAATTTCCCCCTTTTTAACGCTGCGCTTTGTTTTTGTTTCGTCTGCCTCGCTCAACTCAGGGATTTGGCAGTGTTCTGCAGTTTTGCTATACCCTAAACGCACGTACTTTAAGGGTATGTTCAAATAGCAGTAAACAACGAATAGTTTTGTAACATTCATAAATTCAAGTTTATCATCAAAAGATCTCGAGATGCTAAATTAGGAAAAATACATCTTATGTAAGATTTTGAGTAAAAAAAAAATTATTGTTAATTAATTCGAATAGTTAGTAAAATAACATATCATATCATGACATCAATAAATATATGTATAATATATATAGAATCTTTATACAATAATTTATTAAATGTATAGTTTCACTATTTACATTGTTTGTTTCTGTGTTTTTATTTCGTATGTGCATAGAGCTAAACTCTTTACAGGATATCCCACCGTCTACTCACAACTTTAATTGAACATCTTATTAGTTTTTTGTGGATTTTTTGTTTGCCGCGCAGCTGCTTTGGCTAAACACATTGCTCTGATTTCTGTTGGTACAAGTTGATCTGTTCTTGCTGATGCAAGCATATCCTTTAAGGATTCTTATCTCAAAAAACGACTGTTCGGCGTAGGTGTTGATTGGTCCTTCAGCTGCTTTGCTGCGGGTAAGTCAAAAATGAGTAAGTAGCAATATACAGTTTCAGAATTTCGGGCCGATCTGCCCTTTGGTGGTACGCTCCCTCTGAATGTTTGCACAAAGCCCGAATCTGAAAATGTGCACAAAACCGTAAGTAATTGCTGGGATATGCGTGCAAACATTCTACGTTTTTGCCCAAAAAACCTAACCTTTTTTTGTGCTCATCGAACTTACCCCTCGTTGTTGTAATTAAAGAAATTTCGGGTTCAGTGTGCAAGGGGCTAAAAGAGGAGCGTGATTCCACAAATGATAGGGTAAAACAAACTGGGCGGTAGTTTTGATGTACTCTATGTACTATGTACGCTACGATGTACTATTTGTTGTTTAATATTTTTTTCATAATCCTTATATTAAATTTATTGAATGATAAACATATATAGACGCTGCTATACTGAATTTCCAGTTATGTCATTCTGAAGGTCCTGCTCTTGCTCCTTGTCTAGTGTTAGTTGACAATAAGGGAGGATCAAGATGCCTTTCTTCTTTTAAGGCTTTTGTAAACAGCTTGCCTCTCATACCTTCATCTCTTACCTGGCTAGAGCTCGAGTTCATTCACCTTAAAAACATAGGTAAAAGAAGTGGAAAATATGTTAATAATAATTTAGAAATGGGAATGAATAACTAAGTACCTTAAAGTTTAAAGCAATAACATCAAAACTTCTCTTAGTGGAATGCAGAACTTTGGTGAGTTTTAATGATGTTTTAACGATAATTAGATTGATGGAGTGATTATCGCAATCGGAACAGCAGATATTGAAATAATTCGGAAGGAAACTAAACTTTTGATCTCCAAATCCTTTCTACCAAGAAGAGTAGAATTTTCGAGAAAAGTGAAACATATCTCCAATAAATTTTCGCAAATGTCCTTGAATTTTAATTTTAATCCGATCGGTTGAAAAACAAAAAAGGAACGAATGAAAAAATAAATACACGCAGAAAGCGAGCTAAATAAAAACCTCAGCGGGTAAACAAAAGACACAGACGACGAAGAGAACGAAAGAACACAGCATGGCAATCTGCAAGATACTTTTGGCTTCGCAATGGAATACGAATGTGTGTGTGTGTGTGTGTGTGCGGAAATGTGTGTGTCAAAAAGCGGCGCGAAATGAATCTCAGTCAGAGCCTGGAGGATTATTGCGCAAGGACAACGTCATGATCGCTTTGCGTTGATGATGATGATGATGTGTGATTGTGTGCATTTTTGCAGGCGCGCAATCACACACAATAGGGAGAGCAGGGTATAATCGGAAACCTAGGAGACCAAGCGACGCGCTGGGCTGGCAACCCGTTTTTTAGGGTTGCCGAAGGGGATGATGTGCCCTGTGTCGTACTATAAAGCAAATTACGTTTCACCCCTTTGTAAAAAATAAAATAGAGGCAAGAGGCGATCACTTCGAATTTATATTTTTTGCGCGCGCGTCGCAGCATCGCATTTTTTAAAAAAAATTTCAACGCCATCAGCGATTTTAGTCGTCAAAAGTGCGTGGCAGGACAAGCAACGGGCTCGTTAAAGAACACTGTTTTAAAATTAAAAAAAAAAAAAAACCTAAACTGTGTTATAAAATTGCACAATAAACAACATTAATAAAAATAAAATAAAATATACCAAGAACTCCTAACTAAAGTTTGTAGTGTGCGCATATTTTGGATTTTGCGCATTTCAAACTTTAAAGTGTAAACTGGCAAAGAGAGCGAGAGCAAAGCGTGAGAGTAAAAACCGCCGACAGAAGCAAAATAACGCCGACAAAAAACGCACGAGGAAATAAAAAAGAAAAACACATTGAGCGCATTTTTCAGTTCAAGCATGGAAAATGTTAAACTTGTTTAAAACAAAAACAAAAAACAAATTAAGATTAACTGAACAAAAGTTTACCAAAAACCATACAAAAGAGCACAACAAAATTTGAACTAAAACAACAATTGGCAATTGGCACAAAACATAAGAACAAATTAATGTGGCAGTCTTTGGTAAGCTTTTCAGCTGACGGAAATTAAATATTTCTCCTAATATTGGCAAAACACAACAAAACCAATGCTACTAAACCTAAAACAACTAGCCATTTTATTTAGTTAAATGCGCAACATATTTGTGTGGGTGTGTGTCTGTTTGTGCGCGTTTTTATTTGAGACTTTTTAAAAATGGCCGCTGTTTGCGGAGAGGAGAGCAACGTGGGCAACACGCCTAGCTGTTGCTTATTTGTTACATTTGTTATACAGCTGAAATAACACATCCTTATTAGAAATACTATCCGAAGATGCCCATTAGGATATACCTTGTACCCAGCTGGCCGTAACATACATCCCTAATTTTATAAATACACAAAGCGTATGCAGAAAGATGCGCACTTGAGGCAACGGCTGGGCCATTCCTTAATAACTTCCTTACTTAAAACCGCCAATACACTTAGAGAAAAAGTCTGTCCCAAATTGTCCAAAATTCGGTCCAATTTGTCTCTTAAATTTCAACAACATTATGATTGAATATTTCTGAATTGATTTAAAAATCAACCGGTAACATACTTTAAACAAGGATAAAATGATTGTTTTATTTAGAATTTGGGGTTAAAAAACGTTCTTGAAATAAGAACTTTGTTTCCAAGCTCAGAAATTTCTACTTTGTCCGGATATTAGCGCCGTTTGTACTTGATTTAAGTTATTCTTAGCGAAATCGTATCGAAAAATGTGACGATATTAAAAAAAGGATATTTTACTTACAACGTTTTATTCAATTTATTGAAATCGTAAAAATCCAAAAAAAAAACCACCTCGCTATTCTTCAGAACTTATTTTTTAAATTAAGCGTCTCTGACATACATATGTATATAAATATTCTTGATGGGGTCGCGATGTCGATTTGCGCAACTATCACATAGCACTTTTACCCATTGGTACAGAGTATCAAGTTTGTTCATATTTAAATGATTCTACGAATAATGCAAAAATGTAATAGGAAAATGCTTGCCCACAATTATATATGTATAAATCGATTTATTAGCTGGGTAGATGTACAAACAGATGTAATGGTATATGTGCGCAATACAAAATAAAAAAATATAAAATAAATAAAAATAAATTTGACTTTGCTGCTAAATGACCGCATTGAGCTCAGCGACTATAGAGGCTGCAGACTTCGAATTGGAAATGTAGGTTCACTTTGAACTCTGACTATTAACACCGAAGTTACTTGAAAATATGTTTTCCATTGTGTGGGGCTAAGGGAAAAGGATGCGTACGTGGGTTATTTGTGAATGTATGTAAGCTTATCTTTTAATGGGTATTTCCTAGTTCGGACACTCTCAAAAAGTGCACTTTTAATTTTTAGTACCAAAAAAACTTTAAATAAAATTAATTGCGTTAAGCAGGGGTTTTGAAATAATTCGACTTTCGAGTGGGCAAGAACTTTGAGTGGAAAACATTTACCAACAACGCAGCTATGTATATATTTATGCCTTGGCAGCCTGACAGAAAAAGCCTCTGTGGATAGGATTTAGAGAGTTGGCAGGCTAACATCCAGGAGATCGGAAACTCCAACCTCGTTGCAGCTGGAAAACCAAAATATTTTTTTATTGCGGTTTTTCTTCATTTTATTGATTTCAAATAAAAATAATTAGTATAGAATATTTAAATGTAATATTTTTTGAGATTATTCCTTCAAAACGTAGCAAACTAAATATCATAAAATCGACCACGAAATCAGGTTTCCTAGACTGTAAAAAAAATTGCACTCCCCAAAAAAATTAAAAATAATTTTTGAAATTAAAAAGTTAAAATTTCACAACTTGGATTATAACCTTTGACACACAGAAAATGTTAGCTGCATTTCATACTGCAGCACTACCAGTCCACATATATCTGGGAAAACTCAGATTAGGTAATACTACATGTATACAACAAAATTGCAGTCATTGAAAAAAAAAATACAAAAATATAAAACATAAATGTATCTGTGCATATTCATACTCATACAAAAATTGCTTACACTTGCTGCCAATTGGCTTGTCAAATTTTACCACAGGTTTACTTGGTTTGCTTTACGTTTTGGTGCTTCCAGCTCTTATAGTTTCTGAGATTGGCGTGATCATACAGATAATACAGACAAACATGTTTTTGTAAATTAAGGGTAATATAAAGTTTCGCAATTTATGGGGCAGGAGTTGGCAAAGCCGAAACTTTTTTTTAGATCTTTAGTTAAGGTTGAAAATATATAATAAATAAATGCATTTTTAAATTTGGCAGTATTGGCAACACTATATAATTTTTAAACTTTAAACCCCACACTCTTCTGACATTTAAAAAAAAATAAATACTTGTTCCAAATATGAAATTGCTTTGCTGTTTAAAAAATACATATTTTGAAACAGATTGGCTAAAACATGTTTATACTAGGCTGTTTTAGGCTTTTTAAAATTTGATACGTTTTATGTACGCCATTTTATGGCAAAGTCACAGTCAGAGCGAAAACCAGAACCACCCCTCGCTGGGAACACGATCACAGCAAAGGCTGCTTGCTGACCAAACCCTACCAACTAGCAACCCCTAACGCTGACAGCAAGGGGTACTTGCTACCACCACCAACATGAAGAAATGTAATGGTCAAGCAAATATATATGTACTTTTTATGAAACGGTCAGAGAGTAAGAATAACAAGAACCGCTTACAAGGGTAGATGGCACAGAAAGGCGGGACAAGCCAGGACAGAGCAGAACAGCAAGAGTTCTTGTGCTGGTCAGTAAAATGACCAATGGTCGAATTGTCGAATCTAAAATGGTAAGGTTGCAGCAGATAAAATGCAGGTAAAGTAATCATAAGTGCAGTACAATGTTAACAAGAAAATCTCTATTATCGCTGTTAGTTTGCAGTATCTAACTTTTTTTTTCCGACATATATCTTATTAAACAGTAAAGAACAGTAAAAGCCGATATTCTTAGAAAGGACTACCACTTTAATGTGCTTCGAAATGTCTGCTTTAATATAGTACCTATTTTGACTAACCAACTATTTATGGAAAAGCTAAATTTGTTTTAATGAATGGTTTGACATTGATACTATATTTTTAAATACAATGCGCATCCCATTATATATATATTATATGTATTTAAGCACATGTATCTTTTGTATAAAAACATACATCAATACTTGACTTTTTCAACAGTTCCAAAACTTTTTTTATAATATTATTTAATTAATTCAGGAATTATCTTAAAGAATACAACAGCTTTACGATTTGAATAACTTGATTACTCTCTCTACACAGAATCGCTGTACTACAGTTTTATTTATCTGCTTTAATAGCTATTTAATAAAAATATGACTGCCAGTATTAAATCGTTGGTTCCCTAATAATGGTTGACCTCCGTTTGTTTCATGGTAATTTAAGCAATTATCTACTTTATTCGAATCTATGGCGTATCTGTTGTGCTAAATACATTTACTCTTTGATCATTTAAAACTTTTAGGAATGTCTTGTCGAATGCCAAAAATTGAGCGTACCCCCTGGGCCTACCTGCCTTAAATCTATAAATAGCCAAATGTTTGCCAGATACTTTCAGCAATTACGAGCAAGTCTCATTGATTGAGGGGGCGGAACGGAGTACGCGGAACGGGTACACGTGAACTTTTTGACGCTGTGCCTGACAAACCCCTCAGCCGCATCAGGTGAAAATCGTGAAAATGCATTTTCCATGTTAGCTGCTATTCAAATTGCTTAATTGCGTATTAAATATGCAGAAAAGTAGGCAAAACGAAAATAAAAAATATGCATGCAGGCTTTAGCCAGATAACCAACCGTTGACCAAATTGTCCTGTGGCCAGTATGTGTGTGTGTGTGTGTGCCTCTGTATGTCTGTGAAAATATTTGTATCAACAAGCATTATTTTGCTTGACAGCTTCCTGGCAGCGGACAGCCTCCTACCCAGGCCCACAGCACTCTACCCTTCAAAGTGACACCTGATTTGCCACACACACGTATACCACGTATACCTTTATACCTTTACGTAACCAATCCAAATAGGCAAAAGGTTAAAAGTCAACATCTGGGCTGCCTGTCACCTGCATGTTTATACCCTGTACCTTATGGGTATTTATTTATTTTATAAGACAAAACTTCATAAATCATATATTGTTTAAAATCAGATTAATTTATATTTTCTGAAGCAATCAACTAAAAATCGAAGCTTAAGTGCTTATTAAATGAAAGAGAAATTTTCATCACTACCTGCATGCCACATTTGTTAAAGATCGAAGAGAAGACAATGTACTCTACGTGTGTGACAGTGTGAACATTTATAAGTAGGATACTCAGACCATGGTGAAGGGTATCTTTTAGTCGTGCACTCTTGACTTAAGCATTTCTACTTGTTTTAATTGACGAGCCGTGTTGAGAACTTTGGCGGACTGTCAAAAGTGGTATGGCAAGTATGGCCTTAATAGAATTTCCATTATACCCATTAGCCACTGAAGTCGTCCATTTACATACAAACAATTGAAAGGAAGCATGCAAAATTGTATATACTTTTTTTTTTCATTTCGAGTGTATATTGACAGCAGAAATATGATGTGCAACAGTAGAAGAAAAGAGAGGATCCTCGGTAGATGAGTTGTCTAAGTGCAAAGGCATTTGGGCAACTGAACAACAAGAATCCGGGTTCGATTCCCAGGCTGACGTATGGATATAACGACGTATCCTATAATTTAAATAACAATATTTGGTTTAAGGATACGAAACATTCTTATAATATAACATATAAGATAACATATAAGAACTAGAAAGTTTAATTTTTGCACTATTTACTTCTTATTACGTAAGGGAACACTAAGACGGGGACTGGACAACATTTTTTCTGCATTTTGTTTTTACTGATCGACTCTGAACTCATTTCGATAAATTTCTGGGATAAGTCATTGAAACGCAGTTACGAACTTCTGGGAAAATTTACGACCAAGTGGTGAAAATATCCATCCCAAATAGTTTGTGTTAAACTTTAATTTACTTATGAAAGCTGCATTTATTCTTATTTCGACGCGAAATACTCTTTTCACAGAACGAATCTTCTATTATTGGGTTAGTGGCTCTAAGAATGTTATCCAAAAGCAGTTGTCTAATATGATAATTTAATAAGCGATAAAAAATGTATCCTTAGTAAAGCATTATAAGTGAAACAGAAAAGGCCCAATTACAATACATACTGAAAATGACTTATGTAACCAGATGCTTGCCCTTGATCAACTTTCAACACCTTAAAGATGGCCAATTACACATAGTTTATCCAAAAATTCGTAACAACAACTCAATTAACAAGTTGCATGCAACGTCTGTCGACTGTCAGAGAACTTAAGCCAAACAAAGGATACAAAAAGGCTTCGTTGCAAATCAATTAGAAAATCTCCAAACTTTAACGCTAAATGTTGAAAATGCTCAAACTGCAGTCCAAGAACTGGAATCCAACCCACCGCAGGGCCCGACAAAACATTACTAATGTCTGTGAGGTAACTGGCTGACTGACTGGCTGTCAGTTGTATTGTGCTGTGACTTTTTAACCTAATGAATAATAAATTGGGCCAATTGTCACGCAAAAACAACGCGCATGGATGCCGGCGAAATGAAGATAGAGCTGCGGGCTGAGAGTAAGGATAAGGGTTTTTCCGGCCAGCTCAATTCCTTACCTTTTTGGATTTGTTTGACTGCCAGGCAGCATATCCAAATTGTAGACACATTTTCCAACCTTTCTTGTACGTTGCTCTTGTCGTTGTTATACCCTGCAAACGAAGGACTGTAAAAAGGTGATATAAACTGTAGTATTTTATGTAACAGGCAGATGGTGTAAATGTAAAGCATACACGTATGAAAAGCTGAAAATTTCCAGAAGAAATCCATTTACATTTGTGGCAATTAACAAAAAACTTTTGATTTATTTATATGTATATAATATATATAGCATACATATTTTTTTAAGTATTTGCATCCTTAAATTTCATAACATTCAGAGTATAACCTTGCACAGATTAGGAAAAAGTAAAAAAATGTGCTTATTCTTTATTCCAATTCCATTTTAAATAAGTACAGGGTTTTTCCAAGTCCAGCTTCTTCGACCAAAGTATTTTCACTTGCTTTGTTTTGTTGCAAATGTCGCCTTCGATACATTTTGGCATTTGTAAAGTTGCGCCAGGTCGCTGGGGAAATTGCAGCCAAACGCCGTTACAGCTACATCATTAGCGCAAGGTGGCACTTGTAGTTATTGTTATTGTTTTTGCTGATCCATAACAGAAGTAATTAGCATATTGAAATGTAGCGGCTGTTCTGAACACAAAATTGTGTACTTATCAATAATTCAGGCATCCCACGTTGCATTTAGTCAGCTAGTGAGCTGCATAGTTTTTACAAAATCTGGGGCCTGCTTCTTCGTATAAATGTTTAATTGCAAAATTCTTAAGACGCGAAGGGATTTAACAGACACGCGGGCGGGGGGACCTCTTAAAAGCGTGTCAACAGCTTGTCAATCACAATTTGCCAAATAAAATGTTAATGTCAATCAAACATTTGTTTTGTAATGTGTTGATGTGCGAGTGTGTGTGAGTAGTTTAGTTGATTGAAGTCCTCGCGTCAGCGTGGTTAGTGAGTGAGGGGATTCGGAGGTTAAAGCTAAAGCCAAAGAAGCAATGCCTAGATTTTAGACTTGCCTTGTGAACCTGGCTTGTCACTTCCCTGAACCCAGACTTCCATGCAAGCAGCTATAAATTATTGGGGTTTCTGGTATGAACGGGTGAGAAGCCGGCTTGCTGACTGCTGAAAAAGGGTATCCAAATTTCAAAGTTATATTAAGAAAAGCACTGTCATCAATAAAACATTGCCTTGTCTGCATAAACAGCTTTTTGCTTATATGATTTATTTTTGCATAAGCTAATTTTCACGAATCGCTTTCAGCTTATATCAATAGACCATAAGGAACTAGCCAACTTGTATTGCACTTGTAGCACACACACTAAGTTGGAATCATTCCTGTCACTCAAAATTAATTTCAAGATTCTTTGATGCTCGCCTCAATCTCCAATCAGTTCAGATCCATTATTCATCATCATATGTCGGTCAAATTTGTATTTAGCCAGCAGTTCTAGGCCCCATCAATAGCATTTAAACAATTAGAAAACTTGTTAGCCGCATTTAGGTAGATATTCCACACTTTTGGGGGCGTAACAGACCTCAATCCAGGAATTATTACAGTTTAAACGCATAGCTAAGCTAATTTACGCCTGCGCAGTCCTACGATATTATTTCATGCAATTCGATGACGAACTGCGACGCTCATTGGTCGGCTTTTATGGCAGCAACGGCCGAAACGGCAGCCGAGCCCAGTTATTGCGTATACGCCGCATGGGCAAAGGAGCAAAAGGCAAAGCCAGCTGAGGGTTGTTGTTGCTGCTGGTCGGGCCGAAGTAAAGTTCGTATTCTAGTTGGAGCTCGTGCTACTGATACACAGATACAAAGTTTCCTCGCATCACAAGGATCATATGACCACAGGATACAACGTTACAGCTTTCGCATCACAAGTGCAGTTCGAGTGCAGCACTCACACCGTGAGGACGTGTTTGGCATTTTAGCCAAATAAAACCAAACAAGAATTTTAATAATACAAACACATCAAACAGTTCAAGTGCTGGAATTATAAGAATATTGCTTAAAAGTGTTTTGCCTCACGGACGCTTATATCATTTTGATTGTTGCTCAGAAAGCCTTTCATTTAGCACTTGGCTTTCGAGTAATAATCGAAACCAAATATGCGATCCCAACAACGTTACCTCGAAAATGCTGCTGATCCACATGGTCAGGGTAAGTAGTTGAAATAAGCTTAAAATTTTTAAAATATAACTGCATTGTTCGTAATACTCACATTTCAAAATATTCTATTTCAACTTAAGTACATAAAAATGTGTCGATTTCTTTTTGAAGCCATTGTTGTTCTTGTATTTCTATAAGCTTAGTAATTAGAAAAATAAGACTGAGGAGAACGATTCCTTGAACACTTTTAATCATTTCAGTAGCTTAGAGTACTGTAGAATAATGTGATATAGGGTACAAATTCTATTTAAGATATAATAGAAGGTAAGTATGCTATAATATTCTTAAAACATGAAAAGGCGTAAGCACTAACCAAAATAAGAGCTATAAAGAAGATAAAAAAGGATTTTTGATTATGGAGTTTGTTGCATAAAACTGTAAGCTCAGGCAGGTACTCTCTATACGACTGTATATAATATAACTTAATGATATTTTTCGACACAGGTGTCGGATTCTATTTTCAATAGAGACCAGACATAATAAAATTTTTCTAAAATTTTGAGAAAACTGTGAGAAATATAGATATACGTCGTTTTTCCGGCCGCTGGTGGGCGTAACCAATAAAATTCTACATTTCATCTGAAGTAATGCGACATCTAACTCGGTGGGTAAAGATTTATAGACTTAGTACTCTCCATTATTCGCTAAGCGTTATATAATCAATATTGCAGTCCTTGGTAGATAAGTTGTCTAAGTTTTTAGGCATTTGGACAGCTCAACAACAAGAATCCGGATTCAAATCCCAGGTGCTCATTAAAAATAGTTAAGTTGATAATTTATAACTATATCCTAACTAATAATAATCAATGTTAATGTGGCACACTTAAAATCAATGCTTTGCACTAGATTTGTTCTCCATGTGACCACAATTTGGTGTATCCAAGTAGTCAGCGCTATTTAAAATTATGGATATGTGTGCCTATTTGTTGGATTGAGCTAACTTGTCAAGTTATCTATGCAAGCAGGCTAATAACACAACATTTATTTATATAAATTTACATATTTAAATTATCGAGAAAAAGAAATCCAAAACAAGCTTAGGTAAAGTTTATCCCTAAATGATGCTTAGATGCGTCTTATTTTATGATCTATGAAAGTATAGGTACATTTTACTAGCCTTGGCTTCGAATCCTTAGCCAGTTCCTCAACATAAGCTTCCACACGGTTCGGTTACATTTCGTAACAATGGTACCCACAGTCCACCCGCATCACGACTCATTCCAAAGACTTCCTCCATTGCAATTAGTCACCGAACAACTGTCGTTGAACTTTTTGCCCAAACAAAGCCGTTAAATAAAAACTGAGCGACAAAATCGCGAACGACCTTCACATTGAATGTGTCTAAGTGTTAAAATATAGCTAAGAAAAAACTGAATGTTGTCAGTATATGTCAATGCACCGTAACTCGTTTTTGAGGGAACTATTCAGGTTTTGTTATTATGTGTTATTTATTTATTTTGGTTAGGCTGTCAACAGACAATTCGGTATGAATTAGCATATGGCGAGACAACGATACGTAACAACTGCCCCGACCAATGAACCTATAATTTGGTTGGATGGGCGACACATTTCTGGTTTTTGTGCTCGTTTTCCTTTTCATTTGGACTAATTCTTAGATAAGCGTCACATGTCTCAGTTGTCTAACCAGTAAATACCCACTCGTTGTCTATTAAACCTACTTGTTTGTTATTTGTACACTCTACAGATTGAATTTCTGTTTAACAGGCATTTGGGTTCTTTGAAAATGTCTTTTAATATTTTCAAATTGAAATCCGACTTCTGATTGTACAAATATTCCACATAATAATTAATAATTGCTCCACGTTTATGTCTTATCAAATTATGGCCAATGCGCTTCCACCTGCATTTTTTGACTTCGTCTGTCATTGATGGACTCCAACTTTGTAGGCGTCAGTTTTTTTTTTTTTTTTTTTTCATTTTAAGGGCAATGTTACTGCCAAAGTCGTAATTAACATTTCCAGTATTACAATGATAGCGTTAGTTGCTGTCAACATTGAGTTTCAATTGAGTACGCGCTGTGGCTCATCATTATGCATAGATGCATTGACAATTTACATCGATGATTGGGCCAAGTCAAATTTTTAATGGGAATATGACGCTTAAGGTTATATCATTTATTTCTATATTTTCCATTGGCAGTTGTTGTGTAATAATCGGAAATCTTAATATTTCCTCTTTCATAAGAGATTATTCTAAATTATTATTTCATGGTTATGCATTAGGTTGAAATAACGTCAAAATAAGAATTTTCGTTCCTTCTATAGTTCTAATATTGCTATGTTTTCAGAAAAGAACAAAAACTGATTTAAATCAAAATTAGTTAACACAGAAGATCAAGATATTTTGTATATATCTAAAGACTACAACGTTTAAAATTGGCAGACCCTATTATTTAAATTGACAATGTGACAATGTGGTAGACAACTTTTTTTTCAGGAGCAACACGATTTGTTAGTCGTCCTTTTAGACAAAATGTTAGTTGTAGCTCTAAAACTGAAGTTGATTTGGAATTTGTAAATAAGCGGAGCAGATCTAAGGACATTGCACATATACAACATCCTTTACCCTTTGAGAACGTACATGTTATTAATTATAGGTGTATAAAGAAATTAAATTAAATTCAATTGTAGGGATAATGAGCTAATAAACCTGATGCACCATACAGCTGAATGTAAATAAATACTTATATTAGCACAACTATTTGTCAGCCATTCAATGTCATGAACTTCACTGGGTCATAAAACAACGCTACACCCAAAAACGTTTTGTTTTTGGCTTTTGTTCACGTTTCACGTTCGGTGAATTCGGCAGCACCTTTATCGAGAACGAGGAGATGGGCAAGGGGGAGGCGGGCAAAGAGCCGGACAAGCCAATTGAAATGCCAAAACGTGTGCGCGTCGTGGTGCACATGGGCGACACGGAGGTGCAGTCGCTGTCGCTGTCTCTGTCGCTGTCGCCGTCGACGGAAAGCTCAAAGCTTGCCAACAGGTGTCGAGACTTCCGTTCGTTATCAAAAAGCTCGCCGCGTGTTTGCTAATCCGCATAGAACAGCAGCCAGTAAGTCAGTGGTTCAGTCGGACCGACCCATATATAAATTTATTTGCGCACAGAATATTTGTGCCAGTTCGTTGTTTAGTTTTGCAACAGCAAATGCTTAACGGTCAATTATTGAAAGAACAGCAACATGTTCAAATTTGTGCACGTCTTTGTAGTTTTAATTGCCTTTGAATATACGCAGGCGCAAATTGCGTGTAAGTGCATCCTTTTTAACCCGGAACTTATTTCATTAAATAAGCCTGCAGTTGAAAAAAAAAACTTTGAATACATTGAGTAGAGTTAAATAGAGTTCGGTTAATAGTGTGTAGACGATATATTAAAAACAATTTGTCTTCCGATTAATCCCAATAACAGTCACCCGTCTGCCTTGCACGGTGCGCAATCCTAAGATCGTTGGCGGCAGTGAGGCGGAACGCAACGAAATGCCTTTTATGGTGAGCCTCATGCGACGTGGTGGCCACTTCTGCGGCGGCACCATCATACACGAGCGCTGGATACTCACGGCTGGCCACTGCATCTGCAATGGCCTGCAAAAGTTCATGAAGCCCGCGCAAATTCAAGGCGTTGTGGGTCTTCATAGCATTCGGGAGTACTTGAATGGCCTTGGCAATGGGCCGGATGCGCTGCGGGTGGACTTCAAGAGCATTGTTGCGCATCCACAGTATGACTGCAACGATGTGAAGCATGATATTGGTAAATATATATTTATTAATTGTATATTTATCCAAGCAATTCTCTGCTCACGCACACACATTACCCAAACAGCCCTGTTGGAGGTCGTGCAGCCCATTTCTTTTACGGCCCATGTTCAGCCCAGCTGTGTGAGTTCGGATCAGGAGCACCGAAGCTTGTCGCAAGAGTACGGAACGGTCTCTGGCTGGGGCTGGACTCAGGAGAATCAAGCGGAGGGCGAACGAGCCGATGTTCTGCGCAAGGCTACAGTGAAAATCTGGAGCAATGAGGTCTGTGAGCGCTCTTACCGGGCATTGGGAAAGTCCAACAGCATCAGCGACACCCAACTTTGTGCAGGATATGAGAATGGGCAAATCGACTCGTGTTGGGTGAGCATGCAAGTTTCTTGCAGAGCACAAATGTTATGTTCCCTATTTTTCGCTTGCTGTTGGCAGGCTGATTCCGGCGGTCCATTGATGTCGAAGGAGCATTATTTAGTTGGTGTCGTGTCTACGGGCATTGGCTGTGCACGTCCCGGCTTACCTGGCATTTACACACGGGTCAGCAAGTATGTGACATGGATGCAAAATGTAATTGGGAACAAGTAATAACAACGCCTGGAGTCATCAACAGATTGTGATCAAACTGTGATATTATTTACAAGGATATTTAAATAAGTTTGAATTTCTTTCCTTCTTCAGTAGATAAGTTGTTTTTCATCTAGTCATTATGAAATAATAAAATTAATTTTAATGTCTTTAATCCAAATAAAGAAAAATTATTTTAAGTTGTAAACTAATAATTCGAAAAGATCGCCAGATGCACAGTTAAAAGGTTAATGGCATCACTTTTGAAGTCATGCCCAATAGAGTTGCCAGACCATTAATACTACTGAGCTGCCACAATTCGACTGCAGTGGCATGGCCAATGACTATCAGCGGCGCCGAAAATCAAATATCAGCGACTCATCACTGTTAAGTTAAGCAATTCTGTAAAATTTCTGTTGGCAGCTAAATTAGCTGTTAAATTCAATTCAAGCATTGTTTGAAGTTCTTTTTATGCTTTATTTAAGACCTTTTTTATTTAATACAATTTTTAACTTTGAACTGGTAAATAACAGTAGCGGAAGTATATTCAAGAACAAATCTGTACGCGGTGTTAATAACATTTCAGCAAATGTTAGAGTTGTCGGATGCCCACAGCTGTGTATGCAGGGACCAGTGTTGGCTAACCATATTTGCTCACTTTGGCGAGAAACATCTGAGCAAGAATACAACAAAATCAAATATGGACGACACAGTACTTACCAGGTAAAAACAATAACAAAGACTTTAATAGTTGGTCATTGATTTTTGATTATTGTAACAGTCAGGCGATTGCCGAGCTTATGCGCGGGATGACAGGTCAAGATTCAAAGGTGTCTCTTGAACCACAAGAGCGTAAAATAAATCCGCTTGGCAAACCAAACAAAAGGTTTCTCGGGCGAACAATAAGCAATGTCCTTCGGCACAACAAACGGGAAACTGAGCGCACCCAGGCGAGCTGCCAGCAAAAGCTTCAGGAGTTGGACGACAGGCACGAGAGACGCAAAGGAAATGTCTTCTATAGCCGTACTTCCAGAGAAGACTCGTACGACAGACGCAAACGTAAAAGCCGCTCCAGAAAGAAATCGAAAAAGCGACGCAGTTCCAGGAACGGCACACGCAGTAGCAGAAGCTCGTCCAGAGAATCTCGCAGTCGCAGCAGTGGCTACAAAAAGAAACACAAGAAAACGCGCAAAAGGACACGTAAACTGAAGCAAAGACAACGTAGGAGCAGGAGCAGGAGCACCAGCAGTGAGGAAGTTTCGGCGGCAAGAACAGCCTGCGAGCTAACAGCCGCGGGATCCGAGACCTACTACATCCACTCAAATAATCTGGCCTTGGCAGTTGCCATCGCCTACAGTCAAACGCTGTGCGCGAATCAATTGCGAGCAAACGAACCAGCGCCACCCGCCTCGCCGTCAAGTGATATAATCAGAGAACTGATGTCGGATGAGGAAATGGCCAAGCAAGACATCCAATCGGATACTCTCTCCATTGCCTCAAGTGACGAAGTGCATGAGGTGGTCACAATTGACTTAAGTTCGCAGGATGAGCAATCTGCCAGCAGTACTGGAACTGACACCGCAAGTGAAAGTGACGGTGGCAGCTGCATAGAACTTGAAGATAGCCACCAACATGAACTGGCTAACAGCGAAAGTGATATTGAAATAATCGACTGCGAACTAGAGCAGCCAAAAGAAGAACTGAGTCAAGCACCCTTGAAGTCCACGAAACAGGCAGAATTGGAGGATGCTTGTCCATCCACTAATATTGCAACCACCGTTGATTTGACGGATGATTAGCTTAATTAGTTAGTCAACTTTATCAGGGTCCATCGAATGTACAAATGCAGTTTTACTGTAAAAAGCTTATCAGCTTATGTTAATAAAACAACAAAATACGAAAGTTAAAAAGAGTAATTTTCACTTTGTATTTCCTTGCGAAGAGTATTATAGCTTTGTCAGAAACCTTGGACAACATGCTGTACATGATTCATATGTTTCGTGGACGGCCTGGTTGGACAAAATCTGGGCTTGTATGGAAAAGATTTGTATTCTTGCAATAATTTTATTATTATGCTTTATTAAGGTTGAACCACTTGAATGTATTGTTAGTACATCAACGTCCAATAATTTAAAACAACCAAGTAATATGAAAATATAAATATTTAAAAAACAACTCCTTTGTGAAACGAACATTTTAAATATGAAATTACGCAATACCTTATGCCTGCAAGGGTATTTATATTTTATTTAAATCTGTTCATCATATAGTCAATAATTTAATATTTAAGACTCTTTTCGACAGCTTGAAAGTGTTTCTTCCCTTTGAAGAAAGTATTGCGCAGTCGACACATTCTATATTGTTATATGCTTATAACAAAAACAAAAAAATTATGTCTCACTTTCACGTTTCAAAGTCCTCAGGTCGACCAAAGCAAGACAGTACGATTAATAAATGTAATTCTATGTTTTTTTGTCTTTTATTTATTATTTCAAAGTTGAAATTGAAATAAGAATTATTAACATACTTAATAGCAAATTTGTTGTATCTCACCAGAGAGAGTACAAATGACAACAGGTTTAACTCTCTCTCTCGCTCTTATAAGCGATCTGTCAAATGACACTATCTCTTGTCACTTTGCTGCCAGCTGATTTTCTATTTACAACTCTGCACAACACATTTTTTTACGAATATCGTTCAATTAGCAATTGAAATACATTTAACAGTGCGTGGTTTCTGCGTATACACAATGCTTGGTGGTCTCAAAAAGAAGCTAAGCAATGCCATCCAGGAGGGCATTGTCATCTCAGAGAGCCTGCAGCAACAGTATCGCCAACGTGTCAGCAGTCAGCCGAGAGACGCCGCAACACCTGCAACGTCCCTTGGAGCATCACGCTTGAGCTTGAACGAGAGTTTCTCTTCCAGCCGCGGCAGCGTGCATTCACTCAGTGGCCAATTGACTGATGGTGTGCCCACCCACCTCAACGTAGCTGCGGGCTGTAATCTGTTGGCCAAGTACGAGGATGACTGGCAGCAAATTCACGCCGCCAACGAGGAGAATGCTGGACATGCGGCATCGGTGGCCAAACAGATTACAGCTGTCCTGCAACGTGCCAGCGAACAGCGTGCGACAATTAATGAGCTCAACAGTTGTCTGGGAGGGCTACCCGCCATGGTGGCCAAGCTTCGAGACAGTGCAGAAACGCTTGGATCCTTGGAGCAAATGGGCTGGCAGCTGGAACTCGAGTTGGAAAAGTTGGAAAACCTGTGCGAGGAATGCGAGTTACAGGAATTAGTGCTGGAGCAGCAGTTTCAGTTGTCCAAGCACAAGCAAAAGAAGCTCGACGAACTGGAGCAGTACAGACAGCAAATTGCAGCGAAGCATAAACAGAAGATTCAGACCCATGAGCAGCAGCTGCGACAGCTTCAGAGGGAACGCCAAGCGGTATTCGACGATGCATTTCGTGGGGATCTGGAAGAGTATAAACAACGCGGGCAGCTTACAAGTATATTTTTATTTCGACTCTAATCAACCGTCAGCTGATATATATTTTTGCTTTGCAGAAATACAAACAAGAACCAACAAATTGTCTTTGGAAGATGTTGTTCTGGAGCAAAACGATTCGGAGGCTAAGGATGCCCTGGAGCAGTTTCTGAATGGTTAATGATGGGTTTATTCCTTAGGGCATTCCCATTTGTGTCTTTTGTGCAATACTGCAAATTAAAACAATACTAAATTGTGCCTTTTGTTCGAATTAAGCTTATATTTTGTATTAGTCGCTTTGAGCAACGACGTAGCAATGATATTTCTTTGAATATTGCAACGCTATTTGTAAATACATTTTACATGAACAGTTAAGCTGTTTATGCATTTAAACGTTATTGCTTACCCAAGTGACTTTTAACAATTTCAACAGAAGCTTCCCCCTCTAAGATTATTGTGGAATCCACAACATAAAAAAGTAGGGGCGGTGAAATTATTTTGACCAGAGATGATTTACGATTTGATGGATTTTTAGTTCTTCGAAACTCCGACAAATCATATTGCTTTTTAAAAGTTTATTTTGCATAAAGCTAATGATAGCGGGCGCCAACAGTGTCAGCATAAATCACAAGTATAAGTTCTCGTTGATATGGAATGACTTTCAAATTAAAGCGAAAGAC
Organism: Drosophila colorata; assembly: GCA_035041545.1. NCBI lineage: Eukaryota > Metazoa > Arthropoda > Insecta > Diptera > Drosophilidae > Drosophila > Drosophila colorata. The sequence continues at coordinate 199,589 of JAWNLD010000611.1, read as the reverse complement.
TTTAGCAATAGTATCATAGATTATGGTCTAACCAGAATCCGAGCTGTGAGATATTGTGGAAAGACTCGCTTTAGCCTTCTGGTTGGTAGAGATAAAGATATTTCTGAAATCCCAACAACAAGAGGATTGGGATTATATAATATACGATCCTTGTGGATCCTTCGTGAAATTCACTTCAGTGTTTTTTTCAGGTGAAAGTACAAAGTACCATTTTTTAACCACACAAGAAAGGGGTCCACATATGATTGTTTAACACCCGTGGCTTAGGGAAAATCTGAGCTACATAGAATGGTCAGCCAGCCAGGAATTTAGTGCCAGGTAAATAGGTGTTGAGATTGACTGCTTGAGCTTAAAGAGGAGTATATGCCACACTCTGTCAAAAGCCTTGTTAATGTATAAACTATTGTATGCGTAATTGTTCGGGACTTCCGTGTGCCGCACGAAAGCCAAATTGAAATCGGGTCCCCAGCTCTAAAAGTTTTCGAAATAGCAGTCCTCGGTAGATGAGTTGTCTAATAAATAAAGTTCTCACAACAAATCCTTCTAAAATTCAGTTTTTGCACAATACATTTGTATTGACATATCTGAACCAAACCTATGATTTATGACTGAAATTTGTATTAAAATTATCATCATTATCATACCATTAAATTTATATGTTCATAAAGAATAAAATCAAATCACATCAAAATCCTTGCAGGTGAAGCTTTGATAAAAAAAAAAACACACACAAGGATAGGAAAATGTCAATAACCGTTAAATACAAATTTTTTTTCATCCGATCAGCAAACATTTAGGCAATAAATGCCGGTTAAACTTTAATACTGAATTTCATGATAACCCTTCAAACATAATTTAACGTAATTAATTTTTTTTAAATTACCTTACCATAAAAATATATTAGTTTATTTTTATACGATAAGCTGCTTATCGAAATCAAAAGTCCTATTATCGATAGCCGCAAAATCTAATAGTAATTACTTCAGGGTTACCACTTCGATGATGTGCCGTAATATATACAAAAAAAAACAACGAAAATCCGAAAACATCGCCGCATCGGCATCAAAATATCGATAGCATTAATGCCAAGACCTGTCCTGTGGATTTATAAATTGTATTAACATCTAAATGGTTAATGTTAAATGTGTGTGTATAATTTGTTTAAACAAATTGCCAAGCAATTCCAGCAAATTAAATAGTGACTGTAAACAGTGTGCGAAACGAGTGAGTCTCGTATTGGCAACGTAAAAAGACAAGCACGCGCAGGCTGCTGCCGTCCACCGTCTGCCGTCTGCTGCTGGCATATCAGCTGCTGCTCTGTGTGTTTGTGATGGGGAAGCAACCACGATACCGATACCAAGTCCAAGCCCAGTTCTTCTCCAATCCACTGCCGGTGTTTTTACCGTAATAGATTGAAGCTAAAAATTAATAGACGCACGAAATTATTATAAGTGCAAAACATCTACATACACACATATGTTTGTAAATGTGTAGAACTAATAATATGCACACTGATGCATTAACGTTTCATTTACAGCTTGAATGTGTATGTGAATATGTACATATAAGTATGTATAGAGATGTATGGGGGTCCTATGTCAAATTTCTCAGCTGTGGAAATATCCTAACGAGGGGGCGAGGAATTTTTCGCCGGGTAATGTGTTTCACTCAACATCTTTTGACCAGGAAACACATTTCGAATTTTACTTATAGAACTGACAAGTTTAATACTTGAATTTAATAAAAATCAGAGTCGACTCTGCAAAATTGTATATACAGTCTTACACAAATTTGTTGTTACCTTAACTTATGTACTTTTTTGTATTACAGTTGCATATGTAAGCCAATGTTTCCGTGATATGATGTTTCAATGACTGCCTTGCGCTGAGAGACAGTGGTAAGTGGTAGCTCTGAACAGTAATTCATTTAGTTTACAAAAATTATAATTTTGTTTTATTAACAGCTGCGAATAAATATAGTTATATAAGCCAAAGCATTTTTGCCGATTTTACTGCGGTAAAACAGGTCAACTTCCGCAATCAGATCACACAAGTCATGCCACGAGGTAAACGTCGAGCTCCAGAAATCGGTGACAATATGGATGGTCAGTCTAAGAGAGCACGCACAAGCTACACAAACATTGCAACACAGCAAAGCAGCAGGTGAGCCGCATATTCTGAATGCTTTCTATACCCGTGCAATGGGTATTATTATGTGACCTGATAAGGTATATAGATATAGTCTTGATTAGTATCAATAGCCGCGTCGATAAAAACTATGTCCGTCTGTCTGTTTCTATGCGAACTAGTCCCTTAGCTTTTAAGCTATTCTCATGAAACTGTGATGCTCGTTTGGTTAGAACATATATATGTATGTGAACAACTTTGTTGTTTTTTTTTTTCAAATATCTCAACCAAACTCCGTCATTACGATGCTCCTGATATAAACAAATGTCGGCTCCTTAAGAAGCACAACACAATTTTGTGGATAACAATTTAGTCTCCGGTACTCCCAAGCTACCTGTTCTTTCTAATACTTTATTCCACAGCCCTTCGTGAAATCACTATTTAATGAAACAATGATTGTGCAGAAAATGATATATACGGTACTTAGGTATAGCCATCAGGAATTTAGAATTTAGAATTTTAGGAAGGATTAAGATAAAATATTTCATACTTCTTTGTTCTCAGCAGCAGTTGCTGTGAAATTCACTGACTATTTGACTATCTATTTGTTTGTATTCTCAACCAAAGTTTTCATATAAAGATTATATGTATTATTATATGTATTATACACATTTGTGCTTAATTATATACATTAATGCACAGAGACACACGTGCTTCTTATTTCCTTCCCCGAACTTTGGAATATTGACTGCTTAATTACATTCGATTAGAGGTCGTTCTTAAAACATTTTCAGGGGTTAAGATGGAATTTGTATGTTCAAGAATCTACTTTTTCATTTTAGGGGAGTGGGGAAAGTATAGTAAATTATATTCTTGACCTTTGTATCCTTTTGAAGATCTAAGGAAGGGAAATGGAAAGAGTTATAGAAAAGAAAGTTTTCGTTCAGTATACGATACACCAGAATCCTCACTAATAATAATGAAACGGAGCAAGATATCGAAAACAAATGATAAACTTGCACTGCGTATGGATTAGGTAATCTATAGTCGTTTAGTTTAGTTTCCGAGATCGCTACGTTCATATAGACGGACGGACGGACGGACGGACAGACGGACATGGCTAAATCGACTCAGCTCGTCGTGCTGATCAAGAATATATGTACTTTATGGGGTCGGATGTTTCCTTTTGCCTGTTACATACATTTGCACAAAACCATTATACCCTTTTTACCCATTTTCAATGGATCCAGGGTATAAAGAGACTTTATTCCATATAAATGTTTGTTTATATTTGGTAACACATATTAAATTTTGTTTATACATTTTAATCGCAGAGATGTGCTTAAATAACCTTAGCTTAACCGTTTAACACCTATATTAAAGAAATTGGGGTTGTTTGTTTGTTGTTGTAAAATAAGATAAACTTGAGATGCGTATGCTGTACGAGAATATATGTGTATCCACTCAGTGGAGATGTAACAAGAAAGAATATTTATTTTCGGGGTGCTTTAGATGTATTATTATTGCAAACATAAATCAGATTTTCGATAAAAAGACATTGTACATATGCCTGCAGCAAGAAGATAGATAGTTCAACAACATGTTATTATTATTATCACAAGCAACCAGATTTAAATGGCTTTATTGACACCGCTGCGTATTTTTTGGGATCCGAAATGTCTCTTTCCATTCATGACACTTCCAGACAAAATCGTTATTAATAAAAATACAATAAAGAAGGAAAACAGTTATCTTTGGAATACTGAAGATTTAATACTTGTGCAAATTAGGCAAATGCACAATGTACAAATCATATTCAATATCTTGTCAAACCCAAAAGCTTTTCAATCGATTTTTATAACTTTTGAAAAATGCTGTAACCCAGTTTTCATAGTGACAGAAGGACAGTCGGACATTGCCGTAGCAATTCAAGGCATAAAGAATTATATTTGAGTTGGCAAGATGCACAATATAAAATTCTGGTCCAATTCACATTACTTTCTTTTTCATGCAACTTTATTTTTGCCGATTCAACTATATGAAATTTGTCGAAACATTAAAAACGTTGTTAAATTTTTATTACATGATATTTATTTTATAAAATTCTACGAAATTAGTAAATTTATTTCGAAATCTTCAAAGAAAAAAATGTTTTCACACAACAACTCCATTTTTCTATAATATATGTATATGTGACGTAGGCATCTGATCTTTTTATTCTATGTTAGAAGCCGATTCTAACATATTTACTGTCTGCAGAAACAGATGGATATGCCTATGTCTATGCCTATCTTTCCGTTTATTTAAAGGCTAGTTTGCTGGGATATAAGACATACGAATGTCCTGAGGGATGAATATGGTACATAATAACACACATAAATCTCCAGGACCTGATAGCATTTATTAAGAATTCAGCGTTATCTTCCATTCATCAACAACAATATCGTTAAGGGTTGAGAGAGTGTGGTATAATTTTAATAAAACATAGCATAATCAGTGGGGCATATATTATAGTGAATACAAATTTAGTACAGTTTTCTTGTCGAATACGCAATTTATGAAAGTTTTTTAATTAAATAATTGGTCTGATTAACAATACCATTGAAATATATATATTTAGATTTTGAATTCATTTATTAGTTCACATAAATGTTTGTGTAGTCTTAAATTAAAAGAGGTGCACATAAATTGAAATGATTGTGTAATATGGGCTTAGTTTATTAGTTTTAAAAGATTTATAAACACAAAATTAACCATTGATACGATATGAAAGTTGCAAAACATTATTTAGATATGTGTATAAGAGGTGCAGAGTTTTTTTTTTAGTTAATATGTAATTCGAAAAAAATACTTTTTATTATTCTACCCTGAACCCAGTTGATTTAGTTTTGTGCAATTGTTATTTCGTTCGTCTGTATGAAAGTGTTCATCTTAAAGCGTACACAACTATTTTCATCAGCGCATATTGGAGACAAATCTTGAATGTTTGGCACACATGTGTATTTAAATTGCCTCATTGTACCCTGATCTTAATAACTTTTTAGATATACTTGATATACACTCCAAGTTTTCAAGTCTAGCATCAATAGCGAAAATAATTCACCCGGTCTATCGGACAAACATACATAAAACCAAAAAAAACTTTTCACCTTGTGAAAATGTATTAAAAACACTTTCTGTATGACTGTGTACTTTTTGTATTAAAATATGGGAATTTGAAGAGGTACAGGATGTTTTTCAGGCGACCATTTTCAACTAGAAAACTTTATAGTTTTAGTATGCTAGTACTTAAAGTTATTTTTTGTCACATTAATGTTAAAATATAAATTCAGTATTTATACTAAACAGAGTTCAACTTTACATATCAGGAAAATATCATATTGTGTGTACCTCTATTAAACACATCAAAATAGTTTTGAATTTATCGGTATAAGTGTAGATTTTTTAATAATTTTTGGATAATCGTCTAAATATATATTCGTATATATTTAAATATGCATATTAATGTATTTATAATATGTATAATATTTAGCTTTTTAATTATATTAACTATATGGAAGACATTTGCAATTCTCATATATGTATGTATATGTATTTCTTAATTTGTGTAATAATAGGTAGGTTCATTCCTTTATAACAGTTATATATTCGTGATGCTGATGTCTCACAATTTTGTCTAGGTTTGAAAAATTGAATACAATATTTAAATATGTCAATACTGATATGCAACAAATAACGGTACAAAGATATGACTCAATAGTAATTAAACAAAAGATTGCGATACATTAATTTTCAGTTTACTCCATCGATCCATACTGAACCTTCTTGACTTTGAAATACCTGCAAAAAGTTGAAGTTAGTTTTAGTTTAAGTTAGATGTTGTATACGATTGAATTGCAAAATTTATTATTCAGAAAAGGAGCAGCACTTCTTATGGCATACCAATCACATCTGTAATTTGTTACTAAATCACAAATTACTTAGCTTCTTAACTGCCAGATAAAGCGCTATTTTCCTTTCATTCGGGATTCGAATTTGCATAGTGTGTGGATTGTTATGTTACTTACCGCCAACCGCCATAGCCTGAAATGGTCAATAGCACCGCAATGGCTAGCGCAGTACCAACAGCCAGTGGTGCCGTTTCATCGCGATAGGAGCCAGTGGCACTACAGTGGAAGGACGGACCCCAATTGCCATTGTCCTTGAACATGAAGCTTTGCATATGCATGTCGCGCAAATAGAGGCGCGCAATATGACCGGATTGGTCACCAGAGTCATGCGGGGCGTACAAAATGACAGTTTGCTCTTTGTCGCAGACATATGACTTGCCCACGGGCGTCGGGAAGTACATGGGCGTTTGTGCCGGTGACGTTAGTTTCACATTTAAATTGGGACGATCGGGATGCTCGAACAGTGAGTTCGATGACGAGTATGTTAGCTCAAAGAGGTTGATATACCAGCCTTCACCGCCCGACGACTGTGTGTGGTTATTAGAAACGAACTTTAGTTAACCTTTGACCTTATTTGGCAGTTGACTCAACCACGCATAAAACCAAACACCCCCATGAATATCACATACCTTTTTAAATGTAATTGACAGCGTAAATTCCTTGAAATCCATAGTTAATACCTCGTAATTTGACTCAACGCACTCACCGCTCAGTTGCGGTTTATCCGGCATATACAGGTCGGCCTCAACATCCTCGTTTAGCTTGTTCCGATATCGAATACTTATCAAGCCGTCCACTTGCATCAGGATGCAAGTGATGCCGTTTGTAGCGTTTAAGCGGTAAGTCGAAGTGGTCGCATCATGGTTCATTGAAGATGCCTGCAACAGCAACTGACAGTAGAAGCCAACTAGAAGGCATGCAATCAAACAGAGCCAGCACTTACTGATGGGGATTTGGTAGTATATTTGGAGACCCTTGGCGTTTTCGTTGTAAAAGCGCTCAGCTGCAGTCCATGAGCGCTATCCGCTGCGAAAAAGATTGATTCAGTTTGGCTGGCTTTTTCATTCGAGTCACTGTGCCAGCACTGTAATGTCCTCCGTGCTATTGATTTTTTCTCACCCCACCCCTTACCATCAGATAGGCCATCCCTTAGGCAACGGGGTTCTCCAGGTACTTACCAATTAACGCAAGTAGTATGCAACAAATAATATTGAGGACAAATCCATTGGCAAACTTCAAACCACAGGTATTGCCAAGAAATTTTATCATTTTTCTTGTTTTTTTTTTTAAGTAATGCCTTGAATGAATTTTTACGTACTAATCCTTGCTTCAATGGCAATAACGACGTGTATCTCGCTTCGAGTCCTGCGCACAACTGCACCCTGAACTCATTGTAACATCACATTCACCTTCCTTTACCGATTCGGCTCCTATTTCACGACTCTCCACTTATTTTGACACACATAGCGTTTAACTCTCGCTTTCAGTTGACATCTCGCGCGCAGTCGCCTGAACTCTTGTTCTGTATGTCAGCACAGTCATCGGAATATTTATTCGGACAACTGTTACACATAAAACATTTTTCAAAAATAATTTTAGATTATACAACAAACTTTGTTTCATGCTTCTTTTTAAATTACAAACATTTTATTCATAGTTTTAAATAGTATAAGAAAGGATTATTTCCGAAGAAATCAAATATGATAATTTTGATTAGGATCAAACCAACTAAGGGAAATCTTGGCAAATTGGATAATAAATTAAATAATTAACCAATTTAAAGAGATCCGTTTAGTTACATTTTTCACTTTATTTACGCAAACCCATTGAAATGGCTAAAAATGGCTAAAAAAAAATGTCAAAATTTGGCTGAATAATGCAAACAAAACGAATTTTAAAGTGGTACCTATTTTAATTATAACTTATAGTTCAATTTTCGGTTGTAAACAACATATTTAATAAATTACTTATGCGAAAACGGAGACCCCTACTTTTTCACATACAATTTTTTGCCTCGTACCGCATAAACATCAATTGATATTTATATGGACTCTATTCTATAAGTATATTTATTATTTCAGTCAATAGTTATTATCCGTCCCATTTTTGTCAGTGGTTCTGCTGCATTTGTGAATGTGGCCGTCATTTCTTATATGCTCACTTTGAATTGTTTTGGGCTTTTGGCATTGGCATCCCCGTTAAGTTTACTATCGCTATTTTTAGATGGCAAACACTCAAAAACAAAAACATTGAATAATACGTCAACAGCGAGGCAAATGCTTAAGCAAAAAACAATTAGTTTAATCAAATCAACTCAAATCAAATAAATATATTGGTTTTATTATTATATGGCTAAGTGCGTGGCGTATTTACTCAATTCATAAATATTTTTCGAATAAAACAAATGTATAAATTATCCCCCCAGACGCCATATCAGAGCAGAAGATGGCTTCAGCCAGAAACGCTGCCTCGCCTGGTTCCACGAATACACTACGCCCGATGAGCCAGATACGCTGGGTGAGTATAAAACTCGATCCAATTCATTAGTACATTCAAATACAATCTTTAAATGCCAAACATCCGCAAATATAGGGCCTGATGGAATGGAGAAATTCTGCGAAGATATTGGCGTTGAGCCCGAGAATATTGTGATGCTTGTGCTCGCCTACAAGATGGGCGCTACACAGATGGGTTTCTTCAGTCAGCAGGAGTGGTTAAAGGGTCTCACGGATCTCGAATGTGATTCAACAGCGAAAATGGTTGTGAAATTGGAGTATCTGCGCAGCATACTTAACGATCCCAACTCGTTTAAAAGTATATATCGATATGCCTATGACTTTGCCAAGGTAAGTGCCCATTCATTAACCATATTCTCACTGCTTCAATTCTAATTGTTTCGGTTTCCAGGATTCCGATCAGCGAAGCATGGATATTGTGACAGCTAAGGCAATGCTGCAACTACTTCTGGGCAAGCATTGGCCTCTATATCCGCAATTTGCGCAATTCCTAGAGCAGTCCAAGTACAAGGTTATCAATAAGGATCAATGGTGCAACATACTCGAGTTCTCGCGCACCATCTGCATTGATTTATCAAACTACGATATTGATGGCGCTTGTAAGTAGCTATTAGTGCCACTTTAACATTCATCGTTTCATCACCCATCAATTCACGGTATTTGTATTTTTAGGGCCTGTTATGCTGGATGAGTTTGTGGAGTGGCTGCGTTTGCAACGTGAATTAGTCATTGTCAGTTCGGCATCCAGCTGAGAGTGCCTGGATCGCATACTTCTAGTTAAACTTTAGAAATTCAGTAGTGTCCATGATGAGACCAGCGGAAGTAAGACACAAACAACCACATACACACACTCAAACAGAGCTCCCCATTACACGCGCTAACTCAGACACTCGAACATACGTACATCCAGAAAGAAACACAAGGCACTTGAGACTGCGTTAAACTGGCAAAACAAACCAACTATAAAACTACACTATTGATATATATATATATTAAATGTAATAATTTAATTGTAAACAACATTTAAAAACAATCTACATAAAGTGTTACTTTTAAGGCATCACTAAAACAACAAACGGGCAACAATTCTAAAGTAAAGGAACTACTAAAACCCAGAATCAAGCAAAGCAATATCAGAAAAGTGAACAAACAAATACAAGTACATCAATCGCATAGTCAAAATTAGTAAATGAAAACTATGAATAACTTGAATTTCGAGCAAGTGGGCATGCAACGATTAAAATAATGGACAGTCGCAAGACTCAATAAACACTAAATGAAATTGGGTTTGGTGACTGACCAACGTATGCTGCATTAAAATTGACTTTTTTGTATATTCTTTATTGTTTATGGTTTGGTGGCCAAAAGGTTTGCCAATAAAATATTGTTAGCGTGCTTTATCTTGCTATGAATTTATAAATAGGTTAGATAAGCTTATTTATCTCAACATAATATACTCTATTTACTTATATTTTCTGGGTTATTAGGAAAATTCTTAACTTGCGCAGTCTGTGCATTGAAAAATAGTTGGATATTCCTTGCGACACAGGTGCTCGAAAATGTCTAGACTAAATTGGTTCTCTTTCTTTTATGAATGTGACGTTAAAAGATACAACAGAAAGCCGGCGCGTGTGGCTAGTTATGTGGCGAAATATTTGTTTTGGAAACAGTTCGATTTTAATGTGATAAATGGAATAGGTTCCCCTTTCGGTGCATGTTTAATTATTGGCGTTGCCAGATTAACTTGATTCTTGCGTGGTAGTGAGACCATATATTTCTTCGTTTGGTATTTTATGCAGATTATTATTAAATAAAAATCTCTTAAAATCTCAAACATTTTGTTTTATTAAATTCCATGAGTAAGGTCTACGTGAGAATGTGACAACCACAAATGTGTATATATATATATAATTTAGAATTAAATTATAGAGTAGAGCATTCATTTAAAATTCCAACGTCTACTAAGGCACTTTGTAACACTGCCCAACACTGTTTAAACAGGGCAGCTCAAAATGCGTAATCGTTTGTGATGTAGTGACGCTGATGAACTACTCAAACTGGCATTCAAATGAAATAAACTGTTTCGGCGCGTTCTCCGCTTTGTGCCTGTAATTCGTGCCGCTCTGGGTCTTGTGCATTCAGATAAGCGTCGTCTCGTTAACATATATTTTAAAATAATTGTACTTCCATTTTCGTGGCGTCCTTTGTAATTAATTTAACCTAGTGAGCACAGAAAAGAGGCAGCAAGCCGAGCGACAGATAAAAAATTAAACGAGCCAAGTCAACCTAATAAAGAATCCGAGAAAAATGGCCGCGAAGCCCGAGGACAAGAGCACGGATATTCCCGATCGTCTATTCGACTCTAATCATCGCAAGACCTACAAGCGTATGCGCTTTTTCGGCAAGGTATGTATGTTGTTATCCAGGTGCCTCATGTTACCACATAAGAAGTTGTCGCACTTGCGCCGACTGGGCCCAGATTTCTGCAGCTGCTCTGACTTTTCCCAAGTTGTTGTTTTCGCTGTATGCAGTTGTGCGTGTGTGTGGTTTTGCATGTGTGTAAGTGAGCGCACGCACCAGTAGTGTTGTCAAACACGCAAAGCAACCAGTTGGTTCTTTTGGCGCGTACTACACACAAATCGATGTATATATGTAAGAATGTATGTACATATGTGCGTGCACATATGCATACGCTCATATGAATATTATACATTTATGTACATTCATGATTCCACCAAAAACATTCGCAGGGTGGCTTTGCCAAATGCTACGAGATCATCGATGTGGAGACAGACGATGTCTTTGCCGGCAAGATTGTGTCCAAGAAGCTGATGATAAAGCACAACCAGAAAGAGAAAACTGCACAGGAAATAACTATACACCGTAGCCTTAATCATCCAAACATAGTCAAGTTTCACAGCTACTTTGAGGATGTGCAGAACATTTACATTGTGCTGGAGCTGTGCAAGAAACGCGTAAGTATCTAAATCCATATGCCAGAAATTCAAATTAAATTGCAGACTTGTTTTATCACATGATGCAGTTGATAAGTAATTTTATGTTAATTTGAACCTCTTTGCCCTGCAGTCGATGATGGAGTTGCACAAGCGCCGTAAGAGTATTACAGAGTTTGAGACACGCTATTACATATACCAGATAATACAGGGTGTCAAGTATTTGCATGACAATCGCATTATTCATCGTGATCTAAAGCTGGGCAACCTCTTTCTAAATGACATGTTGCACGTGAAGATTGGAGACTTTGGCCTGGCCACCCGCATTGAATACGAGGGCGAACGCAAGAAGACCCTTTGCGGCACTCCCAACTACATCGCACCAGAGATTTTAACGAAGAAGGGTCACTCGTTTGAGGTTGACATCTGGTCCATTGGCTGCGTTATGTACACACTGTTGGTGGGTCAGCCGCCATTCGAGACGAAAACGCTAAAGGACACCTACTCTAAAATCAAGAAATGCGAGTACCGTGTGCCGAGCTACCTAAGAAAGCCGGCGGCGGACATGGTCATTGCTATGTTGCAACCCAATCCGGAGAGTCGCCCCACAATTGGACAGCTCTTGAATTTTGAGTTCCTTAAGGCCTCGCAGGTTCCCATGTTCTTGCCCAGTTCTTGCCTCACAATGGCGCCGCGTATTGGCATCAATGATACCATCGAGGATCCTAATCAACGCAAGCCACTGATGGAAATGAACGGACTGAGAGACGATACCCGCTTGGAGTCGACATTCCTAAAAAATAACTTACATGATGCTATAACTGCGTCGGCGCAGATGTGTCGCCACAACGAGGACTATCGCAGTGATATTGAAAGTTTGCATCAGCAGCTTACGAAACTTATCAACGACAAGGTAGGTTAAAGATTAGCGATATAACGAAGATATAACTCAAAGAGTATTCTTTCTATTTTCTGTGACAGCCACGCTTATTGCAAGGCAATCTGGGGGATGAGAATACCGATCCAGCTGCCCAGCCGCTATTTTGGATATCTAAGTGGGTCGACTATAGCGATAAATACGGCTTTGGCTATCAGCTGTGCGACGAGGGTATCGGAGTTATGTTCAATGACACCACAAAACTTATTCTGCTGCCGAATCAAATAAACGTGCATTTTATTGATAAGGAGGGCAAAGAGACCTATATGACTACGACGGACTACTGCAAGACACTCGATAAAAAGATGAAGCTGCTCTCTTACTTTAAGCGCTACATGACCGAGCATCTGGTAAAGGCAGGGGCCAACAACGTTACCGTTGAGAGCGATCAAATTTCGCGTATGCCCCATCTGCACTCCTGGTTTCGCACAACCTGTGCGGTGGTTATGCACCTAACCAACGGTTCTGTTCAGGTACTATATAGTTTGCCTCCAAAACTAACTACAGACACTGATATTTGTCTCGTTTTTTCCTGTCTTGTTTTAGCTTAATTTCTCGGATCATATGAAGATCATTTTATGCCCACGCATGAGCGCCATCACCTACATGGACCATGAGAAAAACTTTCGCACGTATAGATTTTCAACAATTGCACAAAGTGGAGTTTCCAAGGATTTATATCAGAAAATACGTTATGCTCATGAGAAACTAAGAAAAATGCTCGAAAAGATGTTTGTTTAAGCACAAAAAGAATTTATTGCAGCCGGCTGACTTCATTATCGTTACGTTTATGTTTAGTTTAACCGAATTCATGAAATCCGCATACAGAGCCCATTGAACTATTTGCTTAAGCATTTTTTACCGTGTTCGGTTATTTTCCAAATCTTTTCTTTGCTTGATTATTTTCCAAATTTTAGTTGCTGTTTAACTTTAGCCGCTTGTTTAATGTGTAAGTTAAATATTCTTTTTGTTTAGCTTATTTCCGTTCCTAACGTCTTTATTGCAAAAATTGGGCAACCTTCATACGCATTAATGTATAACGTTTAAATGTTTTTAAAAATACAATTGTAGAATATAATAAAGATTTAAATATACGCCAATCAAAATACGTTGATTTTCTTATTCATACAAATGGTTGTATATCGATTATTGTTGATATGTTTTATAAACGTGCTATCGCAAATGCGAACGTTCATCTCAGTTGCCTCTAAACAGCTGGCTCGTGTGAAACGTAAAAAGTAAATTTGTGAAGTAATTGTATAGGCCATTGTTTTTATATTAATTCCATATGATTTCAATAAGAATACTTTGTTGTCTGCATTCTGTTTCTTCGCCTCTCGTGTCAAAAAAATGAAAGACAGTAATATATTTCGTTCAGTATTTAGTCAAATTTGGAGAAAACTATCATGTTACTAGTTTAAACTTTGGTCACACTGTTATGCTTTTTCGTATTGATTTTATTTTCAGCAAAGTCCAGGACAAAGTTGTGAAAAACATTTTAGGGAACCACTGAATCGCCAGAATAGTTGCATCTAAATGCAATTTAGTGATCAAATAAGCCAGAAGTGCAATTATGGGCGACAATGAACAAAAAGCCCTTCAGCTTATGGCTGAGGCGGAAAAGAAGTTGACACAACAAAAGGGTTTTCTCGGCTCTCTTTTTGGGTGAGTAATGTAATGTAATATTAAAAATGATTTGTGTTATCATTCTTCCTTTGTAAACTATTTAAATCAAAAGTTGACTTTATTGTCAATATTTAATTATCTTTATATATTTGAACATGTTTTTGTAGTATGAGTAACGTGCATGTATATTCATATGAGTGTATTCATGTGTATACTTTTATTTACGTGGACTGCGGGGAAAGCTGCACTCTATTCCTCATACAAATTTACGTTAATAAGTATACAACTATGGAGCACAATATTGAGGCTTAGTATTAAGTTGAAAACAAGAAACTAATGTGATGTGTCATACAAAATTATACTTTAATCCATTTCATTTATATATACATACGTAAGTAGTTCAGGGCAGTATGATAACCGTAGGAAAAGAGGATGTACTGAGATCAAACATAATGCAAATGTACTTAATTTAAAAAAAAAATGTTAACTTATTACTATGAGAGAGGGGCATCTGCACTGCGACATCGATGGATCCATTGTACTCCCTACTGAGCCTATAGCTCATCCGTCAACCCTATCTCGGCTGAATTCGAGAGTTTTGATCGGGTATAGACTTTCTAATTCCTTTTCTTTGAGAATTGGTTTGTTGTACCCGTGTCGTCTACTATATAAATCGGGCTACTCTGCCAGTATGTGCAAGCAGGCTTCAACCTCGATGCCAAAGAATCGACAATTTCCTTTGCTTACGATTCGGATTTTATTAAGATGTTCCCTCAGCCTGCAGTGCCTAGTCAAGGGACCACGGATGATCCTGATGAGATTGCATGTTTGAATCTAATAGGGTCCTGGATTGCTGTAGAACTGACTTGTTGGCCCAGTTCAACAGTCTTTTATTCTCTGGTGTTCTTTTATTGTTGTATTACGTTTATAAATATTTAATAATATTTATGTTATCTGTTATTTGTAACGGTTTATTGCATATTTAGACAGTTTTAAACAGGAACGTAACATTTTTTAATTGTATCATTACAGAGGATCCAACAAGGTCGAAGATGCCATCGAGTGCTATCAGCGGGCTGGCAACATGTTCAAAATGTCCAAAAATTGGACTAAGGCCGGCGAATGCTTCTGCGAAGCAGCCACTTTGCATGGACGCGCTGGCAGCCGCCACGATTCAGGCACATGTTACGTGGACGCATCCAACTGCTACAAGAAGGTGGACGTTGAAAGCGCCGTCAACTGCTTGATGAAGTCCATAGAGATTTACACCGATATGGGACGTTTCACAATGGCAGCCAAGCACCATCAAAGCATTGCCGAAATGTACGAAATTGACCCGGCTACCCTGGTAAGCAACGAGTAGACATATTGATTGTCATTTAGATTGTTTTGTTTTTAATTTTTTATGTGTGTATACAGGCCAAATCTATTCAACACTATGAGCAGGCGGCAGATTATTTCAAGGGCGAGGAGTCGGTTAGTTCGGCCAACAAGTGCATGCTAAAAGTTGCACAGTATGCAGCCCAGCTGGAGGATTATGAAAAAGCAATATCGATATACGAGCAGGTTGCTGCCTCGTCGCTCGAGAGTTCGCTGCTCAAATACAGCGCCAAGGAATACTTCTTTCGCGCCGCTCTTTGTCACCTTAGTGTTGATTTGTTAAATGCTCAACACGCAATTGAGAAGTATGCGCAACAATATCCAGCATTCCAGGATTCACGAGAGTTCAAGCTTATCAAGGTAAAAGCACTGGAAATTTAATAATAATAAAAGTTTAGATAAATTCGGTCGTTTGTATTTTCAGGTATTGTGTGAGCATCTTGAGGAGCAGAATATTGAAGGCTTTACAGAGGCAGTTAAAGATTATGATAGCATCTCACGCTTGGATCAGTGGTACACAACAATATTGCTAAGAATTAAAAAGGCCGCCGACGAGGATCCCGACTTGCGATAAGGATACAAATCTATTAACGCATATAAATACAAATCTATTACGCCTATAAAACTTACTAAATGCTTTTTTCAGTTAAAAAAAAATTAATAATTTAATATATCTACATATAAACATAAATAAATACACAAAAAATCAAACTTAACTAAAATCAATTCTACATGCTAAAGAATTTTAAAATACATAATTAAACATTAAATATGCACCATTTTGAAAATGAAACTAAAATAAACAATTTGTAGATCGAAAGCAAGCAGAATTGAAAATGTTATCAAAATATGATAGTAAATTTTGTTTTGTTGTATTGTTTTTATAATTTATCCATTGAATGTAAAGATATATTATTTTCAATGTGAGTATAGATTTTTATTGCAGCAATGTTGATATTAATTATTAGTTCAAATTTGTTTTTATTTCGAATTTTTTTTAATAAGTTGTAACTTCTCTTTGTTAGGATGGTGTTGTTAAGGGTTTACTTTGTTTTACTTACTAATGTGTTAGCCAAATTGTCAATTGACAGCGATTAGCGATCTTAGAATTTGGGCACTTAATCGTAAATAATTTAGAAATTCTATTATAAAATGAACACAGAATGTTTCCACAATAATTCGTCAGATTACAAATTTATTAAAAACAGCAAATGATTTAAAAAACAACAAATTACAATTAAAAGAAGCATTCAAATCGTAAGTAGTTTTTGAATTTCAATACCAATCAAATGATAAGCATAACATTGTTCGTAAAAAAAATATATATTGCAAAAATTAAATATGAATATATATATAAACAAAGAACTAATTCCTTAGAATATGTTGAGGGTCGCAGTTAAATTCCATCTCAAAAAATATTCAAATATTTGGTAATTCCAAAATGTATGAAAACAAAAATTAATGAATAAATATTAATATAAAAAAAAAATTTTAAACTGTTGTAGATGCTTTAAGATTGCAGATATTATAACAATAAAAAATAGCTGCGGTTTAATTGTTTAATCCTAACAATATATGAAAAATCAGAAATTTATAGAAAGTATTGGTATGGTACATTGGGAGCTAAATAATATCAGCTGCCCGGATACAATCTTAATTGAAAACATTAAATACGGTTATATGAGAAACCAATTACCAATGTTATGAAACAAAAATTAAACAAAATTGGAAAGTAAAGAGCATAAATTCTTTTTATTGTTACCACATAAAAGTAGTCAAATTCTGTTTGGGTGAGTACTTTTCGAGACACCCAGCAGTGGACCAATTCGATTTAGACTTACCTGATATATGTACATATTTGTATACACAAATTCTTATACGTACGCTAATTGTTGTTTAAGGCTCTGATACCCACTCTCTGACCTCCGCAAAAAAATCGGAGTATAACATAATTTATAAATGGTTAAATATTTGCAGAGCCCAAAATCAACAAGAATGAATACACGTAGTTTACTGCAGCCTACAGCCACCAATGCTGAAGACTCGGAATTTCTCTCCACAGACGAAGATCCTAAGGAAACATCAGTGAATCTCCAATAACAGTTAACAAGTGTGGAGCATTGGTGTAAAGATGGAACATAAAAGTCAGCACCGAGGGATTCACCCACCCCACGATTGGCACCGGAACTTTAAACAATCTGAAGATTCCGGTAAAACTATTGGAACAGAAGGTTCATATCGCACGAGAACAAATGAGAAATAAGTTTTAAACTCAAACGAAAAACAAGTTGCGTACGGAACAAACATCTTTTAGATTAATGTCCGTCCCGTACTGTGCAGGAAACACGATTCTACACCGAGATTTTGGTGCTATAGATGTGTCGAAAGAAATATCGAGATTATCTCAGAGGAACTGCATCCGATTGGAAAACCACTACTAATAGAACTGATCTTATTAATATAAAAATTAATATATAAAATATTATAATAAAAACCACAATATCCTCTGTTTAAAAACAGCGGAAAATAGGAGGAAAAGAGTCTTTCTGATTAAGGTGCTAGTGAATCAAAGGAAAAGAAGATTGAATCGTAAATCTTAAAAAGTGTACATCGATTTTAAAGTTACAACGGCGGAAATTGGATTGAGGAGATGTAATTAGTAATACCACAATATATATATATATATATATATATATATATATATATATATATATATATATATATATATATATATATATAACATTTGGGGACTTTAGCTATAATTAGTATCGCTGATTTTTTGATAAAAATAAAACAGGATGGGCTTTGAACAAAACCAGTTATTTTGTCCTTTTGAACAGGAACAGCTCATAATAGGTGATCTTTTTTTTATAGTCTAAAACAAATATAACATTGCACAGAGAATTTGTTCATTACTCCGAATATGAAAAATAAACGAATTTATCTTATTTCATAACTAAAAATATTTGCAATGTTGAAAAGTGACAAATCAAGGTTACATCAAAACAAAAATAGTAGTTTAAATAGAAACAGCTGACATGATTTTATGCACATGGATGTCTCATTTACATTTTGTGTCATTGAACGAACTGAAACAAATGATTGATAGTTTTTTGCTTATTAGAACAAGATTCGCATATTTTTCCTTCAAAAGCAGTTATGTTTAATCCGCCATTCATTTGTTCCTTAAGAAAAACAAGGTCACAGACATACGTATCTTTAATTATACACACAATAACTAGCAGTTATCTGTGACAGTTCTTGAGCCAGATGATTTTTATCCGAATGTGAATAGTATAATATGCTATACGGTTATACGAATGCTAAGTGAAGACACGAACCTAAAATCAGGTTTGGTATAACACATCCAAAAAACCATATTTATCCGATAGATGGCGCGTACCAAATGCCAAAGTGCTACATTAACTTTAAAAGAGCTTGGTCACACTACTAAGTAAAAATTTCATCTTGATTCGAATTTTTAAGTGGTACTTCGTGGTTAATTTGTTTGTTTGTTTTACACGCTTACAAATTGAAAAGAGTTTACAACAACGTTCCAAAAATGCTGGTCGTAATACGAAATGCCGTAAATCGAAACAGAAAAGCCCAGAAGCCCATACAATTGATTTACATTCAAAAACTTATAAATCTAAAACTGCCCGATTAAGAGATACTGAATCCAGCGGCCCTTTGCATTCATTCACACATTCACAAAGTCACACATACACACACTAGCGCCAGCCGCTTGCTGCGCACTTTACTCCACTTTACCCACTATGGAAAATGAATTCTTGAATAACTTCTAAACTGAATAGCTCTAACGTAACAAAAGCATTCAAGTCTATGTACAAACCAAAGCGCAAGTAGTTCTTGATATGGGTTTTTTCTGTTTCAGCTCGTTGTTCTGATCAAGAATATATATAGTTTATGGGGTCGAAGATCCCCTCTTCTGCCTGTTAAATACATTCGCACAAAACCATTATCATTTTCCATGGGTTCAGGGTATACAAATTAACAATACAAAACTACAACTTATACTTATTTAAAGAATTAAATTTTTAAGTTATAAAAATGTTCGTCGTTAATCGACAAAATAGGCCGCCAATTTTGAACTTTGGTTTTAAATAAGTAAATTCGTATAAACGGAATTTTTCCACCGCTAGAAACTAGAGAGAGACTTGAAAGCTCGGATAAATATACCCGCGTTTTTTCTTTTTAGCATCCACTGATTTAGAAGTAGAGCCACATAATGATGAAAAGTTTAAATAATATAATATAATAAATAAAATAAAAAATACTGATAAAAAGTTAGGTTGTTATTTTTATCAGTATATAGCTAATATCATATACTATACTAATACTAATATTAATAATAATAACAAAATAATATATGAATATTATATGCATATATAATTTATAAAATGGCTTAGCAGCAAATTGGGAAGGGTGATTGATTCCGTTTTCCTTCTAATTGCACCTGCAAGTAACCTATCTTTTAGATGTTATACTCCTGGGCGGAGAGAGGCTGAAAATTATGCACCATAAAAATTCATTTTTATGAGTAAATAGAAATATGAAATACAGGATGTAAATAAATAGTTTGTGCCCATATATTTTAATTAATACATCTTGTAATCCTTCTACTATTCATAAAAAAATATTGTTACATTTTTGGAAGTAAACGAGAACCAATATCTGGATGCTCTTTGCTGGAGAAAATGCCATGGACACTTCCAGACATACCATACTCCGCGAGAGAATCCTTGAAATTGTACTCTGGCAACTAATTTTTATGGATCCATTGTACTCCCTACTGAGCCTATAGCTCATCCGTCAACCCTATCTCGGCTGAATTCGAGAGTTTTGATCGGGTATAGACTTTCTAATTCCTTTCCTTTGAGAATTGGCTTGTTGTACCCGTGTCGTCTACTATATAAATCGGGCTACTCTGCCAGTATGTGCAAGCAGGCTTCAACCTCGATGCCAAAGAATCGACAATTTCCTTTGCTTACGATTCGGATTTTATTAAGATGTTCCCTCAGCCTGCAGTGCCTAGTCAAGGGACCACGGATGATCCTGATGAGATTGCATGTTTGAATCTAATAGGGTCCTGGATTGCTGTAGAACTGACTTGTTGGCCCAGTTCAACAGTCTTTTATTCTCTGGTGTTCTTTTATTGTTGTATTACGTTTATAAATATTTAATAATATTTATGTTATCTGTTATTTGTAACGGTTTATTGCATATTTAGACAGTTTTAAACAGGAACGTAACATTTTTTAATTGTATCATTACAGAGGATCCAACAAGGTCGAAGATGCCATCGAGTGCTATCAGCGGGCTGGCAACATGTTCAAAATGTCCAAAAATTGGACTAAGGCCGGCGAATGCTTCTGCGAAGCAGCCACTTTGCATGGACGCGCTGGCAGCCGCCACGATTCAGGCACATGTTACGTGGACGCATCCAACTGCTACAAGAAGGTGGACGTTGAAAGCGCCGTCAACTGCTTGATGAAGTCCATAGAGATTTACACCGATATGGGACGTTTCACCATGGCAGCCAAGCACCATCAAAGCATTGCCGAAATGTACGAAATTGAAATTGATATTGATTGTCATTTAGATTGTTTTGTTTTTAATTTTTTATGTGTGTATACAGGCCAAATCTATTCAACACTATGAGCAGGCGGCAGATTATTTCAAGGGCGAGGAGTCGGTTAGTTCGGCCAACAAGTGCATGCTAAAAGTTGCACAGTATGCAGCCCAGCTGGAGGATTATGAAAAAGCAATATCGATATACGAGCAGGTTGCTGCCTCGTCGCTCGAGAGTTCGCTGCTCAAATACAGCGCCAAGCAATACTTCTTTCGCGCCGCTCTTTGTCACCTTAGTGTTGATTTGTTAAATGCTCAACACGCAATTGAGAAGTATGCGCAACAATATCCAGCATTCCAGGATTCACGAGAGTTCAAGCTTATCAAGGTAAAAGCACTGGAAATTTAATAATAATAAAAGTTTAGATAAATTCGGTCGTTTGTATTTTCAGGTATTGTGTGAGCATCTTGAGGAGCAGAATATTGAAGGCTTTACAGAGGCAGTTAAAGATTATGATAGCATCTCACGCTTGGATCAGTGGTACACAACAATATTGCTAAGAATTAAAAAGGCCGCCGACGAGGATCCCGACTTGCGATAAGGATACAAATCTATTAACGCATATAAATACAAATCTATTACGCCTATAAAACTTACTAAATGCTTTTTTCAGTTAAAAAAAAAAATTAATAATTTAATATATCTACATATACACATAAATAAATACACAAAAAATCAAACTTAACTAAAATCAATTCTACATGCTAAAGAATTTTAAAATACATAATTAAACATTAAATATGCACCATTTTGAAAATGAAACTAAAATAAACAATTTGTAGATCGAAAGCAAGCAGAATTGAAAATGTTATCAAAATATGATAGTAAATTTTGTTTTGTTGTATTGTTTTTATAATTTATCCATTGAATGTAAAGATATGTTATTTTTTTTTATTGCAGCAATGTTGATATTAATTATTAGTTCAAATTTGTTTTTTTTTAGAATTTTATTTAATAAGTTTGAACTTCTCTTTGTTAGGATGGTGTTGTTAAGGGTTTACTTTGTTTTACTTACTAATGTGTTAGCCAAATTGTCAATTGACAGCGATTAGCGATCTTAGAATTTGGGCACTTAATCGTAAATAATTTAGAAATTCTATTATAAAATGAACACAGAATGTTTCCACAATAATTCGTCAGATTACAAATTTATTAAAAACAGCAAATGATTTAAAAAACAACAAATTACAATTAAAAGAAGCATTCAAATCGTAAGTAGTTTTTGAATTTCAATACCAATCAAATGATAAGCATAACATTGTTCGTAAAAAAAATATATATTGCAAAAATTAAATATGAATATATATAAACAAAGAACTAATTCCTTAGAATATGTTGAGGGTCGCAGTTAAATTCCATCTCAAAAAATATTCAAATATTTGGTAATTCCAAAATGTATGAAAACAAAAATTAATGAATAAATATTAATATAAAAAAAAAATTTTAAACTGTTGTAGATGCTTTAAGATTGCAGATATTATAACAATAAAAAATAGCTGCGGTTTAATTGTTTAATCCTAACAATATATGAAAAATCAGAAATTTATAGAAAGTATTGGTATGGTACATTGGGAGCTAAATAATATCAGCTGCCCGGATACAATCTTAATTGAAAACATTAAATACGGTTATATGAGAAACCAATTACCAATGTTATGAAACAAAAATTAAACAAAATTGGAAAGTAAAGAGCATAAATTCTTTTTATTGTTACCACATAAAAGTAGTCAAATTCTGTTTGGGTGAGTACTTTTCGAGACACCCAGCAGTGGACCAATTCGATTTAGACTTACCTGTTATATGTACATATTTGTATACACAAATTCTTATACGTACGCTAATTGTTGTTTAAGGCTCTGATACCCACTCTCTGACCTCCGCAAAAAAATCGGAGTCACACATACACACACTAGCGCCAGCCGCTTGCTGCGCACTTTACTCCAGCAGCTGAGCTTGGCCCCCACTATGGAAAATTAATTCTTGAATAACTTCTAAACTGAATAGCTCTAACGTAACAAAAGCATTCAAGTTTATGTACAAACCAAAGCGCAAGTAGTTCTTGATATGGGTTTTTTCTGTTTCAGCTCGTTGTTCTGATCAAGAATATATATAGTTTATGGGGTCGAAGATCCCCTCTTCTGCCTGTTAATAACATTCGCACAAAACCATTATCATTTTCCATGGGTTCAGGGTATACAAATTAACAATACAAAACTACAACTTATACTTATTTAAAGAATAAAATTTTTAAGTTATAAAAATGTTCGTCGTTAATCGACAAAATAGGCCGCCAATTTTGAACTTTGGTTTTAAATAAGTAAATTCGTATAAACGGAATTTTTCCACCCCTAGAAACTAGAGAGAGACTTGAAAGTTCGGATAAATATACCCGCGTTTTTTTTTAGCTACATCCACTGATTTAGAAGTAGAGCCACATAATGATGAAAAGTTTAAGTAATATAATATAACAAATAAAATAAAAAATACTGATAAAAAGTTAGGTTGTTATTTTTTTAAATATCATATACTATACTAATACTAATATTAATAATAATAACAAAATAATATATGAATATTATATGCATATATCATTTATAAAATGGCTTAGCAGCAAATTGGGAAG
The DNA here is from genome assembly GCA_035041545.1 of Drosophila colorata. Classification (NCBI taxonomy): domain Eukaryota; kingdom Metazoa; phylum Arthropoda; class Insecta; order Diptera; family Drosophilidae; genus Drosophila; species Drosophila colorata. The sequence goes on along the minus strand of JAWNLD010000611.1, from coordinate 175,824 downwards.
GGTGATTGATTCCGTTTTCCTTCTAATTGCACCTGCAAGTAACCTAACTTTTAGATGTTATACTTCTGGGCGGAGAGAGGCCGAAAATGATGCACCATCAAAATTCATTTTTATGAGTAAATCGAAATTTGAAATACAGGATGTAAATAAATAGTTTGTGCCCATATATTTTAATTAATACATCTTGTAATCCTTCTACTATTCATAAAAAAATATTGTTAAATTTTTGGAAGTAAACGAGAACCAATATCTGGATGCTCTTTGCTGGAGAAAATGCCATGGACACTTCCAGACATACCATACTCCGCGAGAGAATCCTTGAAATTGTACTCTGGCAACTAATTTTTAGAGGTAACCCGCTCGCCATTTATTTAAAAACATGCAAACTATACCATGAATTTTCATATTATTTATACTTTGCAGTTCGTCTTAGGAAAGCAAAATAAAAATGAAGAACTTTTTTGACTGTTTTAAGCTGCCATTATGCTGTGAACGAGTATTGGGCAGTCGGCACTGCAACGTTCTTATTGGATTTTATTTGATCACTTTCGACCAGTCAATGTAAGCAGAGCCGTCGAATATCTTGGCGGATAAAACGCCGACAAGAGGAAAGTTTTTTATGAATTTCTCATGATATTTCACATTACACAAATAAATGTATACATAATAAAAAATTGGAGGCTATCCGTTTTTAAATAATTTATCTGATAAAAAAATACTATTCCTTCCGCTAAATTAAATCTTTTAAATAACAAGTAAGATAGCTTCAGTCTGGAGTGCCCGCTAGGTGATACCCTAAACAGCAGCGAACTGTCGTTACATACATTTCACCCCCTCGCATTCTTATATACATATACAAAATGACGCATACACACACACACCCATGCACAAGCACACACAATCAACGTCTCAAGCTGCGCACTTTACTTAGCGGCTACGTTTGCCCTTCCCTATGGCAACTAAATTCTTGAATAGCTTCTAAACTAAGCGTATGATCTGTATGAAATTTTCAGAACTTACAAAGAGCTTTCAAATCTATGTACTTGAACTGCGTTTTCTTTTAATATTTAGGGCGAGTGGGGAAACGTATCCAAAAATCGAAATATGCTCTATACTTTATGGGGTCGTAGATGCCTCCTTCTAGGACGTCCATTTGCACATTATACATTTGTTTACCTATTTTCAATGTATAAGATTTCAACCACTGCTAGGAATCCAAACTTGAAACATAATATAGTATATTCCTGTTATAAACGAGATGTTTATTTTTTCCATGCTCTATATGGGACGAGAAACCGCAAAAAATCGATATCTCCCAAGTCCTAGCTAGAGTCACAAAATGTTGCTGGATATTACTTAAAGTCTCTCCTAAAGATCGAGCCAAACATTTTTTTCTATGTATGCATAATCAGGCAAGTGATTTGAAGACACTAAATTTGGGAAAACTACTGATGACTTTGCATAAATATTCAGCCAGAAAATATGAAATCAGATCGAACCAATATGCTGCGGTTGTTCCTAAAATAATAGTCTAAAGATCGGTGCTATATGGAAAATCATTCAAGAGTAGACCTAATAAAAAACCAAAACAAGTTAGAGCGTTGCAGTCGGGTGTAACCGACTGTACAATAGTCGTTCACAGCATAATAAAAGCTTAGCCGGGATGTTCTTGTAATAGCTATATAGACAACATGCTCACTTTTTGGTGGTCATCCGAGGTCATCAGAAAACTGCCTAGAAATATTTCTGACTCCAGGTCCAAAATTGTGGGAGATATGGATTAAATGAATTTATTGATTTGCAAAGCCATCATTTGGCGTATCCAAAACATTTTGTGTGTGCTCTTTAGAGGAGGTCATCAATAATCAGTCTGAAAAAATGTATAACTCTAGCTATAAAACTGAGGGGGATATTTAGATTTTTGGAATTGCTTTGCTCCGAATGGGCATGGTCGGAAAAAATTAAAACGATCTTTAAAGGGTAAACCTGTCATCTACCTTCCCAATTTTGCGATGTGGCTGTGGGCGTTCTAGTGGTTGCAATCTTTGAGAAAGATCACAAGCAATCTATTAACTAAATTTGATGACTCTAGCTTTAAAATTGTGGGTACACCCCTGCTATTGATTTGCGATTTAAGGGGTATCGATTTACTAGCCTCCCAGTGGGCGTGGCACAAAAATCTTAATCATATCTTAGAATCTTAACACTTTGTCTGCAGCAAGTATGCATTCCAAGTTTAAAGTCTCTAGCTTCAATAGCGCCGAAAAATGTGCAGACAGACAGACGGACCGACAAATAGACGTACGGACAGCATGAAGGACATTGTAAAAACCTAATATACTCTTTTCACTTCGTGAAGGAGTATAAATAGTTTCCACTCATTTTTCACCCTTGCGAGTAAAGTTTTCCGAACCGAATTTGTGCTCAATAAGGTCAAAAAAGGATAGTTTTGTAAAATATTTAGTTGTCTAGACTAGACGAAAACATAAATAAAATAAATATTATTTTATTCAGTATAAAAGCATAAAAGTAGGTAATCAAGCTGCAATGTCCTGGTTTTCGCTTTTTTGTTTAGTGCAATAAATGTTTTGCATTTAAAAAAGTAAATTTGAGTGCTCGTAGCTGAAGTTAACTGCTTGAAACATTTAATAAATAAACAACTAAAAACGTGACTGTCGAATATAACCGACTGCGCAATACTTATTCAGTATGTTCGCCAAATTTGGTGACTCTAGCTCCAAAGCGGAGAAAGCTAAAGATTTTTACGATTTGTCACGCTCTCGGTGGGCATAGCCAACAAATACACACATTCTAAGTTTTATGTCTCTAGGGGCCGCCCCCTAGTGAAGGGGGCGTCCCATATGAACAGACTGACATTGTCCAAAATGAATCTTTATACTTTGTAAGCAAGTATAACTACCTTATTTATATAAAGTTGCAAAAAAGTGATTTTTTTTTGTGAATATGTACTTATATTTAAAGTATATAAAACAAGTTGGTCATTGGTTAAATTGGTCAAAGTTAGTCGACAAATAATACATTGTTCTTACTCGAATTGTCATTTATTGCGCTTGGCCTAGCGGCATAAAGACAATTAGGATATTTCTTTATCATTTCACTTAAATTGCAAATGTAAAGTAAACCATAATTAAAACATTTGTCGGCCGTAAACGTGGGTAACCAGAGCAAATTGAGAATTACACGCTCGCTTAACCACTGGCCACCCCAGCTTAGAATTGGGCAAGATATGTATATACAGAGTGGTTGGTTGCAACATGAAATTGTAATTACAATTTCTTGACGCTCTGGCGAAAAAAGCGTGTGGAATGCTGCCCGCCTTCGCATTTGTTAACATGCGCGTGCTAAAAAACGCTCTCGACGGTGTTGCCTCTCAGTGACACTAAGTAAGGGCTACGTGACAATTTGTTGTTACGCGAATCTCCCCATCGCTCTGCAACACCCCCCGGACAGAGTAAAAAATGAATCGCCCTCCGCGGTCGTTTTATTTCAACCCGAAAATCGTACCAACATGTGGTAACCCGTAATTTGCGCTAAGGGAGTTATCAATATGATTACCATTAGGTCTACCAATGAATATATTTATATTTTGTACCTTATGCGAACATGTAAAAAAGGGCATACGAAAGTCGAGACAATGCGTATAAAAGGCGAAGAATGTCTGTTTAATAGACCAAGTCCAGACTTGGAAATAGAGTAATCAACTTAACTTTATCTTTTTTGTATGTAACAGGCAGATGGAAGTATCTCCGCCCCCATAAAGTATATATATTCCTGATCAGCACGACGAAGTGAGTTGAATTAGCCATTAGTCCATCCGTCCGTCTGTCCGTCTGTATGAACGCAGCGATCTCGGAAACTACAAAAGCTAGAAACCTAAACTAAACGAATATAGACTCTCCCAATCCGTACGCAGTACAAGTTTATTATTTTTTTCTCGATATCTTGCTCGGTTTCATTATTATCGATAAAAATCGGTTTTAAGACTTGGTTTTCTTAGCATATCTCTTAGAGCCATATAATTTGGTTTAATATGTGCTGGTAAAGGATACGCAGGTTATGAATATTTCCCCCCATTCGCCCCCATATCAAAACGCAAATCAAATTCTACAGACTTGCGCTTTGGTTTGTACATAGATTTTGAAGTTCTCATTAAGCACTGCAAATTTCAAACGATCATACTCTTAGTTTAAAAGTTATTTAAGAATTCATTTTCCATAGTGGGGCCAAGCGCAGCCGATGTGCAAAGTGCTCAGTCGGGAACTCCCGACTAGAGCCATCTTACTTGTTTATGCTGATATTATAAATCATAGTTGTGAATCATAAGGGGGAAAGCTTAAAGGCAAGTAATCTTTCGGATCAGTGTCAAATATTGTGACAACGACAGTCGCATCAATATTTTGAATCCCCTAATTGGCCTTGTACTCTTTTTGTATCAAATTAAAATTGGCCATTTGTCAAATAAAGCGTAGTGAAGGACAACAAAACACTTTTAAGTTTAAACACAAATTGTCAGATCAAAAAACAAAAATTGAAAATTACCATCTGTCAAAATTCACGTCATTCCACGCAATCTGCCAGTGTTGGCGTTGAACTCTTCTCCCAACAGGCTAATCCATTGAGTAACAATGTGGAATATTTGAGTTGGACGGAGATAATTGTGCACACATACTATACTTATGTTTGTGTTTGTATGTAATTTTCCTGGTGCACTTGTCAAGTGTTGGCATACCGACTGAACCAAGGCTCTCATTAAAAAGTACCCCTTTATGTGGATATGTCCTAGACTGTGGAATTGTGGACTGTAACCACGAACACAGGGTGGTATCGTTAAGTAATTGTAAATGCTAATGTGTTACCTTTGGCCCTAAAAAGCACACCGACGGGGGGTGGTATTGGTATATGAAACGTTTTATACCCCCAATTAGCTCTGAGATATCGGGATTCCTTCATCTTTATTTTAAATTCAATCAATTCACCAATGCCCAAAACATTTACAATTCAATTTGATACCTATTGAAATTTATGCACGATACGCATATTCGTATCTGTGCTTTATAAACAATGATTGTTACGTTTATTCAATGAATCGATTTATATATGCGTACCTAAATCTGTTTCTGATGGTGTGTGTGGAATAGTAAATATTATGATAGAATGTAATCTTTAAGTATGCTGAAAGAAGGGGTCTGTTGAAATCTAAAGCTTTTATAAAAACTTATAATACCTTAATATTAAATTGAGTAATATATCTTTATGTATATTTTTTTATGCAAGCTACCAAGATCATTCGCTGTCCCATTTTCACTCCATTGACTACTTCAAACAACCACATTCATATTGACAATATTGAATATAATTTTTTTAGTAGTTTTTTTTCTTCTTATGTTGTATCTTATTACATAATTGGGTAGGTTGCTCTTTAATATATAAGTATTTATTCTAGGATTGAGGAATATTTGTGCATACTGTTAATCCTCCGATATACAAATAGTTGCGCCCTAGCGAAGTTCCACTTGCCACGGAGTTTTGTTGTAGGATTAGCCCAACAATAATGAACCGCACAGCTCAAGCATTTATCCGCTATTGGCTTTCCCATGAAATAGCAATATTTACTCGAGTGCGTAATCCTCCTCTGCAGCTCAGTTGGTACTGCGAGCCTCTAATTGTATGGACGCTAAAAGAGCAATTGTTGTTGGCATGAAATTCAAATACAAACAAAATGAACAATATCCATTCATGAACCTGTCAATCTTCAATTGAATTGTGATTGTGTGAATATAGAATTGGAATGTTCGTATATCCATGTGTTTATTTAACCGCTTAATACAGAGCAGCGAATTGGCGCCATCTGTTCACTTGCCGTGGTTACTTACGGCACATCTGTAATTACACATACATACACATGTGCACTTGCACGTACATACATATTTCCAAAAAAAAAAAAAAAAACAATACTCACATACATTATATAATCCCAATTTGTTCATAAGGCACTAAGACAACCTCGGCGATTAAATAAGGACTTCTTCGAAAATTTTACTTAATAGAAAATAAAACTTAAGTGCTCTTTTAGCTTTTTTTAAGAAGTACAAAAGTTTTTTTTTGTTTTTTAAATATATGAACATGAGTATACAATAGGAATCAATAATTATCTTCAGTTAGCGGTGTTGCTATGCAAAATCTTAATTTGTACTATCGAATGACGAGTTTGATTAAGATATCGCGAAAAAATAATACTTTTTGAACGATTGTTCCTATGTGAGTTTTAGAATCTCCCACATAATATGTCCCGCCAGCACCAAAAAAGACGGACCTGTGCAAAGTAGCAGTGAGACAGCCTTTTAACTAAGGGACTGGTTAGCATAGAAAAATACGGACGACGCAGGTAATAAATTCGAAAACTTTAACCATTGATGCGTGTGCCAGGGATTTTGAGATTTAAAATGCGATGAGAAATGCAATAGTGGCTTGAAAATCACTTTAACTGCTGGTAATCATAGCATAATCTTCAAAATTTGCATGCCCTTTGCTCGAGAGAAGGCACTTGAGATCCTTATCGCGCAAATTATTCTCGTCACGTCTAACGTTTATAAAGTATCGTATAAAGTGCCCGCCAATTTTGCTGCTTTCCATCGTCCCTTACACTGTCCACAAGGCAAAAATATGCCTCTCCGCCCCGCCCTTCTCCCCTACTACTCGTGTATGTATGTAGTACATTAGACTGAGCTGAATGACCTGCACCAAATTGCTTGGGGCATTCCGAGAGCGACGACGCGTCGCGACGCGAGGCTCGTTGTGGGTGTTTTGGCAGACAGACTACTCGATGGCTTGTCCTGGAACTCGGACGCTTTGCAGTAATTAGAGGGAGTAGAAGCTTTGATATCTCGAAGTAGAAACTACGCGGCCTGGTCATCATTCTCTTCGCCGGAGCCCATTTGCAAACGGCTGCACACTCTTTTGAGATCGAACTGATCGCCCTGCGGCACCAGGCATTAAATGAGAATGTGAAGGTATGAGCATCGGGTTTGGCACGGGCTGATGCACATATTTTTCAGAGCACGATTGCACAAGGCCTGCGGTGGCGGGAGCCGCTGACGATAGGATTTGGATATGCAAAACTTTGCGAAACTGTCTTAGCGCTACTCTAGGGACTTTTCACAAGCTATTAGCTGGCCGAGGCCTAATCTTCTTGGGCAAATATGTAAGCTGTACATGTGCATATTTTTTATTTTTGCATTGATCGAACTGTGAATAATACTACTGAAATACAGGGGAAAAACATTGTCCAACTTAACTGCCTTGAGCCTATGTACATAAGTGTTCAGTGCACGGGAGTACAAATTAATACATACTTATTAAGGGGCACAACACGTGCCACAAATGGGTAGATAGGAGAGAGACTACTCCCGAGCAACCCAAGACGTACAAATAACGAAAATGTGAATTTTTATTAGGCAGTCGAGCAACGCAAGGGCTGCCGACTGGTTGCAAGTCAGCAGCTTGCATCTCCTCTGCTGCCAATGTCGGCTCGCAAGCCAGCCAGCCAAGAGCCTTCCCTCTGCGTGAAGCAAAGCTACACGGGAACGGAGGAGCTCCAGTCTTGTTGTCTTGTTGCCTTGCTGCCTGGTTGCCTCCTTGGCTGTTGTCTGTGTGTTGCAGCGGTTGCAGATTTGAGTGCGATGACAACACAGCGAATGCCAAGAAGAATAAGAAGGTAGTAGGGACAGCGAAAAACAACATAACCGAGACAAGTCCAAAATGAACGGGCGGAATTCGAAAATTTTCATTGGCGATATATGTTTACTCTATATAAGCGAATGTAAGCATACGGAATAGTGTGTTTTCTTCATAAAAAAGTCTTTATTTTAATTATGATATTTAAATTATTAATTTAGGTTATTTTAAGAAATTACGCTGTAGTACTTGTATCAAAATATTTTTGCCTGTTTCTAGAGATAATCGCAGCACATCGCAAAGCGCAAGAGAACGTCTAACTACCCGAGTTGGTGTAGGTGTAAGACATAAGAATATAAAGCAAATGTTATGCGCGCAAAATGCAAAGTCAAACGAACAAAATCCTATAATTAAACAATTATTGCAACTCCCACTTTTTGCTGGAGGCCACTAGCCGGATCTGGACCCTTGCGCTATGTGCACTACTCCTCCTTTTTGAGATCATGACGGTCGTAGCACACTGCAACTCGATGCGGGAAAGAGGAGTAAATAGGAGGAGCGACAGCAAGTACTTCTGCCAGCGTGTTGCAGATGTGGCACACATTTGTGGCAGAAGCTCGTGCTCCACCTCTGCCTGAACATCAGACACTGAGCGGGCTCAACTTTGATTTTCGACTGTACACCGGCTTATACAGAGCACTCTCTTTTCGTTAGCAGAAAGAATGCTCTAGTCGGGAGTGTTCGACTAGAATACATCCACCGCTCATTTGTGAAAGTGTACATTAAATAAATATATAATATTAATATAATCACTTTTGTGATTAAAGCTTAAAATAATCAAGTAAGAGTGCTCTTTGCGAGGGGATTCGACTAGGAGATACCCTGCTTGCTATCTATATTACAAACCTAAATATGGCAAAATTCACATTTAATAAAATACTACATAGCAGCAGCTGTGTATATAAAGAAAATTAAAAAAAACTTCGACCTATCTAATACCTAAGTTGCACATACTGCAGACAACACCAGCAGTAAATTTATGTGAGACAAAACTCATTAAAGTAATACTATAAGTACAAATACAATTACAAACAGCAGTAAAAAAAAAGGACATGGCTGGATCAACTCGGCTGTTGATGCGGTTGGAGATGATTCCTCCGGAGTGTTACATACATTTGCGCAAAACATTTTTTTACCCAATCTCAATGGGTGTAGAAAGTTATTTTGCTCAGAGCTGGGTACAGGGTGTTTCCTAGGCGATCACTCCCGACTATAGCACTCTTACTTATTTTATCTATGAAATCGAAAAGGCAAACAGTCATGATTGAATGACTAAGATCGAATTTATATTCTGTACTTAGTCATAGATGCGTCTTAGCAAAGGCACTACGACTCCAAGATTAACGCTTCGTATGAAGACTTTTATATAATCATATACTTTTACATGTATAATATATGCTGAGACAATGCAAGAACGAAATAAAACTCGACTCACATAATAAATTGTTTAAGAACAGCCGATCTCACCCCCAAATCTATATCACGGAGTGCACATCACAAGGCGACCTGCTCCTGTAGAATGCGGGGCCCAGCTCGTTTATCTCTCCGACCGCCAGCTTGTCTCCGCTCGAGCAGGTCGGCCACAAGCATACGATAATTAACACACAAGAGCGGGGCGTGATGAGGAGCGGTCCGCAGAACCAAACAAATTATTAAAAATGAATTAGTGGAAATATAAATATGTATATGAATTTTAAAATTCCATACACATAAATGCCTCTTTGAGTTCGACTAAACCTTAGCAGGAACGCACGTGCGCCCAACTGATTGCCTCCAAACCTGACGCATTTTCAGGCACTGATGATGCCTCGGGCTTTGCCTGTGAGGCCTCTGCAATTGAACACGAATGAATCGTTAGGTTTGATTTTGTAGAAATATAAAAACTCATTAAATACTAATCTATTCTCAATTTCTTTGTATGGGTTAGCATACCTTTAATGACGCTGATTGCTGTTGCTTGACTCAAATGCATACCCAATTTTAAATCAGGTCATTTGTCATGATAGGTTGTTAGTATATTTTAATAAACTGGTGTCTATACGTGTGTATAAATGTTGATTATTTAAAAAATAATTATTTACTTTGTGGTCAGGGCATAGAGGAACATTAAACAAACTTTAGAAAGCAAAAAGAAATTAGACTACTCTACTCAGGGTTACCCGACGGGGAGATGCACTGTACTTATCCAAGAATACCCTTCTTATAAAACAGACATAACTAGGCGACAAGAAAAGTTTATAAATTAGACAGACGGACGGTCAACAATAGGGACATTGCACAAAACCAATATACTTTGTAAACATTTCATTTTGTAAACAGAGTATACCACTTTTTTCATGAATATATCCGACTATTCTATAATGTTGTGTCAACATATATACATCAGTTTATTGTGTGTGATAAATTCTTTTGCGTCCTTTTAAACAAAGCAAGTTAAGCAATACCTTTCCAGTTTAGGGCTTTTGTTATGATCTCGATTTTGCTGTTAATAAAATTTGATTATTTTTGCTCATTAATTGTGTAGAATTTTTTGAACAATTTAACTGCCGTAAGCGAATAGAAATATTTGTTGGGTTCAATTAATTCAATTGTGTCAAAGCAGTGATTTTATTAACCCATTGCAAATCAACCAAGTAAGAGTTCACGACTAGGAGATACCCTGAAACCAGCTGCGAGCTGTTGTTACCTTCATTCCAACCCCTTTTCACACAAAATCACACATATGGAGACTACATTTTTTAATAACTTCTAAGTTCATCGTTTGATTTTTATGAAATTTTCAGAACTTGACAGGTTAGATGGCTCTAGTCGGGAGTGCCCGACGAGAAGATACCCTGAATCCAGCTCTCAGCTTTCGTTGCATTGATTTAAACTCCTTTTCATTCATACAAACATACATAAAATCACACTCGCATACTCGCAGTAGCTGCTTGGCGCCACTATGGAATGATCGTTATGAAATTTTCAGTACTTAACAAGAGCATTCAAATTTATGTACAAACCAAAGCACAAGTCTGTAGTGCTTGAACAGGGTTCTGGTTTTATATGTGGGGCAACTGAGGGGAGATATAAAAAAAAAAAATTCGGAATCTCCCTTACGAGATCATATGAAAGCAAATTTGGTGCCTTTAGCTCTTAAAGTTTCTAAGAGTTGAAATGTATGTAACGACAGCTTGCAGCTGGGTTCAGGGAATCTCCTAGTCGGGTGCTTCCGACCATAGCAGTCTTATTTGTTTAATATAAAACAAGGACCTTGCAGTCGGGTGTAATCGACTGCGCAATTCTCGTTGTTAGGTAAAAGTATCGATCGGTACTGAGCGTGGCAGAAATTTTTTTGCTTGATCTTTATAGGAGACTATCACAAATCTGTCCGCCAAATTTGGTGGCTATTGCTCTAATTTGTGAGTCGAGCTGTAAATCGAATTGCTAGAAGTGTCAACTCTTTAGCTTCACAAGCGGACAGACGGACAGACAGTCGTACAGACGGTCAGACGGACAGACATGACACAGACACAATATTAGATTAATAATATAATTAATAGATTTTTAAATATTACAAGATACCTTTTAATTTTTTTTTATTATTAGCGCAATACAAATTATTTGAATTATATATGCATTTGAATAAAGATGACTAATAGCAGAGATATATATTTACTATCGTTAAGTAAATAATTTAAGATTACTTGGTTTGTTATTAAATGGAATTAATATGAGCTGAAAAGGAATAAATATTCTTGCATTTACATTATGTTTCCACATTAGATCTATGTATGTAACGTTACTCAATTAACATAAAACTTTTTTTAAATATAGATTTTTATAAGGGATTCACTTACTTTAAGGTTTTTGTATAACAAGCCCTTATATTGCTGTAATGTTGTTGTTAAATATTGCAGAAGAGGAAGAAAAGGCATATACAAATCTGACAGAGCTTACTTTAAGCGTAAATTTTCATGAAAAGAGAAAACCTGCAAAGCAAGAGAACGCAAAGAGAGCACAGCTGATTGGTTGCAGGAAGGGTGGGTAAATATACATAATATAGAGTGCGCAATGTACATAATACTGTTAGCATCCCCAAGAGCAATATGTATTCCGGCGACAAAGGCGCGGCGGCAAATTTGTGCATTGGGGCTTATGCTGCTGGTACTCGGAATATAATTTTATGTTCGCCGGACGTGATTTACCTAGGATTACTTATTTTGCTCTCTATTCGAAATAACTTAAATACGAATATACTACATACAGCCCTGGGTCATTATTTACAAACTGAAATAAATAAATTTAAATATTAAATTTACATTTTTTACAGACATTTATTACATAAAAATTATATTAACATACGGAAGCGTTTATTTCGGAATATACATATGTACGTATATATATAAACATACATATACAAACATATTCTATATCCAATATATGTACTTACTAATTAAATGCATATTCATCATTGACCAGGAGCTTCTGTAAGCTGGCTGAAGATATGCTTTATTTCCTCCGGTGATACTGGCATGCAGAAGATTGAATCCACCATACCCGAAACTGACTCTCATACGAACAGATATATGTACCTGTATATACGCAGAAGTCTATATGTATGGGTGAACACGCGGTGGAGCTTATACATACATAAACAAATACATATACATAGCCGTATACATATACGCGCCACACACATACGGACAGACATACATAAAGAAAGCATATGTATCGGAGAGGCATGTTTGAAGAGCCGCGTTATCTTGGGCGAAATGGAAACGGACTGTGACCAACAGAAGCTGCATGCCGTACACCTCCGGGTAGTACATAGCCAAAGGCTGAGTCCTGGTAGCAGTCGTACAGCGAAAAGCATCAAGCACGTAAGCTGGGCAAATCCTTTGGCCGAAAACCACAAAGGAGATACGGAAGTTGAAGTTGATTCAGTCGTCAAGCACGTAGCTGCCGCCGTCGCTATACTTCTACATCACAATCCGTGGCTCTCTGGAGCATTAGTGTCCTTGTATAGAACTGTAGGAGTTCGGAACGGAAATTGACTAACCGGAAGCCAAGTACAAGTTTACAGTTGAGCTCGTTTCACTGCTAAGCGAAACCATACGCCAAAATTTATTAAGTTTAACAAAACAGTGTTTTAAAAAGCTCCGACGGCAACACGTGATTCGGGATTTGTTATTCAGCAGGTGCTGGTGGACTTATTGGTATTTACATAATTTTGCATTTGCTGAGCACACTTCTAGAAGCTATCATTCTGGATTTCACAAGCAACTTTCGACGGAAGGTGACAAGCTGCAGACTGTTTGTCAGTTGGGAAATTATTTTAGCAACTTTTCTCTAATTTCCGTAGGAGTTGGACATGTCATTTCTGGCTACATTGGATGCCAATGCCTGGCAGGTAATTATATTTGGATTTTTTTTCCGGTTCTGCAAATTTACGGATAATTTGCTTTGTAATGCAAAAATACAAAACTGTTTCTTCAATATTTACGAAAAACTCTGGTAGTTATTTTGAAAACGATAAAATAATATTCAACTAAAATAATAAAGTTATTCAACTAATAAATAAACTAAATATAGGTGATGATAAAAATTGTTTGTGCTTAAGAGGTTTGGATCGAGTGGGTATAAATTGATGTTAACAAATGGTTCGAATCTTACATAATTAAACTACATACCATTATAGCATAGGTGTCAAAAATGCTGATTTTGCCTACTGGATAGCTCATTTCTGAGCCTAACAAAATATGAAAAATTAAATTTTCCAAAAAAACCAACAGTTTTGTAGAGCAGAAGGAGCTCTATCAAATGAATACATACACTGTGCCAAACAGCAAACAAATCGTTGTGAAATATAAGAAAATATGGAAACTCTACGAACTTTCTTTACAACCCAATATATTAAATATTTATACTCAAATGCCATAATAAAGGCTGCACAAATTACCCTCGATCAACTCCAACATCTCAAACTAGCCATGTCCGTCTGAGAGACTTCAAGAATATCGAGTCGAGAAAATTATTTAATTATTAATTATTGGGTACCTTCCTACTTTTGTCTATGTATCTACTTTTATCTATGTATCTATCTATCTATGTCTATGTGTCTACACAATTTCGTCTTGCAGTTTGTCCATATGAAGAATCCTATTGAGCTGATTAATCCAAGTTTTGTGAATATACACCCGTTAAATAAAGTGTTAAGATTTATTGGCCATGCCTACCTAGAGGAAGTAACCAAATTTGGCAAGTCGATTATTGATAATTTCATTAAATGGGCTCGAATATGAGATACCCCATGTCTAGAACTTCTCGACTTTTGATGGCGATGAAGAACAATGTAAAACAAATACCAATTTCAGAAAAAGTGTCTAAACATCAAGTCAAATATTGCGGCCACCACCAATTCTGTCCCGCCTTATTACTTTAAGCTGTTACTACGCTGTGCACAGAGTACTGCGCAACAAAATATATGCACTTCCGTTAAATCGATTTTTCATACAGCTTGTTCCAAATTCCAAATTCCAAATTTCACATTAATATTGCATTTAGCTCCTCCTCAAATGACTTCTGAAGCATTCAATTTGTTCACAAAAGTAATTACAGGCTCAGATGCATCAATGCTTTCCAAGTTAAATTAACCATTGAAAACTCAATTGTCTGTCATCTCTCTTTTAAAGTTTCTTGTAATATTGTTATTTCGGTTTAGTAGCTAAACAAATTGACAAAATCATCCCTTATCATATGAGCATAAAAACGTTTATTTACGGAATAATTTGTGTACGTTGGCAAAATAATTGGCGATTTTCTTTTTTCATAAAGAGAGTTTTGAAGGCATCCATAGTCACCTAAGTAAGAGTGCTCCCGTCGACAGTGCCTGACTGAAAAGTACATTATGAACAGCGCCAAGTTGTCGCAACATGCATTCGATCTACAGTTTATAAACACAATTATCGGCTATGCTTCTTCTTTTCTCAGTCTCTCTCTATGGGAAATACATTCTTGAATACCTCCTGAGCTTCCGATCCTAATGAAATTTTAAGGGACTAAAATCGCCTTCGGTAAAACGAGGAAAATGAATAAACTTAATCTGGTTATTATAGAACTTGTATTCCAAATTTTTCTTGCCTTTCACCACTCTGAGATCGAAATGTTTATTCAGAGAGGCATCTATTTGCAGAACAGCATTATACATTAACCATTGTTAATGGGCACAGTATTCATAAACTACATTTAATTTTTTACCTTTGCATATTGTTAGAATACAGATTATAACGAAACCTTTTTTCGTGATATACACATCTTTTGGGATTGATGTCGTTGTAACCAACTAGACTACACGATCGAATTTTGGATAGTAGGGAAAAGTAATGGAAAAGGGAAACATTTTTTTAACTATGTAAAAATGTGCAAACTTATATACCAACTTTAGTGTATATACATAGCTATCCAGTTGTTATTGTCTCTGAAATCGACAATCAAATTTTACATCTAGCTTATTAAATCTTTGAGATTTATTTAAAAACCGTATTCTTTAATCGATAAATATCGATTTAAACAAGTAAGAACGTTTCAGTCGGGTGTATCCGCCTGGGCAATACTCAAAACTGTCTTAAATACTGTTGTTATTTTAGAAAAATATAGATTTTTCTAATTTATGGGGGAGTGAGGCGCATGGCCGAATTTTTTTGCTCGATCTTTTGATTAGATCATCCGAAAGCTGTCTGCCAAATTTAGTGACTCTAGCGATGAAGATATAGATTTTCATGGTTTACCCGCTCCCAAGATATGTACGTGGGTATATATATATATATATATATATATATATATATATATATATATATATATATATATATTCCAAGTTTTAAGTCTCTAGATTCAATAGCGGCGAAAAAAATGCGTTCATACGGACAAATGGGCGGACAGCAAGATGGATATTGCACCAACCCAATATACTCTTTTCACTTCGTGAACGAGTGTAAAAATACAACGGTATTTATGAAATGACAAACTGAACTTGTTTTCGCTAGATAAACGAGACCACAAGTGTCAAATTTAAAGTGTCTAGCTTTTATAGTTTCTGATATGGCTAGATTGCTACATTCATTTTCACAACTCTTACGCTTTTTACCCATTTGCATGTATGTATATACATATGTACATAGATGACTGTTTGTATTTTACAGATTTATTATTTATAATAACTTCTGCTAGATGTTTGTTGTGATCAGATTGCAATATCCATACCTGTCTTGGAGCAAATTTAATAAATGTGTCTGGGAGGGTATTCAACTTCGGCACCCCGAAGATAGCTGTTCTGTTTTGTTTTATATGTAAGTGATTGGACTTTGATTCAACCACTGTCACTGACAGTCACTCCATTGCCCGTTATTTGTTTTGGCGGTGGTTTGTGCGGTCGTGTTTTATTTGCCCAGACCTGTCGACCAAATGAAGCGCATAATACATCAAACACTCTTTAATAGGGGTGACAAATCCTTAGCGGCTGGCGAGGCTGATTACTCTATAAGTATCGTGAGCCAAGATTCAGATGCAAGAATCATCATCGCTGAAGCGACAACACCAGCACACATCCAGCTATTTCTTAATCAGTGACTCATTTTTTTCAAAAGCAATCAAGGACCTGGTTTGCTCTTGAGTTTCCCGTACATGCTGTAAAGGGTAATACAGGCGATATATGCCTTCAATGTTGAACACGTCTCTCGGGCTCTTACCTTTGATATACTACGATTTCTACTTTATTTTTCGAAAACTATCTTGTCATATAAGTTAAAACTGATTATAAGCTACGTAAATTAAAGTTCATTTGAATAATATATAAATATATAAAGAGATACGAATACTAATTGTTTGTTCTTCCCGATTAACCCCTTTTAAAATTAATTTTAAAAAATCTTTAAACGTGACTATTAAGTAAAAGTATCCCGTGGCTGCACGTGAACCTGAGCACTATGGCACGTGATATTTAAGGTGAAGCATTTAATTTCACATTTCCCCATAATTTTAAGCTATGTTGTGTGTAGTAGATATATGTAGTATATCTGTCACAGACGTTTTAAACGTTTTGCTTGCCCCTTGAATACCATAATATTCCTTAATACAAGTTCCTGTTAATTTTAGTCTTCGGTCGCTAAGAGCAAGACAAAGGATTATAATGGAATAATCTACTGTTTTGCAGGGTTCATGAATCAGATTTCGTTGGCTTGGTCACTAAGCTGTTATATTTGAATATTACTTAATGAACTTACACTTAATTATTTTTATTGGGAAGATGTAAACATTTCTTGCCATGATACTGCGAAATATCTTTAAAATCTTAAAGGCTTAGGGCAAGTGACACCAAATTTGGTATAAACATTTTTTTGTAGCATAGACTGATTGAGTGTATGATTAGGTGTTCACAAAGTGAAAAAGAGTATATTAGTTTTGTTAAGTGTCCGACTGACAGTCTGTTCGTTCGGCTTTATGCCAACTGCTTTAGAGCTAGACTTACTAAATCTAGTAGTTAGATAATTGATTTCTTTTCAGGAAATAAATCTATACCTTTTTTAAAATTGACAGTTTGAGGGACACTTATATAAGCATATATGTTTTATGTTATATTATATGTAATTTCAGTGTTTAAGATACTCGGAATATATTAAATCTTAGCGAAAAATAGGAGAATGATCGGATAATAAAATTTTACAATGTGTTTAGAAATATTGTATTGTATTCTATATATTATGTTCTGCAGTTTTAAAAATAAAATGGCAAATTGATACATATCTCAACAAATATAATACTAAATATGTGTGTTATGCGTTGATTGATGGATACGTCGTTCTTAGGGTCGAGCAATCTCGGCTAGAGACTTTTTACATTTTTTAACAAAAATTCGAAGTTCTATTTTAATGTCTAATATGGGAACGGTTGCAAGTAAAATCTTGATTGTGTACTTGAAAAATATATTTACAGGCTTATTTGTATTTTTGTAAAAGATTAAAATGATGCCTTAGCCAATGTGGTCATTAAGAAAATACCATTTTATATTATTCAGGGTCTTAAACTTGGATAAAAATGAGTGACAATAATCCAGCGAAAGGAATTGCATTACCAACAACTGATATAATTAGCCATACTGATATGAATAATATATTTAAATACCAATTATATGCATAAAGAGATAATTACGAAATATCATACTTCATGCTTGTTCGTTCAAATTCGGCGTTTATAATCCTTATCCGCATTATCCTATTTTCTGGGTAGGCTAATAATTCGATATGTTAATATTGAACACGCCACTGGGCAGAGTGCAGCTCATATGGCACTTTATCAGTAGAGCCGTGGTATTGGATAACCAAAATCAAGCCTCCCGCAAAAAAGCGACGCCCTTTGGTACAAACGGGCGACACGTGACCTTATTTATGCGCTTTAAGACATGACGAAACACTCTGCGGTACACTACAACACAAAACAACACAACACAACAGAGCACAGAGCACAACCAAACACAGCATCAACGTACACCGCAATGTGTGTTTTGCTTAGTTTATTCACAATGTTTCATCCCCGTTCCGAGTAAGTATTAACCATCCTATGATTTGTCCCCCTGCCGCCAGCCGTCGGGCGCCTGCATGTGCTCTGCGTTAAGTGGGATTTTGTGTGGAGTAAATTTTGGCTGAAGTGATTAGTGAGTACTTCATGCTAAAAAGTGAAAAGCCAAGTAGTGCGAGTGGCAGCGAGCGTCGTTTAGACGGCACGCATATGTTTTTCCTCGCTCTGCTCTGGCCGACGGAGCGCCGTCTTCTTTGTTGCTTTACGGCTGTAGGTCGCACACCTGAGTGGGTGAAACGGAAAATCAACAGCACAGCAACAGCGAACATTATTGAGGGCCGTGAATTGCCCTCGGCTTGTGTAGAAAACCCTATTCGAATATAACGGATACATTACGAAGTTCGGTCACGTGACCTGAAAGCAGTCATTTTAATTAAATTTATAAAAAAACAGTGCTGCGAAGTGGATAAACATGTGCGAGTGTCTTTTGTCAGCAAATTGTACATTATATCTTATAAGGACCGGTGCTAATAATGTAGGTTACTAAAAAGGTAAAAAATGGTGCAAAAGTGATATGAGCTAACAAGAGAGAACTTTTAATTCGGAGTGTCGAACATTATATACCCTTACACACAAATGCAAATGTAAGACTAAATTTCTTTACTAAGCCCTACAATTTTTAACTGCGGCTCATTACCGTCAAGATTGGTTAGAATATCATAATAAAGAAAAAAATGTTTTAAAAAATATAAATATTTATAGACCGATAGTTTGATCACGATAACTTTAAAAACTGAGAGACAGATCAAGATTAAGAATATATGAACTTTATAGGGTCGAAGATGTCTCCTTTAATGTGTTACACGTTTCGTTAAGAATTTTAATACTCCCTTAAGGGAATAAATAAGAACAGTGCAGTCGGTTGTTTCCGATTATATACTCTGTTCACAGTGTTAAAAGAATTAAAAACAGTCGACATTCATATTAATTTTCGGAAAAATCGACTTTTGAAATCCAATCTTCCAAATTTTGTGACTTTCTTTAACATTAAGTAAGATATAGATTTCGTTGATTTGCAACTTCTAGTGTAAGTTTCAGTTTTTGAACGAGTAAAGGAAGAACAAAAGGGCTTGAATCGAGAGTGTCCGATAGTGAAGATACTATGCAGGAAGTTAAGTATTGCCGTAAAATACTTTGCAACTTCATTTCATTCATTAATTCAGAAAAACTAATTTTTTGAATTTTCAAGTCATTTCGAAAATAATATAATAAAATCACTTAACCTACGCGTGCGAAAGGGAAACCTTCATTTCAAATAGACAGTTGGGCAGATGAACATGGCTAGTTCGAGTCGGCAGAGTATACATATGTATGTAAATAATTCTATATGGGGTCAAAGATGGCTTTTAAAAACTATTACAGATATTTGAAAAAAACCATTATTACCAATAAGTCTAATTTCGTCTTTATAAGTTAAGCACAGTCTTTCATACGCACAAATCCTAACCAACTTGAAATATGTGTATTTACACGTTCTCTAATGGCGCAGTTGAATGCGAATCAATTGCGATATAAGCTTGTTCGATTCTTAAGTATGCATAAACAGGTATTCGTTCGCTTTCTTTCATGTGCATGTTTTATGATGTTGAGTATTTTGTGTAATGCACTGCATAACAGCACACCAGCGGCGCCGCGATTTAAACTTATTAAATGATTTATATTAATGGCGGCATATCATGTTTCACGCGTAGTCAGTGTCCGTTTGCCTGCAAAACAAATTTGTCAGTGGGGGTCGGCACGCGCTCACTTTCCAATGAAGTTATCAGCAACGACAGTTCGGCGTGCGGAATCGCGCGCACTTATTGTAAAACGCAAGCATTGCTATGGGTTTGGCGCCCAGTGCGAGACTTCAAGTTATACCAATACACATACATATATATATACCACTGAATGCATACTTATGGGTAGCAGCACAGGTACCTACTTATATATACTTATATGTGCATGTATTCTTTTTAATCAGTTGTAATCAGTTTGTAATATTGTTGAGCATTTGTGTAGCTATAAATAAATATAAATATATGTACATCATGAAGGTATCATATTAAGGAATTTGTATTCAAGTCTTTGACTAATAAAAGAATTTTTGTTTGGCTTGTGAATAAGAAAGCGAAATTAAATTATTCTTTTAAAAATTGTTGCCTTGATATTTAAAACCTTCTAAACTATTCATTTGCCACATTTAACATTTTTTACATACTTACTTATTGGCATACAAAAGTTGGCATGCAATTCTTGTTTCTGGATAAAACCCATTTATATACATCCACAAGTTGCATTCGTACGGACAGACAGCAAGACGGTCATTGCAAAAACCCAATATATTCATTTCTCATCAGGTTGTAATTTAAATTTGGCTGTCAGCTCTTCTAAGCTCAGATAGATCCGTAAGGTTGTAAATACTAAGAATTTGTACATAGTCGGATTACTTTCTTCTGCCTGTTTGTTGGTTCGTAAATATTTATAATTGTGAAATTTGTTTTGTGTACATGGTATCTGTTAAGAATGCACTTCTGCAAAACATTGACTTTCTGTGATATTTTTCTCCTCATCTGCATTACGAGTGCCTTAACTGGGCCTATCTCTTACACATTTAGCTTAAAGCACAACTACAGGCAAATAAATGTAACATTGGAATTTCTAACTCCTCTGTTGCCACAGGCTGAAACATATCGCATTCCCACACGTAGTCAAATATATGCACCTAAATACAAAACTACGAAATGTACTACGCAACTGTTAAGCATCAGTTACGGTTTCGTGGCATTTCAATTTTTACGCACTTCTTGGACAATCTTGATGCCGAAACGCATCCTCAGGCGTTTTGTATTTAGACTCGATTTACAAAGCGAAATAGAGTATATTGGCTTTATGTAATGTCTGAAATATAAACTCGACTCTCAGGCAACGGGTAAAATCTGAAAATCAATATTGTCCACAGTTTTAGTGCTATAGCCAACAAAGTGGATATCAAGATAAGTGATATACCACTTAATAATTAAACCTAAAATATGTATATCAACCATGCCCATGTCAGGAAAGTTCTTTGCAACTCTATTCGGATACTTTTATATAGTCAATAGAGTATTTCGCAGTCAGTTTTATACAACTGCAACGTTTCTACTTGTTTCTCTTTGGTTGCTTTGAATATTTTAAAAGTATGTAAAAGAGTATAATATGGAAATATTTTTTTTGATACACTCGATTAGAATAATAATGTCTTTTTCTTATTTTTACCTTTTTGTTCAATATATTTACCAATAGTTCGTCGACACTTACTTAGTTATTTAGAGCGATATGATTTCGTCCGTTCGATATAAGTATATATGTATACATTCATATATTATTATATACGTTTACCGATCTTAAGCTATCTAAATTCAAAAGCTTGGGAAACTTTTTACAGTTGCTTCTATTCATTTTAACTGTCATGGTTATGCAAGTTATTATATTTTATTGCTCAGATAAGTTATACTAATTGTACAGTTGAAATTTTGGTTTCAATAACATGCAAAATTTCATGTTCCTTACCTGCAACATGGTAAACATTTCTGTATTGCAAAATATTCAGCAAGCAGCCAAAACCAGTTATTTTTGCTGTAAAATTGAACCATAAATTTCTAATGATGATATTGATCCAAGCATAAATCATTCTGAAGTCGACGGAACGCATATTATCCGATATTAAAATGATCGACGTGGGATGAAAGGTGTCTACTGCGTCCATGTGTTGTTTGCAGATATGAAGGGCTTCACTTGTTAATTGTTTGTTCACGGATTTTGCATTATTTATGATTTATTTCAATTCTTCATAATTTTAAAAAATATACATATCCCAACGACTATAAGCTGTACTCATTTCGGATATTCAGACTATGTAAGTTCGAAATACTATCAAAATACCTCAGACATAAGTGTAAAAAAACGAATATACAAAATACATTATATTTTCTCATATCAAAGTTGAGGGTATAAGAAACTGACACGATAGTTTTTTTGAATATGTATATTCCCATATTCGTGTTAGTGCATCGTTGTATGAAGACTGCTTTAGTAATTTAAAAATAAAAGACTTTTCATGTGCTGTCGTAAAAATTTCGATACTTAAATGCGAGTAGATCATTTTAACCACGCTAATAATTAGTAACCCTTTAATTATTTCATTGTCCAATTTATATTCCTTAACGATCTCTCTGGCATGTTTGAGTTTCGCATTTTGTATGTGTGGCTTTTAATTTCGGGATCATCATCTGCCAATCTGGAACACAGCCTTCGTTCGCGAACAGGTACTGAGCGTGCGCCGCCGACGCACTGCGAGGCCGTCGCGTCGCGTCGCATCGCGGCGCAACAGCTCAGCGAATGCTGCAGTTACGATTCGCTCGTTTTAATAATGGCAATTTCATTGGACTCCAACGCATTGATAATTTTCTCACATAGAAATCATTTCTTTTATCGACTAAGAGAGGCGCCTCACGCAATTCGGCATTCAAGTTTTATAACGTAATGAATATACGTGGAGAGCAGGTCCACGTTCTCAACAGCGCCAAAGTGAACACTTGCGGATAGAAAAATGCTTAGCACTAAAGAGACTAAAAGATTTTAACATAGTCCTCATAAAACTGGTTAAGTAGAGCAAAATATATGTACAATACATGAATACTTAATGATGACGTTAATGCGCGGTACCTTTGTTTCTAACGGGTAGATTAACCATTTTAGTACATCGTACAGTATATATGCACATGTTGAGACATTTAAAGACATACATCATAACCGCTCGCTCCCTGCCAAAGGCAATGTTCCAATTAGTTACAGGGACATCCTTACAAAAAATCCAAGTCACCATCACCACAAAAAGAGCAATTAGCACTGCGCGGTTTCTATATGAAAGTAGGTAAGACTGGCCAGGCCAAGAGTGGTCCAGGTCTAAGACATCGTAATTTACATTATACATAGATATACTCAAGCACATATATATCCCTAGAAGGAAATATGGTCCTCGATGACAAGCTTATTGGTAATGTTTTTGATACCATTTCATTAGCTTATATGATGACCTTACTGACATGTCATCGGCTGTGTCTTGCTTATTGAAATATTTGATGATATGTCATCGACCTAGTCTTGTGTGTCAATCAGGTACCGAAAATAAGAACTTTTGCTCTTTTCTATATATAAACAAGTCGGGTGTAACGACTGGCTGGGGGGCGTTCTAGTAGGCGTGGACGGAAGATCAAGGTCTCTCTCTTTTTGGGGGTGGTCACCAGAAATCTACCTACCAAATTTGGTGACTCTAGCTTTAAAATTGTGGGAAATATTTACCATTTATCGATTTGCGATTTGAGGTGTATCGACATGTTATCGATTTGTGAGCATACCGGTGGGCGAGACACAAAATCTTAACACTTTGTTTGAAGCAGTTTCACGTCTCTAGCTTTCTTATCGCAAAAAAAAAATAGTTGAGTTCATTCGGACAGACAGAAGGACAGACGGACGGATATTGCACAACTGCCATATTCTAGTTTGACTTCGTGAACGAGTTTAAAAACCATTTATCTAGACGAGCTAACTTATTGACTGCAGCTGACTAGCGCACACCCTAAACGGTAAGAGTTGAAAAACTAAAATGCTGAAAGAAGCTTCCTCGTCGACATCTTTGACCCCATAAATTATATTTAAATTCTAACCTTTTCCATCATTTATGCTGTCAATCTAAGATATTGCAATAACATAGAGTTTCGTTGAAATCTGGGAATATCGCCATGTTTTTTGAGAACATCTTGGAGATTTGAAAAGCTAGTAGGTATATCATGTTGTGTAGGTTCTCAAATGCTATAGACAGAAAAAGAATATTTCAAATTTTGCATAGCTTTCTCCGTCCCCCCGTCGTGTGTGAATGTGTATTTGTGTATGAATGTGTAGAAGAAAGTTTGAATATATGGTACGAAAACTCTGAGCTGGGTATATGCTATTCATAGTCGGGCACTTCCGACTAAACTACTCTTTTTATACCCTGAACCCATTGAAAGTGTGTTAATGGTTTTGTGCGAGAGCTAGAGACTACTGAGCTAGAGCTAGTTTGGTTTCTATAGTTCTTATATCCGATGCGGTTGTCTAAAATTGCCGATAATTCCCCCAATTTCCTGACCCTCCTTTTAAACCCAGGCTAGAGGTACACAACTTGATATGTATTGAAACGTATGTCTATCAAGATTATTTCACTTTTTGGATAGCTTCCCAGTTGCCAAATTTGCATTGTGTGGGTCTTTAATGATCAAAGTACGGAGTTCGCGGAGTATGTTTGTGTGTGTGAATGATTATGTTTATGTTCGGCTCGAAACTGCATACAGGGTATTTCCTAGTCAGGCATTCCTGGAGTGCCCTGCTGCTTTTTTTGTGAATTAAGTTAAAATGATCTATTTAAAAGTATCTTATAGCGTTTTTTTAACACGTAAAGCAATTAAAAAATAATAAGTATATATGTAGTATATATAGCCATGTCTGTCTAATTTGATTCGAGTCGGATAATAAACGTAGTATTCAAGAATCAAATTTGTATAGTGCTAACTAAAGAAAGAAGGAGCGAGCAAAGTGTGTCAGAGGCAGTCGCAGATAGGTACAGGGAATATCCTAGTCGGACACTACCGATTGGAGCTCTATATTTGTATTAATCTAATGGAAATTCAATGCAATTGTGTTCATGTCTTCTTCACATGTAACATACATATGCAAAATAATTTGTTGAAGAATGGCCTTTTTAGAATTTAAAAATAAATCATTTGTACATAATATATAATTGTTATCGCGAAGGTTAGTTCATATATTAATGTTTACTAAACTTACATATATCGTACATTGCATCTTGGGACTTGGTACTCATGTACCAACAGTAATCCACTGCAAGTAAACACAGCTGCAGATGTTTTTTATCTCTCGGCCTCATATTTAAATGGACCGGTGCTAGCCTGTTGGCTGTTCTCTTTCGGGTTGCGCTGTCGGGCTGGGTTGCAAAAAAAAAAAAAAAAAAAATGAAAAAAAGAAGAGCGGATTAAAGGTGCACACGAGCACAGCCGTAGGAAATATGCTGTAAACATCCGCCTGCTGCAACTGCAACTGAAAATACATACTTATATACTTTGAAAACAGCAATGGCCAGCGCAAGGGGCTATGGCCACAACGAGCGCGCACATCTTCCCCGCGGCAATTGGACGTCGTGCAACATTGCAGCAGCCTTTTTGCAGCATTGCTTGGCTCATGGTCATGATTCGTGTGCCGTTGCCGTTGCCGACGCCGTCGCCGTCGCCGTAGAGAGGTATAGCTGTGACTTCTGCAATTGCCGAGAAGCGACGGACGCATCTACCAAAATTTGAATCTGTCTGCAACTGAGGACTTAACGAATATGAGCGAAGTAGCCTCCGGCCGTTCGAAAATATTACTACACTGCGCTGAGTATGGTGTATATGCCTTTTTGCGAGGGAATGTAAAAAATGTGTGCTGATGTAGTTACAGATTCAAATACTCAATCACAAGAGTAGCATTTACATGTACTTTGTATTTCTTCTATACTATAAGTACAGACTGTGCCATTCGAGTTAATAGTAAACAATTTCATATTATTTCGATATTATAAGATCAGTTTTAAAGTATAGCAATGTTTGTGTATCAATATGAGTATAATAATCCAGATCAAAATCACATCAAAATCGTCATTTGTATACATATACATACAATTACGATTGTTAGGCTAATAAACAACTCAATTTTCTTAGTTTCAACTTTTCTTAAAGCCTATCAATTCTGTTTATTTATTAATATACTTACATTGTTTAAATGTACATAATGAACTAATCGGCTTGATTCTATCTATATATCGGGCAATTATAATTATTGCATGTGTAATACTGTACAAAAAATTAGAAATTTTTATCATTTCTTATCAAGACTTTTCCTAGATAGGTTTACTAAACTGTGCAGCTGCCATTTGAACTAAATAATATTCAAAGGTTAGAACACATATTCAAAACACACACAAAATGACAAAATTCTTTACCTTTAAGTTCCCATTTATTTATAATCAAATCCCAAAGTTCAACTTTACGTTTTTAGTTACAAGTCTAAGAAAATTTACTTTGAGAATAATGACTAATGACATGATTTTTGAATGCCCAGTTGTGACAAGTAACATTTTCTATTGGATTGTACTCTTTGTGCTCACAATAATTGTTTCTTTGTCTTATTCTTAGAGTGGTAAACAACAAACAAACATAAAACATCTCAGTATATGAATATAGTTCTAGATAAACAAGTTAATAGATTTTTGAATAAGATATTCTAGCCGTTTCACAATTTACCTTTTAAGAACGTTGCAGTCAGATGTCGGTTGTGAAAAACTTCCATATAGTGGGATTTAATCACGGACAACATATCTATCAAGGATATATAGGATTTACCGATTTGTGAAGGCGAGACTTAAATATTTTCGGCAATTACTTTTGAAAATTAACGCACATTACAAACCGATACCCACAGGGGGTTGTATTTTTCATAGTGTTTTCCTTCCTTTGGAAAATTGGCGTAAGCTGTTGTATGAAATCATTTTTGATGAATTTGATTTTTAAAGATTTCTCTGATGGTCTTTTTGGGGAAGTTGTGCTTATCAGGTCGGTTGGAAACACATTTTAAAAGCTATACAAACAATTTTGGAAAACCTAGCAACGGCCAACCACTTACTGTAGATTTCGTTTGCCACTGCAAATTACAAAAATTTTAGCAATTCTAAATTTAAATCTTTATTGTATAACTATTTAAAACAATTAAGAACAATTTTTAACTATATATAGCAGCGGGACCATTTAAAATATAGTTTTGAAACAACTTCTGTGTTTGTGATTTCACAGTAATGATTATAGCGTAGAAAAGCTTTAAATTGATCAATAAAAAACTTGAATAGGTACATTTGTTGCAGTCTATGTGTTTTAAAACTGTTACTACACAAATATCTTACATAATAATGTAGTTTGACTAGAATTAGGCAACAAAAAATTTTACTAATAATCTTTTTATAATAATAAGTTCAATGAATTTTTAAGTTTTGTAAAACTGTAAATGTATTAAAGATCGCATTGTGTATTTATTTGATTGGAAAAACGAATTAAATGTGAGTAGATAAATTCTTATTGTAAACTAAAAGACCAACAAAGCTAGGGTGTATTTTTGTCGTAAGGACCAAACAAGCTAGGATATATTTTTTTCGCAAGGACCAATAATGCATAGAGTGTATATAAAATAAAACTGAAATGTTATGAAATGGTTATGAATTACACTCCATTCAATGTTAGTGTGCAAATTGAATTTAATGTTTATACACATATAAAAAATTGGTTTAGGGTATAAAGAGAGATTTTTTAAAATTGATATTTCGGAGCAATGTCAGTAAATTTAACGATTGTCTGGAAGTTGTTTCTTTACTGATAGTATGCAGATATAATTCGCTATTACACGCCAACTAATTTGGGTGAAAATAAGTTTACAATTCCTAAAGTTAATAAAGGTATTGAAAGCACCAATTGTAAAAGTCGTGAGTTTCAACACGCTAGCTTACTCCTCCACTGTACAAGCCGACAATCGTATATATGTGAGTATAGACTATGTATGTGAATTCGAGTGCACATTTGTATATGCATGATGGTGTGCACACACATGTTTACCTTCTTATGGATGTAAGTATGTACTGCAAGCGGCTTACTTGTCCCTGCGATACTGCTACAGAGCAGCAGTAAATGACGAGGCCCGAAACGGGTGCTCAGGTGCATTATCCAATTGCAGCGCTGCCGCGCCGTGTTCGACCCTCCTCCACTTAGGCGGCTTCATTGCAACGGCACGATTTATGACTGCGGCTGCTCATTTGTGGTCGCGGCAGGCGAACGATCGATGATCAAGCCGCCATTTTTTGTTACGATTCGGATTCGCGATACCAGATGCCCTGCTCGCTTTACGAAACAATATTGATTTTTAGTCTTTGCTGCCGTACCGCATAAATCGTGATGCACAGCACACTGGTCTCTAGTCACCGGAATGCGAACCAAAGGCTTATGTACACTACATGTGGATACACCAACCCCATACATACTTACAAACATATACTATATCACACACTGGGTAAAGGGGCAAAGATACTTCCTAATTTTTATGTACATATGTATAAGAAGGAATGTTTACATTTTTTATTTTTTATTTTTTATTTTACACTCAAATGTTTGTGGCTGTCGGCGGCTGTTCTGATGTCGGACAGCTAGCTGAAAGTGGCAGCTTTCTCCGGGACAGAACGTAAGACTGGAACTGAAGTTTGTACCAGTGTGCGTCTTTCCAGCTCCGTCTAGCGAGCCTGAGCACCCAATTTAGGATGAGGCCAAAATGCAAAAGCCTCGGGTCCAACTCGTGAACGCCGCAGGATGTTCATGACTGTTGTTGTGGCTGCTGTCGTTCGTGGCAGTGATTGTAAATGCTTCTTTATCTGCTCGCAGTGTGGCACAAATGCGCGTAACTGCAGTACAAATACACACACATGCATGCGTCCTCATGTCTCATATAATCATTTCTTGGCTGTGTGAACATTAAAGAAGTTTAAAGTTTTTTTCCAAACATCCAATGAAATCAATATGAATTAATATACGAAAATTTCCGATACGTTAGCATCGCTTAGTAGTTACAAAAAACTGCTTTCTCGACTAGCATATACCCTGTGACCAGTGACGAATTGCTAGTCACAAGCTGCACTTTTAAGTCAATATAGGCACTTCAACATTCTTTTGTTGTACATTGTTTCTCCTTATCTTGAATAAATTCTATGTTTAGCCGATTGTTTGATATTATATATTCAAAAAAAGCTTTTTTGATCGGTGTATGCAATACTCCAAACTTGAGATCTTTAACTCTTTTAAATTTTGAAATATGTTTAAAGAGGAAAAATGCAAAATATCGATATTTATCGGCTTGGAAGTTTATAAAAGTTTAAATAAACCTTATCTGCATTCATACATACGGACAGATGAGCATACGAACCTGGCCCTGTTTGTCTCTCACATAAATTTGCACAGCTTCATTATCCTCTTTTAATTGGGAACACGGTGTAAAAACTGCAAAAATACATATAATCATGTAAACTTATAACAAACTATCATTGATGAACATGAAAACATAACATATATTTCTCGAGGATACAAATTTATTGATAGGGCTTGGCATTTGTGGAGTACGAGCAACCCTGTGATTATTAGAGCTTTAAGTGCACTATCCCTAAAAACTGTAAAACAAGAATATTTTTTCTAAAACGTGCGCCTGAGGGAAGAAGCACGTTCCCGATGTAGATAAGTACGATTCGGAGCTAGTGCTGGACTCTTACAAGCATTCAATTTTATTTTCAGGGATCAAGATCAAGACATAGGCAAATAAATTAATAATAATATAAATTTCGTTTGGCTGTTCGTCCGTCTATCCGCATGAACGGAATAAATCCATATCTCCTACAATCTTAGACCTAGAGTCACCAAATTTTCCCGACAGTGTTCGGATGACCTCCTCTAAAAATCAAGCCGAAAAATTTCGTCCACGTTCCAAGATAACAATAATAATTGAGAACGTTTTCGACTGATTTAAGCTGTTATTATAGTGTGAACGAGTACTGCGCAGTCGGTTACACCCGAACGCAACGTTCTTACTTGTTTTTTACTATAGTTAAAATATTATACTTTCACTTAACTTGCAATTGTGCAAATGTATATAAGTATGTTCGATACATTTTCTGTTAAAGTTTCATCTCACTATATAGAAATCTTTCCTTAATTCCATTCTTTTATTGCCTATATCATATCTTGATTCAATGTTTGTTTTGTGTGGATAAACGAAATTCCATACTTATATTATAAGAGAAGGTATTATAAATGGACTGTACCTATTAAAAATGGTAAAAAAGAAAAATGAAAACAAAAGATGAAATCTCCAAGCTCATAAAGTAAATATATCTTTGGCAGCATCATCATCCAAATCGGTCTAGCCATCTGTCCGATTGTCGGTCGCTATGGAGATTTTTAGCTGCGGCTGTATTTTCATACACCAATCTTAGCATATAGGTCAGATCAAGATATTTTTATTTTATTGAAAACTGAGGAAAATGGCGTTACGATAACACAACAAAAACTAAAATTAATTATAAATGTATTTTCTTTCGTGCTAGGCTTAAGGAAGGCAAATCACAGTCTCATCGGATAGATATACTACTGGTCCTGCGTTTTTTTTCAAGTAGGTTGAAAAGTTAACTTTTTGTCATAACAGCCATAGTTATCAAATTTCAAGACAGATATTCAATAATCGACAAAACAACAATGAGTACATTTTGATGTATAGCTTTTAAAATGAGTTTGAATCATATTTGGTGATCCCCAATTTTTAACGGAGATTTTAAAATTTTTTATGATTCTCGTTCACGAAGTGAAAAGAGTATTTTGAACTTGGACAACGTCCGTCTTCCTGTCCGTCCGTCTGTACATTTGAACGCAATTTTTTCGAAGCCATTAAAGCTAGACACAGCTAGAGACAAAGAAAGCTAGAGACAAGTACAGTGCTAAGCTTCATTAGTTATTAGTATATTTTTCCCTTAGTTTTAAAGCTATATACATAAATATTTTTGCGACAGATTCCCGTTGATCTACTCTGAAGATCTCGTTTTAGGGTGCACCCAAATCGATAAAATCGATGCATCTTCCTTAGCTTTAGCTAGATACATACATTTTTTTAAACATATTACTGATGACCTCCTCTAAAGGTTGCATAAAAGTTATTTGGATATTTTTCCAAAATAACGGTAATAGTTACATAGCTATTGTAAAAACTTTGCATAATCAAAGCAGCTAAAGTTAAATTGGTCAAACATTTAGATTTTGTATGAAACTTTATTATTTCTAAACATTATGGTTAGTATATATTTTTGAATACGATACATCTGAAATATAGCTTCAAAGTATAGGACAGTTATTTAAAAATTTTGTAGTTGTGTGAAAGCACATTTTTAATTTGGAAAATATCTTGACTTGAATTTCACACTTTGGAATAATGCTGCTTATACTATATGTAGTATATATGAAATGGAAAATAGATAGAACATTTGGAAGTTTATCGCTGCACAAAATGTTGGATTAAATTTGATTACTGTACGTTTTATAGGATCAGCTATAGAGTATTTAATAATCGTCTGTTTAAAGCTAATTGTTCTTTATTTTAATGGAGCAAGTAAGCTTATATGTATGCAATTATATTTGAAGTTTCACATATTCATACATATATAGAAACGTACATACAAACATAAATAGACATTATTTACTATATGTTATATAGTATATTACACATAAATATGTATGTACATACATACATGCATGTTTCCCTACTCGTATCATTTTTGACATAATCACTCTGTGATGCTGTGTAAAATAAACCCCTGGGCGAAAATGGTAGGGCACTCACCACTGGCAAAACACATTGCCAAGCGTCCAATGCTGAGTTTTTCCCAGTAGCATAAGTTACACCCCTGAGGGCAAAGTGTGCTGGCAACCCCAGCTTTCTATATTTATGTATGAGTTTTGCAACCACTGGGCTTATATACTCATGTACTTGTACAATACACAAAACACACTCACACACACATACACCTCAATATGTATCAGCCGCAGAGTATATACATACATATTCAGATTAACACATGTGTGCGTACATATATATTTATATACACATGTCTGTATATATGCACGCTAGTATGTACATATGTACATCTGTATGCTTGTATCTACTAGTTTGTATGTATTTATGTGCACATATGCAGAGGCTGCGCTGTCGACGCAACGGCGATGCCGCTGACGCAGCCTCTGGGTTCGGCCCATTGTCTAGTAGTCAGCTTGAGGGGCGTGGTTTCCGAAAATATAAATGGCTGTGGCTGTAGTTGATGCTGTTGCGCGTTTTAACTTGAACACGACTACCAGCAAGCAGCCACGAACACATTCATACATACATATCCTAAGTGGTATTGGTGGCGGCCAAGATTGTTACAGCCGGCTCTCTTTTCAGAAAACAACTCTTCGGTGCAGCAGCTTCAGTTGCGAATGCTCTTAAAAAGTGGCTTGCTTTATAAGTTCATCAGGTATAAACCGTTTTTCAATCGAATTCTGGTTCATTCATATAGCAAAAGTGTCTATGTTTTCTATATGCTCACACAATTAACGGGTTTTCTTATTAGTCAATACAATTCAAATGTTGGGTAAAAATTTACAATTTTGTATACAAACAGAATAGTCTTTCTTTTGAAATCGCAAGTTATACGTATAGAATTAAATTGAACCGAATTTGAATATTTTATTTACGGTTTGGACTTGGCTCTGATTTACCCGAAAGAAAAACTCATGCCATAGGGCAAATCAGATTTGAGGAGTTCGGTTCCCAACCGGTTTGCAGCATGCACGCGCTCTTCGAGTTCGTAACACCACTCTTGGTCTTTTCTCTTAGGTAAGAGAGTCGAATCGCGTTTTTGAAAACCTGCTCCGGGGAGGGTCAGCGCCTTAATGTACGTGTATGTGTGTGCTACGAAAAGTGTGTGCGGCTCACAAAGCGGCGAGCGGACTTTGGGATTTTATAGGTTTTTACGCACATACATACACAACATAACAAATACATGAGTGTGTATGTATATGTGGGAATAAAGTGTGCGTGTGAGATTGCATGTGTATGCGTGTGCGTGTGTGTGTGTTTATGTATGAACACATCTGTATTCAAACAGCAGCATCGTCAGCATCGCAATACATCCCCTGAAGGTTTTTACGTCCAAACAGAAAATTTAGTTCAGTCGAGAACTACCGTCAGTGGCTGCGCAAAGGCAGAAGTTTATTTGCGGGTTTTTCGAAAAACCAACTGAATATTATGCTGTGTGTTCGACATTTCTTACGATTGCAAACAGCTCGAGTAAAAATTACGTTTTGTGATTGTAAGCATCCACCCACGTCTACTCAGTGCACCTGTAATTGCCATCACTTTCACTTCGGATAAGTGACACACACACATACAAATAGTCACGGCGGTGTGAATATACATACATATACTTACAAATAAACATTTATATAAGCATGTACTCATATGACTTATAGTTGCCTTATTCAGTGCCAAAATAAATCTATCTACTGAGCGATTGTACCTGTTTTGTATTCTAAACGAGCAAAGTGTTATACTAGTGACAGTGAAAATATACATATACGCCTAACAATAAACAAATTCATTTTCAACGAACATACTTATGTAACCGCAATACAAGGGATCCAACAACCAAACAAAAATGCATATCTTACACCGGACCAATGACCATCAATTTGAGGATCAAAAGTTTATGATGGTAAGATCGGAGCATAGTTAGCCAACCATTCGTTTTTTAATTGCATTTTAAACACGGCTTTGATCACCGGGGCAAGCATAATCGGTATGCGAATGTATGTCAAACTAGCCATCGACCCGTGAGACTTGGATAATGTCCTAGGAAACGTACACACTGACCAATTACCTGTCAGCCAGAATCAGTATCAGTGTATCTGTTTAAAATACTTAAAATCTGATATTGAACCACTAAAGCCAATGGGGTTGTGTGATCTCTGATTGACATAAAAATTTCGTGCACGCAAGCGCTCAGGGTAATTACCATACAACTTCAAGTAAGCCATGTCTGCGATCTTAGCAGATTGATTACCATACATTTTAGCAGCTCAGCTAAAGCCCAATTTATAATAATAATGGAGCGCACTTAACGTTGGAATTCTGAATCCCCTAAAAGGCTAAAAGGGCCTGCTACATAAAATAAAGTATTATCTGCTAATATTACCAAAGCTTTCTTTTAAACTTTTAAGAATTCATATTTTCGATCTAGGAGGACTAGGACTGAATATATATATATATATATAGTATATAAGACATTCGTACAGAACATGAATCGACTGATATACCATTTGCAATTAGTATTCTTAATACTTGAATATATATTATATTTGAATTTATATTATGATTATTAAAGACGGCTTCTGCGCTGCGAACCCGATGGATCTATTGTACCAAGCTCATCCATTAACCCAGCTTGAAAGCTTAAATCTTCAGAATTTATTCTATGTATTAATTTGATGGGTGCATTTAAGGTTGGATTAAAAAAAAAAAAAGATTGGTCTGCCAATGTTTTCCATAGCTGTTGCCATAGCTCTTAGAGGGTTTAGGAACGGCCATTTTATTCGAGTAGACGTATCCACAGTCTGGTATAACAAGATAATCGCGGCATAAAATACATTACATTTTATTTGTTGCAGTTTTCCTAAAAATAATTGAATATAACAAAACATATGCATACATACAATAAATTTGTCTTATTTCTTATTAACTTTTTGTTTTTAAAACTTTTTGGCGATTTGTTTTTTATTTTAACCATTGAAAATTGCATTGGCCTTTGGATAAACATAACAACTAAACAATTAAATCAAACAAGTAAAACTAAAGCGTTATAACAGCAAAACATGAAAAAAATGAAAATGAATTTTGATAATTGGGTCGGTGACTAAAACTGTAATCTCACGTAACTGTGAAATTAAGAAATACAGATTTATGCAATAATTTTTAAATAATCGGAAATTTAGCCGCCAATTTTTATAGTAAGCTTGAAGAAAATTCGATTTTTGAAATTTATCTGCACGCTGGCAATAAACTTTAAACAATTTATTTGGCGCGGATATATAGGAGTTCATATTACACAAAAAAAACCAGATGGACAAACTAGGATGGCATTTAACAAATTAACTTCCGTTTTCGGAAACATATGTAAACAATTTTTTTCTTTCATTAATTTTCAACTAATATAGAGGATCTAAAATCCTTTAAGCTTTAGCTATGTATAACTAAATTTTGAAAAGTTT
Organism: Drosophila colorata; assembly: GCA_035041545.1. NCBI lineage: Eukaryota > Metazoa > Arthropoda > Insecta > Diptera > Drosophilidae > Drosophila > Drosophila colorata. The sequence continues at coordinate 140,482 of JAWNLD010000611.1, read as the reverse complement.
TCATTATTCCAAATCAGAAATGGAAGAACAGGTATCTTGAGAAGTCCGAAATTAAATACGCTTGCAGTGTTTTCTAACAAAATTTTATTTTCGACATATTGCTCCTAAAAAGTATATGATTTATTATTCCGTAGGCAATAAGTTTTGTATAAATTTTAGGCACATAGTGAAGCTAACAAGTAATAACCTATATGTGAAAGCGGGAGTACGCGTATTTGATTGACTTTATAGTGTTGTGTATTGAATTCAAATCAAACTCCCCGAAATATATAGATTTCTTCTGTTTGTTCGCCTCCTAGTGGGTAGACGTGGACATACTACACGGACACTTACATATTCAAAAGCTTCAAAAAAAGGGGTTTACACGAATGGACGGCCAGACGAACGGATAACGATAAAACGATAACGATATTCTCTTTTACTTTATACGCTTTGTGAACAGAATATAATAATAAAAACCTCTGATAGCGAATAATAATAAATGAATTAATTCCCTCTAAGGTTAGATAGGAGCTGAGAAACCAAACATGGATTGAACTGATTTAAAATATTCATGTATTGATCTAAAGATCTATATTTACATAAATACCTTAAAGCTATTCAAAGTCAATTTTGTATAATTTAATACTTTTTTTATGTATGAATAAAAATCGCAATATCAAATATTGTCAGCCATAAAAATAATTGTTTTGCCACGCAAGCGGTTGACATACTATGAAACGAGTATCTAACCGTTGGGAGTTTCTGGCTGCTACGTTTTTATTTGTCTAGAGTTCAGAGTATGAAATGGAGCAGAACGATCTTATTCGTGCGTCTGGAGTTTACATTGGCTACGTTTATCCACCCCCATTCAATTAGTAAAATTATATGGTTTATCGGCATTCCAAGAACTTTTTGATCCCTGCTCAAAAATATAGGGTAAAATGACGGGGCAAGGGCCAAAGATCAAAACAAAAACACAACAAAGAGGCTGTGCAAAAGTCATCGCCCACAAAAATTATTTCGCATAGCCGTTGAAATGGGTATGCCGAATGTGTTAGCGTTATCTCCCTTAGTTAGTCGTTCTGAAGACTGGCTGCGCCAAATCAGGTATAAGTTTCTCGCGTGATGCGTTGCCAAAATAATTTATGAGATTGAAGCACAACAAAACTCAACGTAGCGCCCAATTTGCGTGCGATTTTGATATCTGCAAAACTGCAACATACTGATAAAAAAAAACATAAATTTTTAGGTTTATATAAAAAAAAAAGTGATTTTCACGATCATAAGTAACATTTCCATAAAAAAAGTTCTCAAATTTGGTATTAATGGTTCAGTGTGTATGGAAAATTTGCGAATAAATGTTCAGTGTGTATATAAAATAAAGAACTACGTAAACTCTCAACGAAAATGGACCTAACGATCCTGGTGGCCATATCCTGCTCACTTCAAAGTTAGAAAAATGCTCGAGAACTTTCTTTATTTCGAAAAGAAGCTCTGGTTTATTTAATTAATTTGACATTGACATGTTATTATTTGTTTAATGAAGGAAATGATTTTGATTTAAAATAGGTATGTGTACATTCTTTTCAATAAAAAATACATCCTCTAAAAGAAGCTTAGTTGAAGCAAGGCCATTTCTGTGAGTCAGTTGAAGCTTAAACTACAGGATTCTTATTTGTCTTTCTGTTAATTTTAGACAAATTTCTTTGAGTGACATTATTTTACCTTAAAGATTTGGTTAAAGCACAGATTATTAAATCGTGTTAAAGTCAATTTATCGTCTTGTACAAGGTTTTTTGTTTATAATTCAGTTGAAGAATTGTTTTAATTGTAAAAGAATAATAATATTTGACGCCCAATTACAATGATATTGTAGAAATACAGATATGGTATATACCCCGTAGATTGATCTGATTGTAGACAATTTTATTTGTTTACTTTGCAAACAAGGTAAAAACGCAAGTAGTGGTTGTACCGATTTGAATGGATTCTTTTGCCGCAGTTGTAGCTAGAGACTTGCAACTCGGAATATATTTATAATCGCGAAATTCTATATCTTCGCCAGTTTTACAGCTAGCGTCACCAAATTTGGCAGATAAACAGTAGTCTATCAGTTGCCGACTTGCTACGAATTTTGGTTTTGTTGTTTTTACATGGAAATCAGAATATTGTGCAGTTTCAACTGACTGCAAAATTCCTACTTGTCCAATAATGTAAAAATCCTTAATTCTTTATTTCTATGCCTCCAAACTAATATAACATTTTCTTTGATCTAATACAAATATTTTTTAATTTAAAGTGTGTACTAAAAGCTCTTAAGGTTCTCTATCTTTACCGTTTAACAAATAAACACCTTTACTAAAAAAATAAGGCTTACCTATTATTACCCCATTTTCCCAAGAAGAAATTCCATTTCGTACTTTTTATCACTTGTTTATGGTAAGATGAGCTCTAGTGTCTTGGCAAAAACAGTTAAAAACCATTGAGCGACAGTTTCTTCACAAGTATTCTTTAAAATTGAGCTGAACCCGCACACTAGGGCGTAAAAATCGTGAAGAACTCTAAGCAACTTGTTATCAGCGAAATAGTTTCATGTCACCTGATGAATGCAGAATTACTGAAGGATCAGTCTTTTGATTGCTCGTCTGTAACACGTCGTTAATGAACTGTCAATGTTCACGTAAATCACAACTGAAATAACTGGCAAGTTAAACGCCTTTTAATATAGAAGCAAGGCCTGAGACGTAAAGAAGAAGAATGCGTCCATCGGTGCTACGTTTAACAACTTTCTTCCATCAGCACAAAGCATCCTTTGCAGACAGCTGATCCAAGTTAAAGCACACCAATCAAGCCAGTAATGCCCGCGGCTAGAGGCAAGAGTAAACACCTTTGCAGCCCACCTGCGAACTACTTCGAACTAATTAATATTATTAGAGAATTTTCTAAGTAAATATTTAGACAAGTGTTCTTGTCTATTGTTATACACTGTACCCATTAAAAGAGGGTCGACCGATTTCTGAGAGTATAAGAGCCAGAGACATTTTGAGAAATTTAACTCTCGTACGCAGATCAATTATTTTAATTATTATTTTTTACAATCACCCTTTCCGTTTTTTATGAATATCTCAGAGATTATTAGGGCTAGTGACTTTGGCTTATTTGAAGGTTTTTCTGTAGGGTGCACATATCAAAAATGTATCTCTTTGCCGGTTTTTCGGTTCCTTTGCACTGCACTAAGGGGCATTAACTTTGTAAAACACAAAGCTTATAACTTGAAGAAATTCAACGTGTATTCAGATTCGCAGACACACAATAAGACAGGCGTAGTATGCAAACACGAGTAGATATCATTATGAATATGTAAGTGCTCCTTTCCAACATCGCATCAAAATTGATTTCATTTGCAAAGAGGAAATTAAAAAGTCCACTCAAAATGAAATTGAAATGCAAGATAAATGTAAATTTTCGCAACGCGGATGCGAACTTCGAACGATAGCAAGTGTCGAAACTGCGGCGTGTGTTAGGCTCGTGGCAAAGCAGAAATCGGCTTGTTCGGGAATACGCCAGTCAAGAAGCCAAGACGAGAACCGAGTGCAGCCTTGCACCGGCGACCGAGCTGCAGATCGCAGTGGTTTTTGCCGTCGAGGTTGGGTTGGTGTTTAAGCCGGTCTGCTGTCTGCCCGAGTCTACCTGGATGACTGGCTGGTTGCTTGGCAAATAAATTCTTATTCTGCTATTCGTCATAAACCTGCTAGAACACAAGCCACAGTCCATATCCCTCCACAGTCCCTCCATTTTCACTTGATCCTGAGTTGTGCGTACATCCCGGTTGAATACATTTATGAATGAGTTTTACTACTTCATTAAAAAGCAGATGTCGGCCTCGTCATGACAGTGGGAGTGAAAGAGGGCGAAGGGGCGAGGGGGCAAAGTCTGCTGAAGGCAGTGGAAGAATGAGAATGAAGTGAGTACGAATGCAGCCAGGGCACAAGGAGAAGCGAGAGCGTAATAAACAAAAATCGATTATCGTTCTCCACGTATTTTCATTGTTGTTACGAATATTATATTTAGAGTTGAACGGTTCCTCTTGAATTCATTTAATTTATAGCCGAAACTCTTTTAGTCCATCCTGCAGATCCAACTCACATAGTTGTACCGGACGTCCAGCGATGGAGCGTTCTATATAAAACAAAATAGCATATGAGGGCCTACGCTTTTCTCTTTAATATTCAAATTACATCCGGCATCAATAACCACATATCAACACATATTGAAGTTCAATTTCTACAGCTGCACAAAAATAAAATGTGCACATTCTGTTGGACAAAACCCATACAACTTATCATAACTGTTACCAGTCAATTTCAATATGGAAATATATTGCCTTTAGGAACCTATTATTTACGATCAGTACACAGTACTAAATATTATATACTTTTGTACCTGTACACGGTATATAAGAGACAGCTCTTATCACTTTCTCAATTTTGTATGCATTAAAATTCACCTGAAATCATGTTTGTGCTGCCCATTTTAAAAGTATGGACGCAATATTGTCATCGGGTCGTGATCAGTGCTTTCGGGAAATAAGAAATTTGTTTGAAACTAAGCCTCTCCAAATATTAGAGAACTCTCATATGTATGTATTGTACATGCCTAATTGGCAGTTTTAAAATATAGGCCTGCCAGCAGCCGAAAAATTGAGCAAAAGCATACGCGAAACAGTCGAGACCTGGAACATTTTCGGTTAAGTGGAACGATTTGATGTAGTAATTTTAGTAATAACGGCAACAGACGGATGCCAATTTGTGGCCACAGCTACTGTTTAACTACTCCAAATTGTTACGTCATTGACGAGGAATGCGAATGAGCCCATATTTTCCCTCGTATGAGTTCTTATGAACATAATCTGTGCTCCCGCACTTACACCTGTATGTATTAATTGCACTATTGAACATGACTATGTGCAGACGGTAGTTAAAAATATTTATATATATTTATATTTATTGATTAAAAAGTTTTCAGATGAATGTTATAGCCTTGCTAATTTTGTAGGAAAAGGAAAATCTAGATTCATACTTGGTCAGAACGTCGCACAGTACAACAGATGAATGCGAAGAGGAGCAAACCACACTGCATGTTAGACAACCCTTACCAACCCCTTAGATTATTCGACAAAAATTATGCGCAATCTTTAAAAACTGAAAAAAAGGATCAACAAAAATTTATGTCTTGGATTGGAGTTCGAACATTGGACGTACCGCGACTATAAACAGCGTGTTAGACAACATCGCCACCAACCACTTAATTTGCTTTGTGACAAAATTCAACTTAGGTTATCCAACAAGAATTATAAGACATCAGTAAGGACTGCAAACAAATTCTAATGATGACGAAAAGTAAAATTGTTATTTAGACTAACATTACTTATTTTACTTGCTTTATGCAAAAAAAAATATAATAAAAAGTAATTAACATGCATAGAAAAAAATTCTTGCTTGAAAATGTAGATTTTTTTTAAATTGTGGGCGTAGTCAACAATTGTTTGTGCGATTTTTAGGGGAGGTCATCAGTAATTTGTCTGTAATTATATGCATCTAGCTTTAAAAATTAGGGAGGTATATAGATTAAATCGATACGCCAGTATGCAAGTATCTGTTAAAAATTTAAAGTCTCTAACTTCAATAACGGCGAAAAAAAATACGTTCATACGGACGGAAGGCAAGACGGACATTGCGCAATCCAAATATACTCTTTTCCCTTCATCCATTTTACTTAAAATATAAATTGATTGTGTTTCTTGAAGTATATTTTTGATTTTCCTTATCTTACTTTTAAATCTTAAACTGTGGTTAACATTGTAAAAGGACATAAAATACACATAAACATTAATAACTACCTAATAAGGTGGGGAAACCACATTTAAAAGCAATGTTTGTGCTATGATAGCGAAATAAAATAAATAATATAGTACATAGCTAAAAATCGAATTTCAACTTCAAAAGCGCCACAAACAATAACAGTTATGTGTTGCTGCCCGGGCAATTGAAGCCAACATAAAAGCATATTTATGTGCACGTAAACTGTTAACTGCTTTAATTACAAGTAAACTGCTTAGCATGCACTGCTTGGGTTCAAATTCGAAGATGCTGAGGACAAAAGGAATGCGTTAGTTTTCCTGGTTAAAGTAATTTGCAGACCTAAAGAAAAAACAGTGCAGTTAAAATTGGCATATCTTTTATTTATCTATAACCCTTACTCTCCGTGAATAATATTTGGATAATTAGTCAACAGAAAATAATAATTTGAATATCAACCTTTGCAAAATAATAGGCCTTATGTACACATTTCCCATTTACGAATTAATTTTCATAGGAATATACTTATTGTTCAAATTTGAATAAGCAGTATTGAACTTATTTAGATTTATCTAAATAAACATATTCCTACATATGTTTGATGTTTGTGGACATATAAATGAACTGTCTTATAGCGCCATCTGTTGCTCATGTGGTTATAGTTCAACTACCAATGCTACCTACTGCGGAACTCCTTATTTTGGAATTGCCCATAGAGGGCGTTTTACTTATATTGTACCAAAGAATTTTTTCCCGGCTAGTATGTTAAGCCACTAGGAGACAAGTTTTTAAAGTTGGCAATGTGACAGAAGCTGTTTTTTTAATGTGGCAATCATAACATTTTTTATTTTCGTGAAATAACTTTCTAAGTTTACATTGGATCAACAAACTTCATTATTTATTTTTTCCATAAGCTCGCTTATACATATATAGATATGTATACTGTATACATATGTATACATATGTATACTGTATACATATGTATACGGTATCATTCATTTCATTTCATTTCATGCTCCGTCAAAAAAATCTTGAAACGGGCAACTTCTTGGAATGCATCCATATATGTGGCCCGGCCGGTAGAGAGACTCAGTTTTTCCTCAAAATTAACTTTTATATATTTTGATTTATTTCCACAACTTTATGCTTTGATTTAAGATCAAGACAAAATATTGGTTAAGAGCCCATCATTAAAAATCATATGTATTTCATGCACTTTGTATTTATTTTAGGGACAGTTACACATAATGTTAATTTTAAGGCTGTTAACGAATTAAAATCTCTTTAAAAACAACTAAAAGTACGCGAGCTTTCGACTACCATATAGTAGATACCCTGTACCGAGTTCCGTAGAACTTTAACGTAAAACTCATATTTAAAGTAAAACAAGTAAGAACGTTACAGTCGGGCGTAACCGATTGCGTAAGACTCGTTCACGGTCTTAATTATTATTGTTATTTTTGGAAAAATATAGATGTTTTGTAATTTGTGTGGGAGGAAGTGGACGTAGACGAAATATTTCGGCTCTATATTTAGAGGAGGTGATCAGAAAACTAGTTACTAAATTTGGTGATGTTAGCTCTAAAATTGTGAGAGATATAGATTTTCGCGGCTTACCAGCCCCAAGATATATATATGGATTTATCGATTTGCCACGCCCCCAGTAAGCGTATCTAAAACATTTTTTGTGCGATCTTTAGAGGAGGTGATCAGTAATCTGCCTGAAAAATGTATTAAAATTAATGTCCCTAGTGAGCGTGGGCGATTATTGTTTTACCGATCTTTAAAGGGGGTGACCATTAATCTACCATGACCATTAGGGTAATCTAGATCTAAAACAGTGGAAGATATAGGCTTCCGCCATTCGAGGGTGCGGGGTGGCTGTGGGGTGTTCTAGTGAGCAAGGCCGCAATATTAAGGTCTCAATTTTTGGGGAAGGTCTCAATACGCGTGTAACCGATTTGCGCTTTCAGTTATATAGATTTTTGCGATTACGAGGGCGGAAAAAGGCGCGGCCGGAAAACATTGTCCGTGTTTGGGGGAGCTTTCCAGTAATATATATTCCAAATATGGTGACTCTAGCTCAAAAACTGTGGGAGATATAGGCATTCGTTTTTTTTTTTTGGCCCAATTTTTGGAGGAGATTACCAGCAATTTACATACCAAATTTATTTGGTGACTTTAAAATTGTGGGAAATATTCGCCTTTGAGGTGTATCGACTTATTATTGATTTGCTAGCCTCCTGGTGGGCGTGGCACAAAAATCTTAACACTTTGTCTGAAGCAGATAACTACAAGTACATAACAAAAAGTTTCAAGTCTCTAGCTTCAATAGCGCCGAAAAAGTTGCATTTATCCGGACAAACTCAATATACTAGTTTCATTTCGTGAACGAGTATAAAAATCACGCGCAAGCACAGAATGTGGAAAGCTGCGCACTTTTGGCAGCAGCTGTTCTTCTTCGTCCCTTACCCCACACTGCGTAATATAGTATACTCTTACATACCTTCTGTGCTTAATGTCCAAACGCTCACCCAATTTTCAGATTATAACAAGTAAGATGGCTCTAGTCGGGTGCCCCCGACTGGGGGATACCCTGAACCCAGCGGCGAGCTGTCGTTATATACATTTAAAGCTCTTTGCATTCGTCCACACATTCACAAAGTCACATATACACACACACACAAGCGCATGCAGCAAGGAGCGCACTTTACACATTGGCTGCGCTTGTCCCCACTATGGAAAATGAATTCTTAAATAACTTCTAAACTAAGAGTAGGATCGGTATGAAATTTTCAGAGCTTAATAAGAAATCTATCTACAAATCTGTAGTATTTGATTTGCGTTTTGATATGGGGGGCGAATGGGGGGAGATATTCGTAATCTGCGTATTACTTACGAGCACATATTAAACCAAATTTTATGGCTCTAGCTCTTATAGTCTCCGATATATGACAAGAAAACCAAGTATACAAATCGATTTTTATCGATAAAAATGAAACGGAGCAAGATATCGAAAAATATGATAAACTTGTGCTGCGTATGGATTAGGAGAATCTATAGTCGTTTAGTTTAGGTTTTTAGCTTTCGTAGTTTCCGAGATCGGTGCGTTCATACAGACGGACGGACGGACGGACAGACGGACATGGCTAAATCGACTCAGCTCGTCGTGCTGATCAAGAATATATACTTTATGGGTCCGGAGATGCTTCCTTCTGCCTGTTACATACATTTGCACAAAACCATAATACCATTTTTACCCATTTTCAATGGGCTCAGGGTATAAAAATAGCATGAAACTAGTAACATGTTTATAAATTCAAGGCTAGAACTGAAATTAATCCATTTTAGAGAAACTGCATGAAAATAAAATTGATCTGCGCTTCGGTGAATGGACATGCCTAGATCGACTGGTCTGTTGTTGCTGCTCAATAATATATTAAGTATAAGGTGTTGGACTTGCCTCGGCCAGTTAGACGCACTTACACAACTTATCCCCTAGCCATTTCAGGGGTAGAGTGCATACAAATAATGTGTGTACATATATATATATATTCATGATCGAAGAGAGAGTTTTATTTGTCTAAAAAAATATCTTTTCTATTTGACTTTTCCCATATCTTTTTATACAAGTTGCATTTAAAAATGCTGTTTGTTATTACAACTTGAATTTTTTTCTTGTTGAAAATTTAATTTTATATCGATGTTGTTTAATGGTGTTTACGTAGCAGAGGATGCAAATCATAATAATGTTGACTTAACTATGAATACTGATTGAAAATGTATAAGTTTTGGATTGACAACAGAGGGGTAATTCACAGCAAAATATTTAGCGCTTTACCTGTGTAATGAAAAAAGACCGAATTTGGAGTCAAAGCTCTTTTAATGACAATTGATCATTGGCGAGTGGATAGCATTTCATTAGAATACCATGTGTAGTGCGCATTTGTGTGTATGTGTATGTGTGTGTGTGCGTGTGTATATCTATGTTTCGTTCTGCACACACTTGAGGTGGAGGTGAAACTATTTCGACCTGTTCAACAGCTTCCAACTGTCTACCTGTGCCTTCGCAAACCAGCCAGTCAGCCATTCCAACCTTTATAATTTATTTATTTATATCTTGAATTACGGTATGGGAGTATTGACCACCAGTGTAAATTTCCAATTTCAGCATATTCACGACTGACAATAGCGTACAATTCAAAAACTCATGTGATTGAAAACATAATACTTAATACCAAGGAATCAAACAAATAAAAAAAAACTTACACGACGCGCCGAAACTTGCAGACTTCTACCTCTGCATAGAAATCGTAAACAATTATTCTCTGCATTGTCTGGGTTACGTAACGAATTACTCTAATACAATTTTAATACACTTTAATGTTGTAATCTGTGAAATCAAAGATTTTGTTGAAAAAAAATTAGAATATAATCAGTTTGCGAAAATGCGTGAACATTTAATATTTTATGATCTTTTAGTTAAATTTTCTTCAAAAAGCAAACCATTAAAGCTAGAAACGTGATTTGAAAGTTACATAAACGAATACCATATGCAGATCAAGTTAATTTATTTGTTTTATATATTTTTTTAAAAAGTCCGTTCCTTTAAAACAAAAATTATATTTTGTGCATATATTAGAGATTATCAGATTCATATAGTTTCTATAAGATACACCATATTTGGCACGTATGTATGCAATACATCGATAAAGAACATTTTTTTATTTGGATACCACCAAATTTATAGAAATCAGACATTAATTACAGAACTCAATACAAAATGTATTTTCCATAGTGTGTAGCTAAGGAGAGATGATGCATAAAGTGCTAGGCCTCGACGTGAGTGTTTGAGTATGTGTTTGCTGAAAGGGTATCTAATGGACGGAAACTCCCAACAATATCGTTTTTAAAGTACACATGAGTTTATATAAATAATTTTTTCTTTCCTAAGCAGCGCTTTTCTTAAACGTAAATACGATGAATCCTAAACATGAATATTATAAGCCGTTAGCTATTGAAGACTTCTTGGCCAAGTTAATAAGCTCTATACCGACACACACAAGTCTGCACAAGTATGACGACAGTAACCAAAAATAAACAACTGCACAATGGAAGAACAGCCTAAGATTACAACATCTGAAATCGAAGCCCACAGAATTAAATCATTTTGCACTCCTTGTTCTTAGACTTACTCGGTCATGGCTTTTATTTAGACGTTTTATCTGTTGACATGATTATGTAAGTAATCACTAATTATGAAGCGCTGGTGGAGAAGAGTGTGGAATCCCAAGATCTTATACAAACAACATTTTAATACATCATTTGGAAGGCCCAAGTAAGTGGTGCTCACTTCTTCTCCGCTGGCACTCGTAGCAACAAAAGCTGTTTTAAATGAATTTCTTGATAGCGAATATTACGAAGTGAACTGGAGTCTAGACCGAGGTCTAGCTTTGGTTTTGATCAAACTCTAACGCACATTTTTCAGTGAGTCTGCATGAAATCTGTTGAGTCAAAAATCCAAAAGCCGAAATTCATACAAAACACACGCAAACCGGTTTATCTGTATCGTTAAATATTCTATTTGATGCTGGCAAATGACAAGATAATCCAAAGTAATCAATCAAAATTATTTTAATTTATAAAACCACAATAAAGTCGTGTCCAGATCGCAATTGCCACGTTCGCGCTAGCCACATACATTGAATAGCTATGATGAACATATATGTCTACAAACTTATGTATGTGGCTTAGCATCGGTTTTTAAGTAGCGAAAATACATAGGAATTACAGATAAACTTTAAACATCGACAAATACAAAGTCTTAAGTATTAGTTAAATTTAAATATGCAAACCATTTGTTTTTTATGCGTAAATCTTTCCTTTTTGTGTACTTTCATGTGTATGTACTTATGTATAAAATATGCAAATTAAAGTCTAGTAATAACCCCTTTGGTTGTCAATAATATAATTTGAGCATATTAATCGACGATCATTGAAAATAATTTATACTTACATATGACTGTGTTACTGAGTGAATCTATAAATAAACAAATATTTTAACGATTCTTACTGATTCACATAGATATGGAGATATTAGACTTTTATGTTTAATTTAAATTTCAAGCTTATTTGTTATTATCAGATTCAACTGAATTGCAAGTTTAAATATACCATTATAGGGTCCAATAAAGCTTGAATTAAAATTACACCTGTATATTTTGACTAGTCATAGAATGCTAATTTTTATAAAATACAAAAAACACAATATTAATTCTCGTTATTTTCCTATGCACATTATTGTTGTGCAAGCCATCGTAAGAATCGTACAAATTTGTAAAAACCAACAATAGCAGTTATGAATAACCAGACATTAGCGTTCATTGTAGATGGCTTGTATTATGGCATATTCACATTATCATTTAAATCTCTTTACATCCTGCATTTTCTAAGGATTTGCGAAACAGGATGCCACAATGGCTTTCCATATCAGAAGCCATTCATGGCCACCGCTGTCACCACTACTCCAAAGTCAATATGCGATGTGCATGTTTGTATGTACTATGCATGTGTCTTGACACAAATTTTGGCGATCAACCCTTCGTCTGACCTGGTCGCATACATACGCATACACACATCGATACACATTACGCGTGCGTTTCAACAATCTGTTTGTGAAACATTCTTATTTTCGTTTTTGAATTTGTACTAGGTCATCAAAGCGACGCATAAACCGTTATTCTTTGCATGAGAAGCCATATTTCATATAACGGGCATGCTTCGGTATGCTGAAACAGCGTGATTTTACTGTATGGACTAACCACGTTAGTTGTTAAATCAGAAATAATAAAAATAAAATAAAAACAGAGACATTCAAAATTGGCTTTAATCCGCTAATCTCAGCAAAACTCAATTCTTAAATCGACACCAGTAAATATTACAATCTTCATCTTCAACTCAGGAATATTAAATATTCTAGAAAGAGCAAGTATTACGTAGTAAAACTACAAGAACTTTTTTCCAGATTATGTCCTCAGTTAAATTCAGATTGGGCAGATGGATAAAATTCAATTGATCAGGTTCCTTTTGCCTGATTTTTCAATTCTATCACACTTTAGTCATAACATTTTTTTAGGCTATATTTATATAAACTCTACTGTCAAATCATTTTTCGGAACCATCAATGCTCGTTGGTGTTTACGATTCTTTGTGGCGGATGTGCTGAGCATAAATAAATTAGTAATTTTATAAAAATCAACTCTATTTTGTACAGGTCACATTCACAACTTATTGAACTAACTTATAAATATTTTAGGCGATTATTTAGTACATTTTAGAAAGGTACAATAAACATCTGAGATAGTATTTTATCTATTAGTTTTTCACCCATTTACGTTCGCAGATTGTTTATTCAAGTAACTACTTGAAATAGTTTTGAAGGAAAAAAAACATAAAAATAAAAATATAATGTCACTATCAAGGTGCGATCAAGGTCCTCAAGACCAGTCGAGAAATGTCAAGCAATGTCGGCACCCGACAGTTTTTGTAAAACCCTTCCACGTCTAGAGTCTCGGATCGATGTAAACTTTTCCCCTGCGCTTTCAGTGGTTATTGAGGCTGCCTGCTCTAAAGAAAACATAAACTAATAAAAACGTGAAAGCCGCCATTTTACCCACTTAGTACTCGGGTTTTCTTAATTCCTCTCTATTGATCGCACAGATATCTTAAGGTATCCGTAATTAGATATTTTGGTTTCTAGGTTATTCCGTGTGGACCGTGCGTTGATGCACAAGCTGGGAAAAACAGCTCGGTATCTTTAAGTACTGTGGCGGCTAACTTTTAAAATAAGTTTTAATTTAGAATATATACAAATGCCTATTAAATGATGAATATTAATAAATAGATAGGCTATGTAAGCTTTGATTCATTATGTCCCTAGTATTATTCAAGGAAGCCGCGTTTACTTGCCATTATATGTATGTACACGCATGTTACATACATGTGTGTACATATTTATTTTTTACTTCGACCCGACTGACGAATGCAAAAACATCCGACGCGTGTGACGGGCGTTACGTCGCGACGCTGGCAGCGAGCGCTGGCCTAATGCTGTTGCTTCTGTTGCTGCTGCTGTTGCTGCCTATGGTACTGCTGCCCTGTCGGCGTCGGCACACGGTCGCGACCAGTTTTCATTTCGTTTTTGGCATTCACGGACTGCTGTCGTCGCTATCGTCGCTGTCGTCGTTGTCGTCGCCGTCGGGTCGAATTAGTTTTCTAAATTATCCCACCGTTGGTGTACTTACCACTAAGCTGTTAAGAACTTTTCAATACATGCAAAATACATAATTTGGTGTCATATTTATAATATGGAAATTTTATTAAGTAGTTCCTGAATGTAACTGTGATTAGTACTGTAAATAGAAAAATGAGTTTATTAAAACACTGAGTGATCCAATCAGAATAACAGTTTTTAAGGTTTAAAAAATATGTATGTGCAAAACCTCTGCAAAATTAAACTTTTAGTCACAATATGATAACATGACTTTATCTTATGTGGATATGCCTGCTGTAATTGAAATCCAGGTGAGTAATGCATTATGCTCCACGCCATATGCCGGATTTCGATATTCCGCAGCGAAAAATAGCGAAAAATATTAGTAGGATGGCCGACGGCAACATGTGTAAATAGCTAGTGTCGAGCTTTGTAGAATGTTAGGCCAAAATGGATACGTTTGATTACAGTTTATCTAACAAGAATTTTGAAGAGTTACAAGCCTTCGGCGCCTAGTTTTATCTTATTATTTTTAGCTTTCTATCCGACATTTATTCATCAATTAAATTGTATACTTGAAATACTGTAAATGAATCGAATAAATTTACGAAAAGTCTCTCAGCGTCGAAGCGACGTAAAACTTGATGCACCTTGTTATCATACCCTGTCCCCATTGGAAATAGTCAAAATGTATAAGCTGTAGATGTGAAATGGTATGTGACAGGCAGATGGAGGCATCCCTGACCCATAAACTATATATATTTTTGTTCAACATTAAGTCTGTGTCAGCTGTCGAGTCTGTATCTTCAATCCCGTTCTCCCAGTTGAATCCTACAGAAGTAAAGAATGTCGAATGAATGAAGAATGGATTTTCCATTGTGTGGGCTGAGAGGGAAAACGCCCGGCTCCTGCGTAAAGTGCGCAGCCTTGGCCGTGCGTACTTGTGTATTTATAAAATGAAACTTTAATGTATGGTACGGCAGCTTGAATCTAATTACAGGGTATTGCACAGTTGTGCACTACGGTGCATTCGTAATTAATTTTAATTATTTTATAACAAGTGTTTCTCAACGCAACTTGTTCTTTGTAAAATAACTCTGGAGATTCTAATACAGACAATTTGACTGTAATAAGTTTTTAATGATTTGATATAAACAAAACAAACTTCACTAAATCAATTTAAGCCCGGTTCCTCATTGTTCAGTTGCCTAAAATGCCTGGACAGTTAGAAAACTTATCTACCGAGGAGTGCTGCCAAAATAAAAAAAACAATAAATGAATTGTTAAGTTGGCAAAAATAATAAAACAGCCAAGTTGATGAACAAAATGATCTCTTAATAAACAATTTATAAGAATATATGAATATTATGGTTTTTATTAATCTAATATTATGGTTTTTATTAATCTAAATTCGAATATTATGTTCAATACGCTAACCATTAATGTTTATAAAATGATTGTGTGCTTAACAGGAACGCCTTAGTGGCCATGGTAGCTTGGGTCTATCTAGTAGTAGCCCGGCATATACAACCCATTCAGGAGGACATTCAGGCAGAGGTGGACCAACGTCCGGACACAGTGGACACAGTGGGACTCATGGGTCGGCAGCTACAATGCATCACCAATCACTGCAGTCTGATTTTCAGCCTCCATACTTCCCACCACCCTTTCACCACTCAGCTCAAAGCCCTCCTCAGCAACAGGTAAGTGCTCCATATTGGGGTGCCGTACAAGCTGGACGTATCATTTCCAAAATAGTTTAGATATCTGGCTATTTACAGAACCATGGACCGCTGGAGTACTTGGGAACGGATCCCTACGGCCAGCCCCTCTCCTCATTGCACCATGCACCTCTTCATCACTACAATCAGTTGGCCGGCCTTAGATCCACACAGGATCAGCTGGGGATTCATAGAACTCATAGGGACGAGTTGCAAGGACATGTTGTAAGTATTAAGTATTATTTAAGAGCATACGTCTTATTGTCTACTGATATACCTTATCAAGAGCATTGTAATTGAGTCCCAAATGTGTAAGGAATTCAACCGGACATTTCTAACCGCATACTTTATGTGTGTGTGTTCTCATGTCCGTCTTGCAGGCAATTCGTAACGATCTGATGGGAACTTGTTTAAAAAACTTTTTATTTTACAGATATCTTAACTTACCCAATTTAGTTTTCCTGCTATAAATATTTAGACACAAAAACCCCTTTTGAAAATTTGCTCAAATATTATACACAAATAATATCTTACTTAGACAAATTGTGTTTTGTTTTGGTATACATTTATAAGGTGCATCAAAAGGCATTCAAGCCTTACCACGAATGTTTATCATACTTCCAGTTTGCCATTTCACTTGAGCATTTCACATAGCTAGCAATTTATTACCAAGAATTTGGTAAATACTTCACTTTTAAATCTTGCCAATATATTAGAGGGTTAGCCGTTGAAGTTTCCCAGTCTTGCAACCATTGCCAGAGTTATGGAATTTTGAATTCCATTTAAGTGCATTATGAAACACAAAAAAAATGTTATGAAGTATTTAAAAAATTTTCTTGAGATTTCGCTGAAACATCTTGCAAATAACAACGGAAATTCCTGGCCCAAAAGGAAAAGGGTTTACATACAAACATACATCCAAACGTACATACATGTACATGTATACGTATATATGTATATATGTATGTATGCGAAGTATTAAGCAGCATGCTCATACACTTCTGCGTGTACTTAACGAACTGTGCCCTTGCAACCACGGCGAGGGCATTTGCGATGTTGACGTTTGAAAAGGCGTATCCCCTGTAGGGCTTGTGCGCATACACGCATACAAGGAGTACAAATACATGTTTGCCTAGACACTGGGATTGGCTCAGCTTCGCCCGCTTCAACCCCATGCTTTACGAAGGCAATGGTCTACTCATAATTGGACAAAAATGTTAATTTACGATATTTTATTTTTAATAATTGCAATCGGATTTGAGATATGTATCGAAAGCTACATTTTTAAAAAACCTAATTTATAAGTAAAAAAGATAGGTTCACAGTGCAAGGGTAAAACATTGACAAATATGTGAATTTAACTTTAAATTTAAATAAGCTAAAAGGCAACAGAGCATACAATTTGAATTTTATTATAATTTATAGTCCAAAAGGTATAATTAAGACAGATTTTTTATATAGAGGATGACAACTTTTTCACATTTGTATACTTGTTCATACTTGTATTGGGTTGTCCGTCTGTTTGACAGTCCGAATGAACGCAATTTTTTCGCCGCTGCTGTAGCGAGAGCCTTCAAACTTGGTATATAACCCATGTAGACACCGTCAGATAAAGTGTTAAGATCTTTTGGTTACGCCCACTGGGGCGCGGTAAATCTCAAATTTTTAACTCTCTCAGTTTTAGAGGTACAGTCGCCAAATTGTGACGTGCAGATTACGGATGATCCCCTCTCAAGATCGAGTTCGATTCTGTTTGTACAGTTTTATCATAGAATGTTTGCGACCATTTGCGGTTTGGTAGTCTGTTTGAAAAATTACTTCATTTTAGTTTCGACACGCATACATTTACTCGTAGTGTGGCGCTGCAGTATGAGACGCAACTAAAGTGACGGTGGGTCCCAGGTTTAAATTATCTCAGACGCGACGTGTTTTTATACCCTGAACCCATTGTAAATGGGTAAAAAGGGCATAATAGTTTTGAGAAGGAAGCATTTCCGACCTTATAAAGTACATATATCCTTGATCAGGACGACGAGCTGATACGATTTATGCATGTCCGTCCGTCTGTCCTGCTATATGAACGCGATCACAGAGAATGCAAAAGCTAGAGACCTTAATTTTTCGACTATAGATTCTGCTAAACCATACGCAACAAGTTTATCATTTTTTTCTCGATATTTTGCTCCGTTTATTACTATCGATAAAAATCGATTTTAAGACTTGGTTTTCTTAGCATATCTCGAAGACTAAAAGAGCTAGCGTCACCAAAATTTGGATACGCAGATTATGAATACTTACGATTTTGGATGTATCCATTCAACATCCCCACTAAATTGAGAGAGGCTTAAATGTATGTAACGACAGCTCGCCGCTAGGTTCAGGGTATCTCTTAGTAGGGCACACCCGACAAGAGCCATCTTATTTTCAATATCTTGCTCCGTTTGAAAAATATCGCTAAAAATCGATTTTAATACTTGGTTATCTTAGCATACTTCCGAAACTATTATAGCTAGAGCCATCAAATTTAGTTAATTATATTCTCGTAAAGCAGACGTAGATCGGGAATATTTCGCATTTTGGATACAACCATAAAAAAAACAGTTCAAGTACTGTAGAATTGTTCTTTGCTTGTATATTGAATTTGAATGCTCGTGCAGAAAATTTCATGAAGATCACATTCACAGTTTAGAATATATTCAATAATATAGTGGGGCTCAAGCGCAGCCACTAAGTAAAGTGCACATCATGCGGCGTGTGTTTATGTGTGTGTGATTTTGTGTATGTATGTATGTATGAATGCAAAGGAGTTTACATGAGTGTAACGGCAGATCACAGCTGGGATCAGGGTATCTTCTAGTCGGGAGCTCCCGACTAGAGAACTTACTTGTTTTTAGTTTTGGTTTTTTATTATCTGTACGCATAGCTGCTGTAAATATTTCACGTGTACACTTGGGATAGTCGAGTCCTATCGACAACAGCACTCTAAATTATTTTAATTTTTACTACAGAGTGATAGAGTTTTGCGCAATCGGTTAAATCCGACAGCAACGTTCCTACTTGTTTCATATTAACATATGAATAATTATAAACGAAAATTCCAATCTGGGAGATGTGTTTTTAAAAATATGCATTTTTTTTACTTATTTTACATATTTGTTATTGAACATTTGTTAAGAACAAAGGACTTAATATAAGTAACAATACGAATGCTTTGATCTATAAATTATTTCTGATTTCCAATAGACTCAACTATCCCATGGTTTTCCATACACGGAGCGAAGAAGTGATTACGGCAGTGCAATATCAGCAGGAGCAGCACACGGCACCAGACTTGGACATGAACATGAATCTCTGGCCTTACATCAAGCGCTGCAGAACGCGGTTGATGATGTCCAAGCTCCTGCCCTGGATGACAATGTAGCTTTCATGTCCGACTTACCTCTGATAAAAAGTAAGCATATGAATATTTTTACAGTTAACACTTCACCAATATAATATTTGTTTGCTTGAAAAATGTGTTGCTTATGCACACATATACTAAACACTCACACAAACACACTCTTTAAGGATATTAGGGAAATAAATATAGTATCCAATTGTTTTTAAACTTCCACGCAGTGATATATTCTTGATCTAAATTGCTAAAAAAAAAAAAAACTCCACTTTTAACCGATATTTATTGATATTCAGGAATTAAATATAGTATGCAAATGTTTATGTATATATATATATATATTCTTGATCTAAATTGCTAAAAAAAAAAAAAAAAAAGATCTTCACATTTAACCGATATTTATGGACATAGAAATGGATAAAACTATACGACGCTAAAACTTTCAATTCAAAGCGAATGGAATAAGAAGTTTTGTATACTTAGCAACTTAAATGTGTAGAATTTTGAAAGTTTGCCGTTATTATTATTATTATAATTTTTTTTTATTTTATTATATTTTTTTGCAATGTTTGAATTAATAACTGGGTTGCGCTCAAAGTTAATATTAAAAAATCTTCGCTGTTACAATTTAGCGTTATTGCCGCTTTGTAGCGGGGTGAGCGTGATTGTTTTATATATACATATGTGTTATGGGGAAGTACTCACCTTTTTGAGTGTAGAGATCAGTCGTTGTTCAGATAGTTGTCCTTATGTAGAATATACATTCATACATAGAAGAATAATGTAAGTTTGATTTTCTACATTTTTTTCGCACTTAAAATTTCATTTTAGCTATTATTTTTTGTGCGTTGTGATAAACAATACTTATGTTAATAATATAAAAAAAAATTATTTAAAGTATATTTTTTCGTACAAAATATGACCTAAAAGTTGAAATATATGTTTTTTTTCATTTGCAAATAATTGTTTGACAAACTGTATATGCTTTTTGGGATGGAAGATACCTCCTTCTGCCTGTAACATACCATTTCCAATGAATTTTGTTTAAATCAAATTTGCTAGTTATTTTTAACCAAATTTCAATTTTTAACGGGTTCGAAGATTGATAGTCCCTTACCAGACACAAAGCTGAAGTTCAATATGATTTGCTGTTCATTGGGATTTGCTGTTCTCATTCAACAACTCAGTGTTGTCCAACTAGTTTGATCAGGAATATTTATACTTTGTGGGTTCCACATATCATACATTACATGACAAAGTCAAAATACTTACTGCCAGAGTTTGAATATGTTCAAATGATCATTACTATATTCGGAGAGAGGAGATTGCCTGAAACAGAGTTGTTTTGGGAACCACATGCCTGGTTCAACAGTCGACTGTTCGACGGCAAGATGCATTTTTATGGTACATGGATGTTTGTGTTTAAGTCGAAATGCAAGAGAACATTACTTTGTGTTAAAAAATAGGCGGAGAGTTTAAGGCGGTACCACAAACATACGTAAATAACAATGCGAATCAACCCCTGAGCCGAACGAATATTTGCAAATGTATGCGATGAAATTGAAGCTGGCTCCTCTAATTGGCAGGATTATTGTAAAATGATCCTTACACGCTGAGTTCACACTTTTCAATTCCAAAACATTAACACAAAGCACAACATTTTCATACAATACGCAATGTGCATATATTTTTATTATGTGCATAACTACATTGTACATAAATTGATGGTTGTATTTAAAGAAGAGCGCGAATTTTATGATTTCTTCACAGGCATGAAAAGTGGGAAGGAAGCCGGCAACATAGGCTCAGGATCTCCTAGTGAGGTGTTTTGTGCAGTCCCTGGTCGACTCAGTCTTCTGTCAAGTACATCAAAATATAAAGTTACAATCGCGGAAGTACAGCGGAGATTGTCCCCGCCCGAATGCTTAAACGCATCTTTACTAGGCGGCGTGTTAAGAAGGTGAGTTTTTATAATTTGGACTAATGTTCAAGTAAAATAAGTAATTATTTGCTTTAATAAAGGGCAAAGAGCAAAAATGGAGGTCGACTTTTAAGAGAAAAGCTGGAGAAGATCGGACTAAACTTACCGGCTGGACGGCGAAAAGCAGCAAACGTTACACTGCTAACATCTTTAGTTGAGGGAGAAGCAACGCACTTGGCCAAAGACTTTCACTTTGTTTGTGAAACTGAGTTTCCAGCTAGGCAATTGGCCGAATATATTGTGCGCCATCAAACAGAGCCCCAGGATTCATATCGGCGGAAGGAAATAATACTTCACTCACAACAAGTATGTATAGAGCACAAAGTTGGTTTATTTAGAACCTCATCGATCCAATATTTAGTCGTAACATACATGAACACTATAAAAACCTACTGGTAGGCTTGGCAGTCTCGATGTCTGTTGTTGGTTTATTGAACCATCAAGAACAACAATGTATTAAGCACCAAAAAGTGAGCATGTTTTATGTATAGCTATTTCAAGAAGTTCCCGGTTCTATCATCAGCAGACTTTGCTATCGACCTTTGGTTTATTATAAAAAATTTTTTTTTTTTTTTATAACAAAATAAAAGATTGTACGAAAGTGGTACGACAGATACGAAACACACTAGTTAATACAAAAAATTAGCAAAAATATCGTCGATAAACATATTATAATATATAATATATAATATAATATAATATATAATATTTACGCCTATATATATTGATTGTATGAATTGTACGTATGTATTTCTTTTATATGTATATTCCATAAGCCGCTCAATTTTGATTTGTATACCCTGTTCACAAAATTAAGAATTTATTTCGCCGCTATTGAAGCTATAGACTTAAAGCTTTGAATATGGACTCGTTTATACCCACGTCGGATAAAATGTTAATACATTTTTTCTATGCACATTGGGGGCGTGGCACATCGCTCAAATTTATATCTTCTGTAGATTTAAAGCTAGATTTAACAAATTTGACAGACGGATTACTTCTAAATTTTTATTTTTTTTAATTTTTATTTCTGTAGCTATTTTTTTTATAATAAACCAACACCGCAATACTCTCTTCATAGTATAATAAAAACATAAAATGGGTTGAGAAAAGGCTTATTGACTATTGAGCTGATTATGCTAAAACTGTTCTTCGAGTGTGGGGGTAGTCTGGCTTCTTCAGTGTTTATTACAAAAATACAAAGTGATTCCCTAAAAAAAACAGTGCAACACGTCTTCAATGAGTTCTTATATCCCATTTTAACGTATAGCTGTAAAGCTGAGATTAAAACCATTTAGAATAATATTTTTCTGCGTATTGCTAAGAGGCTCTCACAGTTATAGTTTTAGTTAAACGCCCATTACCGAAACTTCTTTGCCATGTCATTGTCATTTTTTTTTTTTAGATAACAAAAGAGTTGATGCAAATATTGAGTCAAGATCGAACTACGCATTTTGGGACAAGATCACAGCATTTGTTGGAGCCTTCAATGCAGCGGCACTTAACACACTTTTCTTTAATAACGCACGGATTCGGTTCCCCTGCAATAATAGCCGTGCTGCACGCTTTTCAGGTAAGCATTATTAATACTCTGTTCCCAAAGAAAAAACAAAAATATTTGTCTGTTCGTATGAGGAAAATCGAAAAATATATTGATGATGCGCGCCCTAATTGGCAAGGCCTTTCCACACCGGTTTCGAATTGTTATTCAATTCGTTTATTTGGAGCAAGCGATCTGATCTGCGTCTGCTTGACGAGAAGATATCCTTAGAAAATTGATTTTTATCGATATTTTTAAAACGGGGCAATAAATCGAAAAAATAATGACAGATTTGCTGTGCGAATGGTTTAGGAGAATCTTTAATCGAAAGTTTAGGCTTAATCGATTCAGCTCGTCGTCTTTATCAAGAATATAAATGTATACTTTGTACTGGGGTCGCAAATTCTTTCTTTCTACATGTTACATACATTTGCACAAAATCATTATACCCTTTTACGCATTTTCAATGGGTTCAAGGCATAAAAAACGTATTTGGGAGTCGGAAGCTTCGACAGCAACATTCCTTATTTTCTATATATATTAAATGCAATAACTTACAAATTATCAATTACAGACGTTTCTGAACGAATCACTAAATTACTTGGAAAAATTGTACCCTTCAAATGGAGGCGGAATGGTATCATCATCTCTGGATAAAAGCAAACTGGACAACGATAAAAAATGATAGACTATACTGCAACAAAAAAGCAACTCGTATTTTTAAAACAAACTTTTAATACAAAATTAGGTACAATATATATTCTAATAAGTAATAAATTATTGTAAATGTATTTAGTTTAGTGTAAATTATTGGAAATTTATAAAACAGTAATTTTAAAGTACATATTAAATTCATATGTACGCACGTATAAATGTATTATGATTTTGTTTAATTAGGAAAGTGAATCAAAGTGTTTCCGTCAAAAGTCACCAAGGGTTTACAATACTTTTAATGCAAATATCCGGGTTTTATTTTTTAAGTAATCTACTATTTAAATATTTAAAATTATACAAAGAAATAAAATATGTTTTTAAAACAGCCTAAATTTTATATGACCACTTAGACAAATCTTCTGTTACTCGACATGGTAAAATACCTATATTCGGAAGGGTGCGACTAAAACACCCTGTGCCATGTTTCGAGCTATTACGCAAACAGATGTGATTATTCTTTCCTCAGAAACACTATAAAAATTGATTCATTAAAATTGCTTTTCACCAACTTCATACATACACATAGCAACACTCTGCAAGCTGCGCACGTTACTCAGCGGCTGCGCCTGGCCCCCACTATGGAAATTCAAGTTCTTGACTAACTTCTCAAGTAAAAGTATGATCTTTATGAAACTTTCAAAACTTAACAAAAGCATTCAAATCGAATTTATAGTCGAAAATTGTAGGTCTCTAGGTTGATAAACGGACAGATGGATATACGGACGGACGAACATGGGTTAATCGACTGAGCTCGTGTCCTAGTCATGAATATATATACTTTATGTAGTCGGATATGCCACATTCTGCCTGTTTCATACATTTGCACAAATTACCAATTTTCAATGGGATCAGCGTGTATAACCGCCAAATTGAGTTTATTATGTTTTCGTAAAGAATACGCAGATCAGGAATATTTCAATATATTGGTACTTCCCCCGACTCGCTAAATATCAAACAAGTCCGAACGTTGCAGTCGGGCGTAACCGACTGCGTAATACTTGGTCACGATCTTAATTATTATTGTTTTTTTTAGAAAAATGTAGATTTTTGTAATTTGCGGGGGAGGAAGTGGACATAGGCGAAATTTTTCGGCTCAATATTTAGAGGAGTTCATCAGAAAACTGCTTACTAAATTTGGTGACTCTAGCTCTAAAATTGTGGGAGATGTGGATTTTCGATGCCTGCCCGCCCCAAGATATATGAATTTTATCGATTTGCCACGATAGCCTTATGTAGCTAGCTTTAAAACCGAGGAAAATATAAGGATTTCATATATTTGCCACGCCCCAAGTGGGCGTAGCCAAAATTTGTTTTGTGCCATCGTTAGAGGAGGTCATTAGTAATCTGCTTGAGTAAGTATGTCCTTAGCTTAAACACTGAGGGAGATATATAAATTTTGTCGAAATGCCACGCCCCCAGTGGGCGTAGGCGTAAATTTAAAGGGGGTAAACGGTAAACTACCTTTCAAATTTGGGGACTCTAGCTGTAAAACTGCGAGATATATAGATTTTCGCAATTTGCGGTGGCAGGAAGCTTTTTTTTACCGATCTTTAAAGGGGGTGACCAGTAATCTACCATCAAAGATATAGAATATATAGGCTTCCGCTGGGGGCGTGGCCGGGATGTCAAGGATGTAGGAGGTCACCAGCAATCTACATACCAAATCCATCCATCTAAAGACTCTCACGAAGTATGACTAGTATATTGTGTGTGTGCAATGACCCTCATGCTGTCCGTCCGTCTGCCTGTCTGGTTGAACGCAACTTTTATCGGCGCTATTGAAGCTGGAGACTTGGAATATATACTTGTAGTTATCTGCTTCAGCCAAATTGTTAAGATTTTTGTACCACGCCCACTGGGAAGCTGACAAATCGATAGCATGTCGATACACCTCAAATCGCAAATCGATAAAGGAAAATATTTCCCACATTTTTAAAGGTAGAGTCCCCAATTGCGCCCTTGACTCCCGGACACGCCTACTCAAACGCCCCAGAGGACCTGCCCAGAAAAATCAGAAACGCATATATCTCCCACAGTTTTTGAGCTAGAGTCACAATATTTGGAATATAGATTACTAGAAAGCTTCACCAAATATCAGAGGAAAAGATTCTAGATGCGGCCCTCCCGCCCCCGTAATTGTAAAAAATTAATAGACCTAAAAGCACAAATCGATAACACGTGTATATTTTCCACAATTTTAAAGCTAGAGTCAGCAAATTGTTTGTAGTTTGCTGGCGATCTCCCCCAAAGATTAAGACCTTAATATCCGAGCCACACCCACTAGAACGGACCCAGTCACCCCAACCTCACGAATCGGAAAGCCTATATCTTCCACAGTTTTAGCGCTAGAGTCCGCAATTGGAGAAGGTAGACTACTGATTACCCCCTTTAAATAGCGTTAACAAATTTACGCCGACACCCACTAGGGCATGGCATTTCAATAAAATCGATACATCTCCCTCATTGTTATTTCTAGACATATTATTAATGACCTCCTCTAACATCTAACATCCATATCTTCCACAACTTTAAATATAGAACCGAAACATTTCGCCCAAATTACAAATTACAAAAATTAGAATTTTTCCAAAATAACAATAATAATTAGAGTCGTGATCGAGTATTGCGCAGTCGGTTATGCCCGACTGCTGCGTTCTTACTTGTTTTGTGTATGAATGCAAGGGGATTGAAATGTATGTGCCTACAGCTCGCAGCTGGGTTCAGTGTTTCTCCTAGCCGTGCAATCTCGACTAAAGTACTCTTACTTATTTTAAAATATTTTTGAAATTAAAAGAGCCAAATTTGGTACATACATACATATATTTTCGTATAGCCTAGACGAAATTTAAGGGGTACATACTTGCTCCTTGTGTTAACACAGATTTGGATACTATTTTTAAATCCTGAAACTTAAACTTAAAAGTTATTAATAATATATGTTGTCTTTGCTAATGCCCTTCACATTGTTTCGATTACCATCCTTGTTTTAACTGAGTATAGCCGAAGGGTCCTCAACAGGCTGGATAACCATGAAAATGTGCTAGCAGTGCAGTTGCTGGATAACAGCTTACAACGCCGCAGGCTTAGGAGACACCACCCCCCAGACCTGCCCTTATGCTTTGCCAACTAGCTTCAAGTTAAGTCTTATCGCCATTGTATTCAAAATGTCCCACTGTTATTTGTCTTAAAATTAAGTTATTGTAATCGTCCCAGTATAAGTGCTAACATTTAGTTATTGTCCATTAATGGGACAGATTCTAGATAAAATATAAACTAGTTCTAGATCTTCTTCCCAAAAAAGGTTCTCTGGCGCTTTGTATTTCAGTGGAAATGTGTTTGAACGTGAATGTTAGAGTCCTGCGATCGGTCAGAAAATGAGGATTGTTCAGCTCAACACAGCTGGTTAATTTATAGTTTTTATGTCATATCATTGTACAAATTGGTCGGGGTATAGTTCATGAAAGCTTTAATGATTATTTTGGTGTATCTGGATATGACATAATTAAAATTAAACATAATTAGCACGCTGAATCTATTGAAAATGGGTAAAAAGGGTGTAATGGTTTTGTGCAAATGTATGTAACAAGCAGAATGAGGCATCTACGACCTATCTACATTCTTGTCCAAGACGACGAGCTCAGTCGATTAACACATGTCCATCAGTATGAGCGCAGCAATCTCGGAAACTACACAACCAAGAGACCTAAACTTAATGACCATAGATTCTCCTAAACCATGCGCAAAACAAGTTTATATCTTATTTTAATATCCAACTTTTATTTTGAAATAAAAGGTAAATGCTTTAATTAATTAAATTATATTCTTGATTCCATTTTATTCCCATTAACAATATCCACGACGCAATACACCCATTATAAAATATTTTCTAATCATAGTTGTTTTTAAATTCAATATCCGGACATCTTCGATGCAGCTTTCATCTTCTTAATTTGATATTATGTAACTGTTATAAAAGAAATATTTTACATTGTTTTCTAGACAGGCCGAATAGATTGTCATTCTTACTTTAGTTTTTCAAGAAAACCCAAAAAACATAAATTATTACAATAGAAATAATAGCCTTAAGACTTTGATGCTGCCAATACAACCTGCAATATAAAATATAAATTAATATAATTTACAATAAAATATGTACGAACAAGGATTAACAAATGTGATTACCGATTCCATTTGACCAGCGCTTTTGGTATTGTTTCCAATCGATCCTTCAATAAATACCGACGAATTCCACGGAAATATTGTTGCAGGAAAAAATCCCAGTCTAACTGCTTCATATCAAAGAAAAATATGTGTTTATCAATTTTTGTCATTCGGTCCCAAAGGATTTCAACATTATCAATTTTAAAGTCCCAGTCACGCATTGAAAAGTATGCTATAACATTCATGAATTTGTGAATCTTTTTGTAAGTTTTCAGCAACCTGTAAGTAAAGTTATTTTTAAAACTGTGCCATATTTCATGTATTTATTTTTTTGCAATAGCCTACTGGCTACTATGTCACAAGTAATTACTCAGTACCAGAATATAGTTGCTGCTTAAGCCAATTTGGTAGTACAGAATATACCTCTGAGGTACAGCAGCTCTTACTACTAGAATGACAGAAATACGGTATTGGTGTCCTACAGTTGTCAAGAGAAATAACGAGATTAAAAAATGCAAAATGCTTGTGCTTGCTGGCAATTATCTTGTCTAATTTGTCAAATTCTACCACACGTTTTTACTAACTTAAAGTATATTAAAATGTTCATGTGAACTGAATATGGTGTCTCTATGTGTCATATTTAACAAAATAGGCTTACAAAATCTGAAGTTGTTTTACATTTGTATCTATTTTAGGAAAAGGATGCGGTCGATCATTTGAAATAAACTTGTTCTGTGCCTCCCATTGACGAGTCTACATTCGAAAACTCGAAGTCTCGACTCGGCTCAATAGCTGACTGTATATATATTATTTTGTGGGGTCGGAGATGCCTCCTCCTAAATACATTTATACAACACCATTATACCCTTTTTACCCATTGTATGTATGTCTGTGTGAACATAATTTTTTCGATTCTGTTGTAGAGGCTTAAAATTTCGAATATGTACAAAAAGTACGCCCACTTGGAGCGTGGCATTCGCAATTACCACGCCCCCAATCTCTATTTAGCAATAATCATTTGCAGAGTGTTGCACAGTCGGTACACGCGGTCGTTAACTTGTTTTTTTATTCTCGTTTATGAAGTGAAAAGAGTACATCGGTTTTGTGCAATGACCGTCTCATTCTCTATCTGTCCGATTGTCCGCAAGAACAGAAGGCTTGATATCCTCATCCAAAGGTCGAGCCAACCATTTTTGTCCACGACAACTTCCTAGAAAATTGGCAGATAGACTTCTGATGACTTTCACTAAAAAAAGTTGGCTGCGCCCCCTCTAGCCCCCACAACTACTGCTTTTATGTTGGAAAAAATACATTAAGACTGTTTAAAGTGAACAGAGAATAGCACAGCGGTTACACCCGACTGCAACTTTCTTACTTAATTTTTTCTCTTACCGTGGCTTTTTCCCAAGGCACAGGCAAACAATGTCAATTATAAGTGCGGGCAAATAATGCAGAAAACAAATAGATAGCTTATGGATTATCTTGTTGGTGGTATTTGAATAACAGAGGTACCAAATTGCTGTCAAAGTTGGATACATTAGGCCATATTTTGTGGTTTTGGTTGTAAAATCGCCCCAAGAAAGTTGATTGTCGCTCGATGTACAAAAATTATAAATGGGTACTTTTGCTGAATGTTTTCGAGTCCTGCAATAAGAAACAAAATCAATGTATTTCAGACACAGATCGCACGCTAAAACGGCCACAGAAATTGCAGTTCTATCCGTCGTGAACGAGGTCCATCAACATATGTAGTGTACAAATAAAATTCTTACTTGTATCTCTCATATATATCCCAGGATGCAGCTATCATGCTGTTCACACATAGGTCAACTGGAACCATATTTGCAATTGCTTTTGGGTTGCAGCATAAAGTCCGAATAATCTATTGTATATATATATATAGAAAACGTTTATAAATTAAGCTATAAAAACAAAAACAAGTGAAAACATTTCAGTCGGCTATAACCGACTTTAAACTTTAAACAAATAGTGAGAAAATAACGATTCTATAATTTTAGGGGGCTGGAGAGGGCGTGACTAGTGAGCTTAGGGAAAACATCTTAGCATTTTATTTGACACGAGTATATTCCAAGTTTCAAGTCTCTAGCCTCGGAGAGACAACAAGATGAACATTGTACAAAACATAATTGTGAACGAGAATTAGAAATAAAAATATAAAAAATTACCCCAGTGCCTGCTCCAGCGATTACTCCAGTTGGACCGTAAAAGTTGTCTATCCACCCACACACTGGATCCTGGTACGTCGAAATCACTATGATAAGTAAGATTTTACCTATATACTTTAACTCCTATATATTTCTACATTCCAGCAGATTGAAAACATACCAATGCCTGGACGAAAGACACCAACAGGAAGATTCTCACTGCAAGTTCGAATGACGTCCTCAGCTATTGCTTTTGTAATAGTGTACGTATTTGGCCACTTTCCCAATAAACTGTAAGTATAAAAAGTAATATTGGTTATTCGAGCTATTGCTTGACTACGATATGTATTTTAACCAAGTTTCAGGAATCCCAATTAAATTTACTATAGGTAAACAGAATTCCAATATAATATAATACATACTATACGTACGTTATTATCATTACTTGAATATATGACATTAAAATAGTTTTCAGACTTTTACTTATTTTAAATATCCATAACTTAAGGGTAAGGGCAAAATCGAACTTTTTAATTCAAGCAGAATGTTTGGAGTATTAAGTACAAAATGTTTGAATGCCGACATATATTTAATTGGGACATGAATGAATATTCCTTCCTGAATATAGGAGTGTTTTTTTTTTAATTTGTAACTAAAAGGACTGAATATAATTACATAGGTGTTACGTGTTCTAACAGCTTTTCGGGGACGCACTCAGCCATTAACATAAGACCTTTAGCACTATTTTGGGTCTGATAAAACTTTTCGCCGATAGTTTTTCGAGGGCAATGAGTATACGCCGTTGATACATGAATAACGCTTTTTAGATTTTTCATGTGCTGGCAGAGCTTCATAATATCATAGACACCGTGTACATTTATTTTAATAGCTGTTCTTAGCTTTTCGTCAAACCGCACAGTCGCAGCCATGTGAAAGACAATGTTGACACAGTCTGCTAATAGATTTCGATCATGATAGCTTAATCCTAAGCCAGGTTTCAGACTGTGAATTAATAAAAAAAATATAATAAAGTTTCAATTAATTTGTTCATCCATTTTTCGTTTTTATATATACCAATCGCCAGAAATGCCTTTTATGTGAAAGCTATATTTTGCAGAAGTTTCTTTAAGTTTTTCAAAAACCTGGAAATTAATAAAAACCATTAATATATCATTTTACAAAACCTAATCAGCACATTTACCGGATCATCAAAAATTTCATCAACCCGGGTATCCACACTTTTGTTTTTTTTACTTCGTACAAGCAGGTATATTATTTTTATTCCAGGGCAGGATGTAAGCAGCTTACTTATTAAAACTTAATAGAACCAATTAATTACAAAAATAAATATTTCTTATGTTATTTGAATTCTTAGTTGGCTCGACGTCAAGTTAATGGAGGAAATATTAATGTAAAAGTTTTACTTACTTTTTCCCAAAAACCCGGTTCCTCCCGTAATTAATATATTCGATCCATCAAAAAACTGTTGTATATCTGATTCATATTTCTCTTCAAACATTGTTTTTATTTCCACTTCATCCATTTTCTTTGACTACATCGAAAAGCAAACTAGTAAAATTTTAAATTTAAATAAATCATACGTGAACACTTACCATGCTGTTATTAAGCGGAATCGAGTTTGACTCTTGATCTATTAAAATCTTTGTTCACAAAACTGTTCAATGTCTTAAGGGCACTGCGGTTTTCCTTTATATGTTATCCCGACTAATCAAAGCTTGGCATGTCAAATAAACCAACCATCACTAACCAAGTGTTATAACACTTTTGCTGCGTTTTCAATCCTCAACCGTTTTCCATGTTAAGCTCTCGAGTCTTCGTCTTGCCTGTTAAATTAACTTCCCGATGCTCTTTAAGTAATTTTTTTAGACTATCACAGTTTTTTCATAAGCTTTGAGTCTGAGGCAATCGATGTAAGTTTAATATAATAATGTAAAGTACATAAGCATAAATATCCTGAATTATGGACTAATGAAAAAATATCTTATTGTAGATCAATGGTTTTTTACCTTATAAGTCATATTATTAGTAACAGAGATAATAAAAATGGCAATAAAAAAAGTATTCAAAATTCGGATATCCGATTATGAATTACATTTGTTGTTTTGTGCTGGTCATATTTACTCTCTTTAGTTAATCACTTTCACTTGATGCTTCGAAAAACCTGATATTGGACAGCAACACCAGAAACCATTGCACAGTACTATGGTCCCGGAGAGCAGTTTTTGTCGTCATACGCGAAATACAAAGCTAGTATAAAAATTTTCCTTACTGCAGTGAAGTATGCGAAATGTATGTAACAAAACTGAGACAAAGCCTTCCAAATTTATTATGAAATTATATAATGCGTGCGGGGCTACGCCCCATGGCTGCTGTTGTTGTTGCCACATGCCAGGCTGCTGTTGTGGTATTTTTTTGAATTTGTGAAATCACAACTTTTTTATCATCAGCAGACTTTGCTATCGACTCAGTATTCGCAAACACCTTGCCAATCGTTAGAAGCTCAGAATTCTAATAAGTTAAAAAACGCAAATTCCAAGTAAAAAAATGTGTAGTTTGTCACAAAAATACAAAAAAATGTAAGTAGATGAGTTGTCTAGTGTTTAGGCATTTAAGCAACTGAAAAAAAAGGTTCGACTCAAGATTTCATAAAAAACAAACGGAAATATTTTTTTTTTAAATTTGTTGTTAAATTTTTTTTTATTTTTTGTTTAAAATTACTCCAGACTTAATTTAATCATTAATCTAATCTTTGGTTATTGGCCGACAACCAAATTTAGCTTTACTTTTAAGGTGGAAAATTAGATTTCTTTACGCTAGAACAGGCAAATTGCCCACTGTTCACGGGGTGAATATTCTTAGCAATATATTTATTTCATTGAAGCTGATTGGATGACAAATAAAAAAGATACATAGATGGATACATACATGGAAAAAAAATGTTTGCAACAATTTTCCAAAATTTAAAAAGTGAGGACACTCAATTATCGGAAAAATTGTTATGCAGTCATTGCTGGATTTTCATATAGAACGTGAGTTTGAACCTGATCGGATGAATAACACAAAAGCTGCGTACAACGATTTTTCCTTACCTTTCGGACTTGGGGATCCAATTTTCTCAAACCCCGATTAAGTGCTCAATTACGTCCTATTATTACTGTGCAGCAGCTTTCTAGCTCTTATGGTTTGGGCCCTGCGTTGATTGTCGCCATCGCCAATGACGACAATGAGTCGTCTTATTTTATTTTAACAGAGTTTATAAAAATAGACTAGAACGTGTAATAAAACCTTAAACATAAACAATCAATCTTTTTTATACTAGACATCGGATTGCATAGCCGCTATCGGCAACGACATATAATACCTGTCAAATTTGAAGACTCTAAGAGATTTACAGAGATCATTTCCCAATTTGCCCGCACCAACTGATCGTTCCCTAGTTCGCTTGGGCGAACACTTTAGCTGGCTATTGATTGTTTACGCTACTTTTTGCCCTCCGTTGAACAAACGCCATTTTGACCAGAAATTCACTCTTTTTTTGTACAAACAGTTATTATAAGGTTTTAAATGAAAAGTTTGAACTAAAAACAAAATGTAGAGCAATTTATCTTAAGCAATCAACAGTTTGCGATCATTTAATTTTTTGAATAAATATCAAAAAAGTTCTTAAACACCCCTTTTTATTCATTGCTAATATCTAAAGTTTCGAGACTGGTTTGACAAAACCGCATTTTTACAAACAGACGGAACAGTCAAAACTACAAATTTTTATTTTTGTTAACACAACTGTATACTGAATAGAGTTTGTAACTTCGATTTACTAACAATTACTTGGACTGACTTTTAGTATATAAACAAGTAAGATGGCTCTAGTCGGGTGTGGTCGACTAGGAGATACCCTGAACCAAAGACAATATAAATACTATAATATAATAATGCCCGTCTGTATTAACGCAGCGATCTCGCATATTAAAAAAGCTAGAGACCCTATATTTTCGACTATAGATTCTCCTAAACCATACCCAGAACATGTTTATAAGAACAGACGGACATAACAAAATCGACTCAGCTAGTGATCCTGACCAAGAATATATATTCTTTATGGGGTCAGAGATGCCTCCTTCTGCTTGTTACATACATTTGCATACATTCATTATACCCTTTTTCCCCTTTTTCAATGGGTTCAGAGTATAAAAAGCGAATTCAGCTGTTTCATAACTTTGAATTGATTAGTTATAGTTATTCGTAGTCAGATTTAATACATATATCACAGTTAAAAGTAAAACTGATTTATCAAGGCAGTTAGATTACAAATTTTAATATAGTTTCACTCATAGTTAAGTTTTTACCTTCATAAATATCCAAACAAATAAAAAGATAAGATGTGTATAAATACTCCAATGAATTAATCAATTTAACAAAAATCGATATAAATAATTTCTAACACACATTTATCCTTAGCCCCCTCAAGCAAAAATCACACTATCGAACATAACATATAGTTGGTACATCCGAATTACCGGTGCTCATTAATAAATGAGCTTTCCATAATTGGTTTCGATTAAGATATTTTTATTTTTTGAAACTATGGAATATATTCTCTACCAGCCAGCATATTGTTATTCAAGTTCATTATCGGTTATACATCAATTAATGGTTTTCAAAACAAAATTATACAAAAAGCGGTGAAATTGCACGTAAAAACTGATCGTTGAACTCCTTTTCTGAAAATCTCTCAACAGAAGACCTGAAATGTAAAAAGTGTTATCAATGCTCATAATTTCTATAAGAATGCCAAATTACACACCTTGCTGCATTAATAATGCTTTTATTTATTTCTTCAGGATTGAGTATAATATTTAATATGCTAGCTGCATATTCAACGGCCTCCGTTGCAAGGAAACCATTTTGGGAACCTTCAGAAGTCTCAATAATGTCAAATAAAGGACCGCCCGACCGGTGAGCAATCATTATTAGACCGGCCGCCATACATTCAACGATCCCAATGCCGAAATGCTCATTCCACATGGTGTGTATGCCAATTTTTGCTTGTTTGTAAATAATTAAGAGGTCGTTATATGAAACATTTACTTTAAACTCGACCGAATTTTCAAGCGACAAATGCTTTGCGAGGTCCTGCATGTTATGTAGTCTTTCATAGTCTTCTTCGTGTCGGCAGGATCCTACTATAACAAGTTTTATCCGATTCCACAGAGCTTCATCTCTGGCTAGCAACGTCCTTAACTCATACAACACTTGTAGTTGTAAAGGATGATTTTTTTCGGGGCGGAACTGCCCAACAGATACTATTTGGATTTCTTCACTCTGGTCAACATGCTTAAGACTCTTAAGATGTTTTGTCTCACAGGGCGGATACACTCGATGAGTTCTCAATGGGACATCCAGTATGTCCACAATATGGTTTTCGGTCCATGTTGAGTTCACCATAATAGTTTCCGAGCAGCGGCTTACCCACTTATACGTCTAAAAAATGAAGAAGGCATTACTTAAGTAAATTTTGTTGTCGATTTTATATTTTATATTATTGATGGCAGTAGCACCTCTTGCACCGTTACCAACAATCAACAGGCCACAAAACCACTTTCTTATCAGCTGCGCAAACACACGTCAGCAACACTAGAAATGAAATGGTGATAGCAGCTGACATCAAAGCCACACTCAACGATGTTGATGTATAATTGTATATTATTTGTTTAAAAAAACCAAAGGTATTAAACTAAATATAATTATGTACATGGACATGTACATTATCATTAACCGGACAACTTCTACTAGCTTTTAATACATTATACGGTTTAAAAGCGGTTAATCGGTTAATATTGTAAATTTACTTACCTGTGAAAGCAAGCGATAATAGGAAAGCTTTATCCATGTGAGGAAAGGATTACGCGCAACGTATGCTTTATTGTTAAAAGATGATTGGCGATATTGCACTTTTTTAAGCATATCTGTGCTTATTAAAGGATAATGAACGTAGCAGCCTATTCTAGAGCCAGCTAAAAACCGAAAGACAGGAAACGTGTACGCGTATCCCATGGTATCAATAAATATGTCTGGTGGAAACTTGCAGACAGCCTCTAATCCCAAAACAAGCGATCCCAAGCTTTGGCCAAGCAATGTAAAGTGGGGGTACTTTTTCGCTTCAACCCAACGACGCTGGCTTAAAAATACAAAGGTAATTTTGTCAATTTCGAGAGCAATGTTGAATACATTTTTTGCTTTCTCCAAAATTAAACTAGGCGTCGAGTCAATATCTCCCGTGTAAATAACTATCTTGATGTTATCGTACTTGTTCTAAAATGAAACAGTTTTTAATTATGTTGACCGATACTGTGCCCAGGTTTATGCCTGTACCTGCAACGCCCTCACTGCACACCACAAGACACGTTCCCCACCGCCGCCGGCATTACAATATGGATGAAAAATGCCAACATGTAATCTATTTTCCGACTCAGGGCAGTGCAGCTTCTTTTTGTAGTGCAGTATCCATTCACGTAGGCAAAACAAAATAGTAGAGGCGCCACATATCAGCCATATAAACACCCAGAATCTGTTGCAAAGTGAGCTTTTCAAATTAAAAACTCGGGTTTATTTGGTATATGAATATATTCTTACATCAGAACTATCCCCATGTTATTATTTGGTTCTGCTTTAAGTTACACAAAGCCGTATTGCCTGAAGTGTTTCATTGACTGTTACGTATAAAACGCCAACGCCAATGCTAGGTGAAAACCTTACTAAGAAAAATAACAAACTACATGTGCAATACGTGTTTTGCTCATTCGTATTTTGTTTTAGTTCTGCTTCTTGTTGTTGTTTAGGGATGTACAAGATATCGATTTTCTACAATCTTCTTTGTTTTGATTACTATTACTCGATTTTTCTCGGATGTTTTGATGAACAGACACGTCAGGATTAATCGATGTTTTTTCCAGAACATCGGCCAGTTTCCCGCGTAAAATGTAATGCAAATGTTTTAGTACGCACTGAAATATGTATACACATTGTATTTAATGAAAAAAAAGAAGATAATTTAAAAATGTGTGGATATTAATTTAGTAAACATGTTGGTGTGTATAGTCAACAAATAATTATTACAGTTCAATGTAGCATTATACAAGAAATCGACTATCGATTTGTTTGGCTCTGCGTTTATGTTACGAGTTGTTTATTCTTGTCCTCAAATGGCGATATTAAATCGATCTCATAATTTAAAATAAAATTTGTCCATTGAATATTGCGGGAAGAAAGCTTAATATGCAAATGACGTCTGTATTTGTAAAGATAAAGATATTCGTTCAATAAGATACTATTTGAAATGTTATTTTTTTTTTTGTTATTCATTGTCTGTTATAATATTAATTAATTTAAGTAATTTAACATGAGATGGTTGGTGATTTAGAGCCTTCAAAGTTTGCTCACAAAAATGGAATGGAATATTGAGCAGACACAAAATAATTGGAAGATTTTTTTAAAGAAATGATGTTCGAATAATGTGTATAAAATGACTAATTCGTAAAAATTTATAAAAAAAAAAGAAGATAGTTCGCTTGTTGTGTGCCATCAATACAGAATACAGATTTGACGAGAACATTGGCAGAACAGTGAATTAAATGTTAACCACTAGTTGGGAATACCCATATTCACAACCCAATACATTTTCCCATCACTAAAAGTTATAAATATAAAGAACGTAAATATGGATTACGTTCGTTCAATTTTGGAATGTTTGGCATCAATTTGCAGTTGCTGGCACTGTACAGAAGACATAAGCAGCCAAGTAAGGTCATATACGCATATACCTTTATTGTCGGACTTCAGCTAATTATTTCAGGGCATTGAACCGAGCGAAAGGACACATCTTCTGGCAGATTCAGACAATCAAAGTCCAGCTTTGCGACGAAGTCACTCTGCTGATTTGAGCAATGATTCTCAGTCGCAGCCCAAGAAGGATGACCAAAATGCCCTCTCTAGATTAGTTCAAAATACTGCAATGTATGTACAGCAAAGACTAGGTCTATATTGATTCTATATCTACCCGTATCTTTTAATAATGTACTCTAGAAACATGATCAATGTTGGTGCGCTGGATTCACACACTTTGGAGCACCAAGAGTTCACGGATAGAATAAAGTTGTACTCACAGCGTCTTCAGCAGCAATGGAACAACATTCAACACCCAGGTGTTGTTCTAAAAGGTTTGATTCTTGACACTTCTAATATTTGTTCTAAAAATAGTCTAGCCAGATAAGCCAAGAAGCGACAGTTAGTTTTATCAGAGTCATTGTTGTAATATTACTGACATTAATGTTCGACTTGTATTTATTGTTTTAGCTAGTGCTAAGATGAACTCGGTGTCAGTAGCATAGGCAATGACGGGAACTAGAGTTGAGTAAATTTATTAATCCGATATAGTTCATACTTTTTGTACAGTGAGTGGCTTTTCGTCGAAACGAGTACGGTTGACTTTGACCCTGAACCCATTGAAAAGGTGTAAAAAGGGTATAATGGTTTTGTGCAAATGTATGTAACAGGCAGAAGAAAGCATCTCCGACCCCATAAAGTATTCTTGATCAGGACGACGAGCAGAGTCGATTTAGCCATGTAGCCGTCTGTATGAACGCAGCGATCTCGGAAACTACAAAAGCTAGAAACCTAAACTAAACGAGTATAGATTCTTTTAATCCATACGCAGTACAAGTTGGTTTTTTTCAATATCTTGCTCCGTTTTATTATTATTGATTAAAATCGATTTTAAGACTTGGTTATTTTTTTATATCTATATGGCATATCTCGGAGACTATAAGAGCTAGAGCCATCAAATTAAGTTTATTATGTGCTTGTAAAGGATACGCAGATTATGAATATTTCGGATACCTCCACCATTCGCCCCCCAAATCAAGAAAACGCAAATAAAATACTACAGACTTGCGCTTAGGTACATCGATTTGCATGCTCTTATTAATCACTGAAAATTTCATAACGATCATACTCTTAGTTTAGAAATTATTCAAGAATTCATTTTCCATAGTGGGGACAAGCGCAGCCAATGTGTAAAGTGCGCACCTTGCTGAGTGCGTTTGTGTGTGTGTGTGACTTTGTGAATGCGTGTACGAATGCAAAGAGCTTTAAATGTATATAACGACAGCTCGCCGCTGGGTTCAGGGTATCTACTAGTCGGGGACACCCGACTAGAGCCATCTTACTTATTTAAATTGTTGCCGGTTGCGCCATAGACACACAAATGTCGACGATTATATTTATTATGATATTGAACAATTATTTTTTTTTGTTTTCAACATTTTCTTAAAAAGAGCATATAAACAATCATCAAAATCTGTTTGCAAAAAAAAAAAAGAAAATACAAAAAACACTCATCTAAAGTTTATCCTATACATCAATAGCCCTGTACATTTTTTTTTTCATGAAAATAATAAAGGTAGACATAATATTTAACCCATAGTTTTGTATACTATACGGAAAATAATCTTTACGTATTAAGTAAGATGTTCCCACAGCGTACCCTTAATTTGTATGGCTAAAAATATCAATGTATGTATCTGAAAGGCTGATTTAAATTATTTACTAACTTTGTGACTAGAATTAAAACCTAATATGTTGCGTTTGTATACGAAAAAATCTGTTACTGCTATAATTAAATTTTTTTTTCAGGCCTCTTAAAAGATGTTCCCAATCATCAGTCTTACTTATCTAAAGGCATTAATTCAGATGATACAGCTCAGGTAAGTAAATTAAATATTCTTATTGCTTACAGTTAATGAACTGTTTGAGGGCTATACATATATACAAAATCTCTATCTCACTCAGTCTTAGAGCTAGAATCACAAAATTTGGTAGGTTGACTACATACGCCCAAAAAAAATCCAAAAATTACAGTTTTAAGGGCGGCTACAATAGTCATTAAGACCTGTTGAGCTAATAAGCTTTTTAGTAGCTGGTTAAGTTATATACCTACTTTGAGCAACAACGTTATAAAAAATTTAATATATAAGGAAACAATTCAAATGTAGAAACGATTTTAAGAGGTTTTGACCGAGACATCCGCAATCTATAGATAAACGGTCATAAAACAATCAAAAATTATATTTATCAATTAATGTTTATAAAAAATACGATTTACCTTTCGATTCTTAGGATATTACATGGTATTAAAGTTTTCAATTCGATTCTCTTATGAGAATCAAAATTCAAAATCAGAACAAACCTATAACGTCGCCCATATATTTTAGTTGTTGGTGAAATCGTTTTCTGTGTTAATGAGCTCGGCTTAGTTGGGGAAAAAAAGTCCAAGTGCGAATGCGGAAATGGATTTTTAATGACATGTTTGCTCATATTTTTTCATAATTTTGGTTTTATTTTTTGACGTTTCCAATATAATCCGCACTTTTGTCATTGTGCCCAGTGTACAGTGACTTGTCAGAATTCCAGGATGATGTGAAAATAAAATAAATCAACCTCATTTCCACATAGCTTTCGTACCTGTAGCCCATGGAATACGACTACTTTAGTCGATCTAGCCATGTCTTATTTCGTAGATTATGAGACATAGAGACACAAAATTTGGTTCGAATAAATATTTTTATATACTATAGCACTAGAAAAATCTATGGCACTAATATTCATCAAATCGGTTAAGAATCACAGAAGTTATTAAAGAAAACGTGTGGTAAAATTTGATCCATTTGACAATCCCATTGACAGCAAGTGCTGCAAAAAAAGCTAGGGATTAAAGTTTAGTTTTATAAGTTCGTGTATACCATAGGCAGATTAAGGCTATTTAAAATGATCGATAACACGCCCCGTTTTCTTACGGTTTCTTCAATCCTGTTTTTGGAGTATATCTCAAAAACTATAAGAGCTACAAACACCGAATTTTCGATAGTTTAATTTAATTATTATTAATATATCTACTGTATGCAATGCACACACATATGTAATTACTGTGTGCATTGCTTTTCGAATCTATAAAGATTTGCTTCGTACTGCCTGATATGTTTTCTTCAATCCATAAATTCTACTTTATAAAATTAAGTAAACGAAACTAATTGTTTTATTTATTTTACTTTTCAGATGAGAATGTTCATTCATAAATCGCACTCTGGAGTATTAGGCATACAAATTGATCACAAGGAGGCCGTTGTTGTACCGTTTCATATCCCCTAAAACTGCATAACAAAATGTATTGTAATGTTAAAATGTAATGTAATATTAAAAATATAAATAATACCACATCCTTTTGATGGCTTTACTAAAAATAAATTTTTTTTAAAGCAAGTGGACCTTGCAATAAAATTGGAAATATAAATAAATAAAAAAAGTAGTGCTCTTTTCGGGAGTTTCCGACTAGGAGATACCCTGAACCGACCCCACACACACAAAAAACACGCCACAAGCTATGAAAAATAAATTCTTGAGTGACTCCAAGTTAATCGTAATATCTTTATCAAATTTTCAGGACATATGTAAAAAAAACATTTGAATGTATGTAGAAACCAAAGGCTACACTACTTGAATTTGGGCTTTTTTTTTACTTTAGGAGGTATCCAAAAAGTGAAATATTCTTAATATGTGAATACTTTGGAAGTACATACTGAACATACTCTAGCTCTTATCGTCTGCGAAATATGCTGGGTCAATCCAATGTTCATTGGTAATAGGAAAACGGAGCGAACTGTCAACAATTTGAAATAAACTTGATGTAGTATGTATGGTTTACACGAACTAACAAAACCAAGTATGTAGCTCTCATAGTCTGTCATATCGACGCGCTCATACAGACAGCCATGGCTAATCGATTTTCGGCTAGTGATGCTGATCAATAATATATATACACCCAATTCTATTTTTACGCGGATTTGCAGTAATGCGGCTTTTTTTAAACTTGTTCACGAAGTGATACTAGTATAATGGGTTTGTGCAATGTCCGTCATGCTGTCCGTCTATCCGGATGAACGCAACTTCTTTCGGCGCTATTGAAGATAGACTTGATACTTGGAATAAATAGTTGTAGTTATCTGCTTCAGACAAAGTGTTTAAATCTTTGTGAACCCCGGCCACTAGGCGGCTGGCATATCGTTTAGTTTAATTTACAGTCACCAAATTTGGTATGTATTTTCTGATGATCTCCCCCAAAGATTGAGACCTTGATATCCCGGCCACGCCCGCCAGAACGCCCCACACCCATCCCGCCCCTATATCTAGTTTTTGAGCTAGAGTCCCCAAACTTGTAAGGTAGATTACTGATCACCTCCTTTAAACGAATCCCTAATTATAAAATGTAAGTCATGTCGTTTTCTATGAAATTTTTTGGTTTAATGCTCTTTTAGAAAATTATGGAACACATCGCTATTTGTATATCCTGAACCCATTGAAAGTGGGTAAAAGGGGTATATTGCTTTTGTGCAAATGTATGCAACAGAAGGAATCATCTTCGACCCCATAAGGTATATATGTTTTTGATCAAAATCTAGAGATCTAAAGTTTTCGACTATAGATTCTCCTAAACCATACGCAAAACAAATTTATCATTTTTTTGCTCCGTTTGATATCTTGCTCCGTTTCATTGTTATCGATAAAAATCGATTTTCAGACTAGGTTTTCTTAGCATATATCGCAGACTATAAGAGCTAGAGCGACCAAATTTAGTTTATTATGTTTTCTTAAAATAATCGCAGTTTAGGAATAATTCGAATTTTAACACTCTGCCTCCAGAGCACATCCTAGAGGACTATCCAGTTGGGGCCAGACCCTTAATAGCTCTTAAACCAGGGACAATTATTGCAATCTTGTCAGACCATAATTATTAAAAAAAATTAGAATATTAACCATTAAATGATCGGACTGGGTAAACCGCTATAGCTTTGTGATGAAAGGCAGTTAGACCAAGGAGGTAACAATGCACTTGATCCTATCAAATAATTACAAATAATGGGGTGCTGGATTGGTCGTCGTTCTGGGTGTATTAAAGATGATTCTGACTTTTGTTCCCCCTTTATTAAGAAAGCAACATATTTTGCATTTTTGAATTTTCTGATTAGATTAGTGGTGTACTCCATTGTAATCATCAACGCTGAAAACACCTCAGAAAGCAATATAAATATTTACTTATATAATATGAAACAAATTTTGGCTACTAGGGTTTGGGCCGTACCAAGGCTCGATCACACGGCCTACTAGGCACGTCTT
Organism: Drosophila colorata; assembly: GCA_035041545.1. Classification (NCBI taxonomy): domain Eukaryota; kingdom Metazoa; phylum Arthropoda; class Insecta; order Diptera; family Drosophilidae; genus Drosophila; species Drosophila colorata. The sequence continues at coordinate 97,449 of JAWNLD010000611.1, read as the reverse complement.
GTCACCACCTGGCTTCCACGGTAGACCTTCCGAATTGCAAGAACGACTATCTTGATAGACCACCTTCATAATATTGAAGCCGATAGCATAAAAAACAAACAAATGTATATGTATAACCCTTTTCCAAGTGTTAGTGACCGCTATACCTTAACCTTAAGTGCTCACTTTCGTCCTAAACATAACAACAGAATTTTCTAACCCTTACCATTTTGATCATGCGTTGTCAGTCAGAACAAACTCTTACTGGGAGTGTCAAATAATAATGCAAATTTTTGTATCTTACTTCACGGAGTTATATTTCAGAGCGAGGTCTGTTAAATACAGCGGGTGGAGTAAGACCTCCATCTTCAGGGCTTCCAGCTGGTTTTTGACGACAAGAGGACGAGCATTGTCGTTCTGCAAAATGACTTCACTTAATCGGACCGATTGTTTGAAAAAGGTCTCCAGTTACTTTTTCGTTAGGTTTGAGCAGTTCATACTGGATACCTCTTAGTTGATCCCACCAGAAGCATTAGCTTTGAACCATGAACCTTGGTCTTCGAAGCTGACTTTGTGGTGTGGCCGGGCGCTTCAAAACACCAAAACCAAAAATAGCAAATTGATTCCGATGGAGCAATATTCCCATAAGTTTTCAGTTAAAAATCATTGGCACTCGGCACTCTTTCTCATGGTAAAGCAAAAAAGCAGCGCTTCCCGCAAATGGTGTTTTGATACTTGCGATACTTAAAAAATTTCACAAATCTTTTATGCCGTATTGTGAAAATTATTTTTTACCAGTGTGATCAGATAGCATTTAACTAGAAAAATTAAATAAATTTATACCAAAAAAGTGACCAGAAAACAAACTTGGATAATTAATTCACACTCCCAATATATAAATCTTTATTGTTTAATTATATTTATTAAAGCTGTACAGATATGGGTCAGCTATTTTTTACTGAGCTATGATTACAAAGAGCCTAAACAGATGCCAATGGGGTTTACCAATGATAACAGACACATACGAAGGTAAATTGATTTTTAAATACAGTTTTTGGGTACTAGGTTAGTAATATTCTATCAAGAGTGCTGTGTTAAAACAATCTGCTGTTAAACTTAAAATTATCGAATTAATACAATTTATAAATTAAAAGTATCACACTTATCTGTAAAAAAGTAAAGCGTCTGCAACATGTCTTTTGATTTAAATCATAAGTTATGGATAGCTGCTACAAAAGAAATCGGTCAACTAATAAAGAAACAAAATCGCTTAAAGACAATTGTACCACCTGAAGAGAAAGCAATATCATTCAAAATATTTTCGGAGCTCTATGTCTTATACGTGGAACTGGTTAATAAATTAGGTTTCATTTATTTCAACACATATCAAGTGCAAAAACGAAATGTGGTCAGGACGCTGGTTGAAAACGCCACACAACAGTTGATGTTACTTAAGGAGGAGTTAAAGGAAATGGAGTTGAGCGAATATATTTATATTGATAAAGTATTAATTTCAAGAAAGCTTACTCCGCGTGATTTAATGATATGGAGGTCACCGCAATTTCTTTATCGTCGTCCATTAGATATTCAAAACATTTTAGCAGAAAATAAGTTGTATATGAATGATGAAGAAAGGGAAGAAACTGATGCAAAGAGCTGGAATAAAGTCAGCGAGGCAGTGGAACTTATACAAGCACACGAGAGAGCGCGGCGAGCCCGTGTATATAAGTCAAATATAAAATATGATAAGAAGAAGTACTTAGAAGTGAAGCAGAGGAAAAAAATTAATTATGGGTTTACTTTCAAGCCAAATCAAGCAATGAGCATACCTGTCAAAAGAACTTTATTCACGGCAGATTTTATTAAAACGGAAGAGACCTGTGATGATTTAAGGAATAGAAATAACAACGAAGATTTTCATGAAGGTAAATATATTTTGATCCTTACTGATCATAATTGGGGGCCAAACGCAGGTGCTGTGTTTGTATGTTTGAAGGCAAAGGGGTTGAAATGTATGTATCGATAGCTCGCAGCTGAGTTGCGGGTATCTCCTATTCGAACACTCCCGGCGAGAACACTCTTACCTGTGATTTTAAAAGAAGATAAAGCTATGTAGCAGGCAGAAGGAGGCATCTTACTTTATTGAATAGCATCAATAGCCTTTTCGATATACATAGCTACATCTGTCGGTCTGTCCTTCCGTCCGTCTGTATAAGCAAAATTTAACATAGTTTCTCGTACAGCAAGTCTCTCCCATTTTTACAAAATCGATTAGATTTGATTTCCTGTCCTGATTTTTGGGCATATCTCGGACATTATCAGAACTAGAAGTAGTAAACTATAGAATAGGGCTCACTTAAGATAGTTTATCTTTTTGGATATTTACAGTTATTTATTTAGATATATATGCATATTAAAAATTCATACTACTGTGTTTATTATCTCGAACCGAATCCTATCATATATTTCAGCACTTGCACAATACACTAATTTCTTTTATTAGTTATAATCAAAACTTTTATTTTTAAATTTCAACTTATAGATATTGACATGGATAAAATAAATGAGTTACGTAACAAGGCGGCGAGTGTTATACAATCTTGGTGGAGAGCCTACAAAACAAAAAAAATTTATAGAATTAAGAAACAGTTCAAACGAGAATTGTTGGGCACTAAAAAAACACGAAGATTAAAAAGACCAAATCAGTTTTCCAACTCTGTTTTCGAGATGTATAAAAATGAACTGAAAAGAAAAAAACTTGATGAGGAATTTGAAAAACTAATTATGGACGAACGAACACGTTTACTTCAGATGCGGACTCCTTGGATGATGGAAGATATTTCAGATCATATTCGAGCTTGGTTTGAAGAATTGTGAGTGCACTTAAATACCAGAATAGTAACAGTTAAAAACGTTGCAGTCGGTGTATCCGACTGCGCAATACTCTGTTAACAGAGTCATAACAACTAAAAACAATCGAAAACTTGTTTAATGGTTTTTGTAAATTAAAAACATTGACCTTTAAGTGCCCAAGTCTTCAGTTCAAATTTGAGTTCATGTGGACATTGTGCAAAGCCAATAAACTCTTTTTATGCCCGGCTAAGTGTATAACGGTTATGTGCAAATGTGTGTATGAAGCAAGCAGCCGAAGGAATTTCCTACCTCATAAAGCATAGTCGATATAGCCAGGTCCGTCTGCCCCTCCGTCTTTCCTAGCTAGAAAGCTAGAGACCTAAACTTTTCGACTATATATTCTCATTTTTCTTGTCTTTTTTTCGATATCTTGCTCCGTTTCATTGTTATCGATAAAAATCGATTTTAAGACTTGGTTTTCAAATCATATCTTGGAGACTATAAAAGCTAGTGGCACCAAACTTGGTTTATTAAGTTTTCGTAAAGCAAACGCATATCACGGATAATCGAATTTTGAATACCACCTCCCATTCCCCCCAAATATAAAAAACGCAATTCAAGTATTACAGACTTCAGCTGTGTGTGTAAATGCGCCACATAGTTTGGCGCTCTCTTAAATAATGCAAGTGTACATGTCTTAGTTGTTATTACACTGTGATTGAGCATTGCGCAGTCGGTTACTTCCAACTGCGATGTTTTTACTTATTTAATTTTCAGCTATAATAAAACCGGTAACTTCCACGCCTATCCTGATCCTGTTAAAAAAGGGACAGTGCTGGTTGTCATTGATGAAACTATGACACCATTACAATTTCAGGAAACTCTTAATAAGAAACCAATGACCAAAGAGGAAAAGAAGAAATTACTTGATAAGAAGAGAGCAGAAAAAAGGAAAATTAAGGACAAAATAAAAAAGCAGAAAATTAAGGACGCCAAGCGGAGAAAAAAACTAAAGGATGCCGGAATAGTTGATGTTGCCTACATACTATCATCAAGCAAACCAATAGGTATACTCAACAGACTTATATATCTTAATTACGTTTAAAAAGTGAAAAGAGTATATTCGGTTTGTGCAATGTCCGTCTTGCTGCCCGACCGTCTGTCCATAGGTTGTTTTGGCTGTTATTACACTGTGAACAAGTATTGCGCTGTCGGTTACACTCGACTGCAACGTTCTTGTTTGCTTTAGTAATAACAGTAACGTTCACGTTTTAAGGTTAAGAATCGGTGGGTTTTTTTCAATTTTACTGTACGCTGATATGAAATTTCAATGATCAACAAATGGGATCAATTTCTTATTTAATATTAGGCGTCATTTGAATGAAGTAATGAATGGCAAACACGCCTTTGCAGCCTTATCTGCAATTGATTTCATTATGATGATTTTTTTGTAATGTATCAGAGCTCTGTTCTGTTAAGTAAAATAAGATTTTAAAAAAGGCTTTAACTATTATGTCTTTCACATTACCTCAAAATCTATCCCTGTTTAAAAGTTATGACATACATAAGTTGTCCGAGTCGTGTCGTTTAATCCTATTTAAACGTAATGTTTATTAATAAAACCAAAACCAAAAGCATCGAAATACCTAATCAGTTGCATTGTTATTTGTTTAAAAAATGCTGCGTTTCTTTAAGATAAAACAAATTTCTCAGTTGATAAATTATTCCAAGGTCAGAAATTATAAGTTTTGCAGGTTTCAAATCATCATTTAATTTTTTAAATGAGCAAGCAATAAAAATAGACGACAACGCGGTCGAATAATCACGATTTAGTAAAATACTTTCCGTTTAATTTAATGCCGCTTATTTTTATATATAGTTATATATATATTTTGCCCTATAATTTTATTTACTTAGATGTAAGGAACATAGTATGGCTCGTAAAAGCTGTGTTTGGGTTGGACATTTTTAAAAATCGAAGAGTTGTTTAAAGGAATTTTCCATGGGAATTCGTAAAATGGTTGTCCGATCCAGACGTCTTTGACATAAATACTGTTTGCAACAAGCAGACAAATCTATGCTTAGATTTGATTATGGAAGCTTTTGAACTGAGAGACTAGTTTGCATAGAAACAGACTGATACAGTCGGAAACCTCCAGTCGTTATATATGATTAAGGAGTTTCCGGTGATTTGCTAGCAACCAGTTACACGGATATTCACCTGTTTAATTTTAGGCAAACACCGATCACAACAATTATAGATTTTTCTATAAAAATGTCAACAAGAAAAAACAAATATTTACGTCTAGAAAACACCCGTTTTATAAAATATTGACTTATTCATCATTTAATTTTTTACAGAAAAAATTGAAGCGACAATAAAGCAATTTTCAATTGATTGGAGAAATGTTGATGAATATCTAAATAAGAATCACGACCCAATAAAAAGTTGGGTAACAGAGGAACAGTTAGATATAATACATCATGAATTGCGTTTATTGGTAGATGAATATATGCGGTAAATACAAAAGTTTCATATTTCCTTCTATTGCTTGTTTTTTACTCTTGTTTTAACACTTAAATTCTATATTGCCTAGACCAGCTGAGTCAATTTAGCCATGTCCGTCCGTCGGTATGAGCAAAAGCAAGTGGCTATCAATTCTCCTGTACCATTTTTAGAATAACTTCATTATCAAAATTTTCCGATACTTTGACGCCTTTTCATAAATATCGATTTTAAAACATGTTTTTTTAGCATATCTCGGATTCGCTAAGATCAAGAGCAACAAGTTTCGTTTAGTATGTTTTTGTAAAACATACACAGATCAATAATATTGCACTTTTGGATACCTTCCACCACTCGCCCCAAAATAAGAAAAAACATAATTAAAGTAGTACAGCCTTGCACTTTGGTTTGTACATGTAAGCCCTAAAGTTCAAACTTTGAATTATTTATTTGCTTTATAATTCAATATTGATTGTTTAAATTAACAATATTAAAATAAAAAGGAAAATAAAGTGGTGTTCACGAGACGAGTTTCTGTGGTAGAGTGAGTATTTCACAACGCTTCTTAATCATTATGGTGTGAAACCGCAAAGCTACGCATGAGAGCAGAGAGCGCGCTCAAACTGGCGACCAAACAACACGGAGTTTGTTTTAGCTGCCAATCCTAGTTCTTTTATGGTCTTGCTAGGCCCTTTACCATCCCTAACGTTTTCTAATTCATACCTGCCATGCTTGTTTACTTTTGCTTCCTCCCAAGGCCCCAATTATTTACACAATTTCAATTTAAACTTTCCATACTGTGTGCGCTTGATGGCTACCAAATCATTTTCACTATCCAGACAATCCATTTTCCTATTGGACTCAAACTGTCTTATATTTTCTTCCTGCAGCTTCAGTATTTTTTCATGGGTTTGCTCGAGTGCTTTATTTCGCTCCCATTCTAAATGTTCAAACAAACATTCCCTAATGAGCTCATTAATTTCTAAGTTACCTGGCATACGCATTTTAAAAGCAGCAAGAAGTCGGAATAGAGAAACCTTAGTACTTCTTGATGTTGTATGAGTTATGATTTGCTGGACTCTCCCTACTTGTTTGGGGGTCGTGCCGCGACTCTCATGGGTCAACTTTGAAAACATCGATATATTTGTGATATTTTGTAATCTCTCTGTTTGACCATTCCCGGTTCCATGCGGGCCCTATCGACCAATAAGAGACGTAAAGCAGCACCTCTATCAGAAACAATTCGCACCGGATTTCCAAACAAAGTAGCTTGCCTAACCAATCAACAAACAACTTTCTCAATTCCTGTGCTAAGAGTCGGGAATAGGCACACAAATTTCGAAAATCCATTAACGGCAACTAGTATGTGGCTATAACGTTTAGTAGTCAGATCCATTGGCCATTCTTAATCGATGTGATAAGTGCACAATGGCTTATCTCCCTTATATTTCGGCGGCAGAGACCTATTCTTTTCCCAGCCTCTGCATTTACAATAATGCATTCTATGCAACTTACTACAACTCGGAGAACCTTTTGTTTTAACTTCGGGATATAGAAGCTCTTCTCTGCGACAGCTTGCGTTTTCTTCGCTGAAAAATGGCCCTACTTATGCGCAATTTGAATAATCTCGATTTCCATTTGGTACGGCACAACAATTAGCTCACGATTTGGATCTTTGTACAGAACTTGGGTGTCGATATAGAAGTCTTCACAGCCCGATATACAATGCTCTTCAATCTTTATATCAAAGTCTTGCAAATACTTCCTTTGCCCATGTGGGCACTCGCAGAGGAACATCCCCTTTCAGATATGATCTTGAACTTTATGCCCACCACATACATTCTCGACTTGACCAGAGCACCAAACACACCCAGCAGTACCAATTTTGTAGTCTTTCGGCTCATATTATACTGCACATGATGAAACAAACAATCTTTTGGGCCCTTTTAAAGCAAGATCCCCCTGAATTCATACTTACTCGCATCTGTATGAATTTCAGTTTCTAACTTAGGATTGGACAATTTTAAAACTGTCAATGCTGACTTCTACTGCGCGACCGCGATATGCTGCAGCTCTTAGATACTTGGTTTCTTCCTCAAAATACCGGAGATACAGCTAGGCTATCACGATGTCAACTCTAAAATCGCTGAATTGTCTTTTTGTCCCGAAAATTAGCAACTGCCTGCATCTTCTCCTCACGTGGCCTTATGGTACCATTATGCACAATGTACCCCGAAAAATTAACTTACATCTGTAATAGCTGACGCTTCGACAAATTTATACGTAAAAATGTTTTGCTTGCAACGTCTATCACTTTTTTCCCTAGTTCCTTTTGATGTTTGCATTTTGCAAAAAACTACTTGACATTGCAAAGAAAAAGTAAGTTTGGTTTTCATGATTTTCTTTGCAGTTCAAATTTAGTTTTGACTATTATTGCGCGTTGTTATAAACTATACTTATGATAGTAATATAATAAAAAATAAAAACAAGTTAGACTGCTCTAGTCAGTATCTCCCGAATAGGTCTCTCCTGGCTCCGCATATCATGAAAGTCCTAAAGCTTAAAAACTGCTGCACAAATCATGCCACAGATTATCGTAAACTTTACAAAATTTGTAGTTGTATTATACTACTATAAATAAAATACGTGGATCCTTGATAAGAATCAATAGAAATCTACTCATGTGGCTTTAAGGACCACAGACCTCAACAGCTAAAGCCACTTGTTTGGTATGTAGGCTAGGTACATACCATAACTTTTTATACCCCAAGCCCATTAAAAATAGTTAAAAAGGGTATAATGATTTTGTGCAAATGTAACAGGCAGAATGAGGCATCTCCGACCCCATAACGATCTAGCCATGTCCGTGTGTCTGTCCATCCGTTCGTCTGTCTGTATGTTCGCATCGATTTCAGACTACAAAAGCTAGAGAACTGAACTTAGACTTTTTAAATTCATGTATACCATGCGCAAATCAAATTTATTTTAAATTATAGATAACTCGCCCTGTTTTCTTACTATCAATATTTATATTTTTACCTTTATATATATACCTCAAAAACAATATTAGAGCTACAGCCACCAAATTTGCTTTAGTATGTTCTCGTAAAGGATACCCAATCGCCCCACATATAAAAAAAACGCAAGACTTGCGTTTTGGTCTGTACATAGATTTGAATGCTCTTGTTAAGTCATATTTTAGAAGTTATTCAAGAATTAATTTTCCATAGTGGGAGCCAAGCGCAGCTGCTGAAAGTAAAGTGCGCAGCAAGCGGCGTGTGTTTGTGTGTATGCATATGTGATTTTGGGTATGTGTGTATGAATGCAAGAGGTTTAAATGTGTGTAACGACAGCTCGCAGCTGGGTTCAGAGTATCTCCTAGTCGGGCAGTTCCGACTAGAGTCCTCTTGTTTATTTATTATTCATTTATTGAGTAATAAAACCCTATTATTCAATGGCTTAAGCCTAACACTATAAGCCTTAAGTAAATACTTACAGTGAAAAAGATTTCTGGTTTTTTATAGAAATTTTATCCGTTTTTTAGGGTTGAATATGAATTGCTAAGAAGTGCATTGGCTAAAGATCAGAAGCTCCCATATAAGCCCGAAAAAGTAAAAAGAGAAAAGAAAAAAAAGAAAAAGAAAAAGAAAAAGCCTTTTGATCCGACAGAAGATAGAACTCTCAGCTCATTGTACGATGAATTAAAAGACGCGTCTATTGTTGAGGAAGTATCTCATAAAGACTTTGATGAATTCATAGCCGATTTTAATTTTTTGGCTGATGATACACGAGATGAAGATAACTTAACGTAAGTATTTCTCTGGGGCACATGAAAATATATCAACAATTTACACAAAACCGGGTTAAGTATTACACTTATTACAGTTATTTAATAATATGGAATGGCTCTTCCTTAACTTTTGTGCCTATTATCTAAACGTTATGAAATGTTTATACTCGTTTAAAAAATGAAAATTAGGGGCGTGGCAAATCGCTTATTTGTATATTTCCGTCAATTTAAGTCGCCTTATTTACCTGAGAGGATTCTGATGATCCCCTCAAAAAATTGAATCAAAAAATTCCGTTGACTCCGATTCCCACGCCCACAAATTACTAAATGGAATATATATGTTCATATTATAAAACATTCGCTGAGATTGCAATACAAATTAACACATTTTTCCGTTGTTTTAAGTGGTTCTTACATTATTACATTGGTGCACCCGATTACAACGTTCTTACTTGCTTACGAGTTATCTTCTTTCCAGTTTTGTGGGAGGCTGAGGAGACAAAAAAAAGTAACTTCAATTCTGCGATGTTTACAAAATTGGTCTTTCAAACTTATATTATTTTGGATGTATGCTCATGTAAGGCAATTTAAAATCGATAATATTCGACCCTACGGACTAGGCAAACTATCGAAAAAACTCGAAAGAATAGTTCACTTCGTCAAACCGAAGATCAAACATTCAGCAGTTCTACGATAATTTACTCCTGCAATTTAAGATCTCAGAAAATATCTTGGAAAGAGAAAATTTTCTAACCCAAACTCTGCTTTGTACACCAAAATTTGTACCACTCTACATTCCATTTTTTGGAAAATTGAAAATTGCGCATTGTAAGAGTTATATTTCTTTGCTTTGTATATATATTTGGATGCTTTATTTAATCTCTGCAGATATCATTAAGATTACAACACCAAAGCTGTTTATGTTAACATTTCTCAAATTGTGGGTCTGAATCAAGTGCACAACATGCAAAGTTTGTTTCTTTGAGTGTATATACAAAACTATCTAATACTTAAACAAAAAAAAATTATTTAGTCTATCAACGCTCAAATTGACACATTTCCTTTAAATCTAGCACTATTGGGCCTGCAAAAGGAGACATAAAAATGGTTATCCAAGAAAGTATGCTAGGCATGAGTGAATTTGATATAGCAAAACCAAAGTCAATTTTACTTATTGGACCGCTTAACAGTGGAAAGAAATTACTGTGCAATATAATTGCATCTGAATTGGGTATGCCTACACTATATTTGAAATAAATAACTCTCTATTAAATATGTTCTTTACAGATGCCGTTTTTATTAATCTTAGTCCGGAAAAAGTTTGTAAATACGCTGATGACATGAACATGTTTTTACATATCGTTATGAAAGTAGCAAGAGAATTTCAACCAACTATATTATACATTGGGGAAGCTGATCGGGTGTTTCTTAAACGGATTCCACCCGATCTAAAATCTATTAACCCATCACTCCTTGGTCCGTTTATTGGTAAAAAGATTTTAAAACAAATTAAAAAGAATGACAAAATTGTACTTCTTGGCACAAGTAGCATGCCATGGGCGGCCAAGCCACAGCTTAAAAGGAATTTTCAAAAAATAATACTTATTCCAAAATGTGACTATGGAACAAGCTTTTTGCTTTGGTTGGATTTGATGACCGAAAATGTGCCCGATGGTCTAGAAAGTTATGTATACTCTGCTCTTGCGAGAGTTTTACAAGCGTACAATTCTGGAGATATTACCAATAACATAGCTAATACATTAAATGTACAAAGAAAAATGCGCCTTAAGTCTGAGGCATTGGACCCAAGAGAGTTTTTGGAATACTTTTTGACCGAGTTGGATCCTCCAATGTTTCCGCCGGAATTAAAGGTATACATATATATATTTATTGATTTGTATTGTACATAAAATTGACCCCATTTACTTTTACATTTTACATGGAACTTTAAAACGAGTTTTAATCTGGATCTTTGATATGAGTTTTAAACTAACTAAGCAAAACATATAAGGTTAACTAAATGTTGTCAGTCCCTCATTTACCACTTATTGGTGAGGGGTGGGGATGGTAAATTGTCAAAAAAATAAGATTCAACCAGAGCGCATGAAAATCAAAAAAAAAAAAATTTTACAACCATTTGCATTAATGTTTTACACTTACCGATGGAATCTTCCGAACCATCGTCTGTGTGGACCTACATGCAGTATTTTTAGCTGAATGTATGGAATGTGCATTAATCGTCTACTGTCCGTCATTTAGTCCGTTATTCAAAAAAGACCGTTTTATATATATAAGTATATAGTAAATGTCCTTATGCATAAAATATATATGTAGATATGTATATTTGTATGTGTGACCTTGACTTAAGCATTCTAAATAAATTAAATTTTCTTAAATTAATTGCTAAGTTATAATTTTGTAATTTCTTTTGCCTTTTGTTTTCTAGATGATGGAGAAATTTAACAAATGGTTTGGAAAATCGAATAAATTTCAAAATATGAGGCGCAAGCTTTTGGCTTTAAAGAACGCAAAGAAAAAGAAATAGGCAATGCATTAAATTCAAATTAAGTAATTGATGTTCAAGCTTATAATATGAAATTACATATTACAGCAAATACACATAATCTCTGATGAAAACCGCGCTGGGGTTAACATGTGACGGCAAAGTATCTTTGGGAACTAACTTCCCAAAATCTAAGTCGCTGAAGTTAAATTTGGCTAGATTGTCTTCGAGATTCGACAGCCTCTCAGCGATCCCAGTTAATATGGGTTATTACGTGGGACGATGACAGTGTCAATCCAGTCCTACCATTGTGCTTATCTATTTGGCCGCCAGACAGATCTCCGTCTGAAACTCACTAAACCAATATAGTGGACGGTAAGACACTGTGTTGCATGCTTCGCCGGCGTCTGTTCCATCTTCCTTACTCGAACCTCGAGGTATTTAGTTTGACGTAGAATGCAGCTGTGGTCTGATGATCTTGCATTAAAAAGGCTTCCAAAGTATACTGCACTTCGAGCTGCCGTATTCTTCAAGAAGCTACCTATTAGCGCCAGATCTAAATGGCATTAAGACCCGCTTGGGGAGTCGACCGCAGAGATTCCCTTACACCCCTTAGGCCTTATGGAGATTGTGTAGGGGTATTTGGTCTTAAACGATGCCCACCCGACCAAAACTCCGTAGGAATAGGTCATCTGTGACTGATGTGTGAAGCCAGTGAGTGGTATACGGTTGCACTTTTCGCTACCGACCAATAATGTGTTTACTGACTTAATAAAAAGTTTGACCTATTGCAAAGTTTCATGACAATAGATTTAAAGCTGAGAGACCAGCTTGCTTAGAAACAGATAGACATACAGCCAGACTCACAGACAAACAGAAATGAAACACGCGATGAAGATCGACTCGGCTGTAAATACTGATGATCACTTTATGCGGTCAATTTGGGCCACACCCACTGTAAGGGTACATGGAGAGTATATATGTTTAATGGAATGCCTATCTTCCTGTCCGTATGTCCATCTGCACATACTATTGAACACGAGTACAAAAATTTTACATTGAACAGATTTTAAGCTTTAATGCTAAATTACATCAATATGCTAATAATGCAATTGGTAATTTCCTGCACAGGTTTTTAGTTCGGAGAGTCGACATTCAATGAAAAAAATTGTTACCACCAAATATCGGCTGATTGAGAAAGTTTGCAAAATATTTTAAGGTACACCATGGACTCATCGGTATTTCGTATATATAGGTTTTTGTAATAAGAAAATACACTTTTAATATTACTTATTAAAATGATATGATTTTTATTTATCAAACATTTACATCGACATTATTCTAGCATTTTTGTTTTATGTTTTTTGATGTATTTTTGGCTATTTAATTGCTAGTTTAAGTACATTTATCTTCTGTGCCTTAATTTAATGAAATATATGAACTATTAAGACATTGCTTAAAATATTTATATGGGTAGTCATAGTGTGTTTGATTTACTTAAGACTATTTTGTGAATTTTAATTAAATAATTTCTAGGTTATTATTTAAAATAAACATATAGTTTTATTTTCAGCTTATAAGCAAATGGTACTTATGTTATTAAATTAAGTACATCTATTGCTTTAATCTCTTTTTTTATTTACGAATATTGAATATTTTACATACAGATAATGGCTAGATCAGGTTATAATGGAACATAATTTACATACAATCTTTTAAATATAGAGAAAGGGTATGTCAAAATAGTTAGAAATTATAGACAAGTGTATATTTACCCACATCGTTTTCTTAACGCCTTGATCAAATGAGCTATGCTGATGTAGATTATACTTATTTATATTTTCTTAGTTACCCAACCATTTTTTACCTTAGATTATTAAAACTTTATTTAGTATGGTATATTAAAGGCATCTACAACTAGCTCATTTATGTATGTACTGGCCATGCTGGTCATACATAAAGTTAAAAATTGTATGATTGCTCTTAAGAAACGAGCTTGCAAAACTGACGCCTAAACACTAATAATAATTTCCCATATGTTTGTTAAACATGTTATTAAAAAAATAATCATCTATTTGGCATTAAATAAAATGTTGATTTGAATGATGATCTTAAAAAGCAATATCATGAAATACTTTTATTGTTTTTCCTAAACAAAGTTCAGCAAAAGAGCCTTTAAGTTAAACAAATATGAATAATGCACAACTCAACTTCAAAATGTGACATTTGAAAAATGTTGGTTGTTAGCATTTATCACCCCGCCTATAATTTTGGAATATTTTAAACATAATGAAATTAACGATAAAGTTATAGATGTACATTAAGGTAGAGGCAAAAAAAAATCATTAGGGCAAAACCATTTTAAAACAAATTAGTTTTTGCCTTTATCATAAAAAAAATGTATTAAACGGATTTTTTTAAAACGTATTTACAGTTAAACTTAATAGCCAATTTGATAAATTACATAAACAATAAATAAAATTTTATTTTTACCTTTAAAATAAACGAGTTTATTATGGTCTCATATTCTAAACGCTTGCGCATTAACGGCCCGGAATTGCTCATTAGTGGGCCATTAAATTATTAAGGTAATTTGATAAAGGTAAGGTATTGTTGTTTGCGTTTAACATTAAATAAAAAGCACTTTGCTTACAATTTTTTTTGAAAGCCACTAAATTAATTTGTTATCGTTTTTACACTCTTTGCAGTTAAGCACTTAGTGACTTTTTCTTGAAACGAAAATATTACAACATATTTATTTTAAATTTTAATTTTGAGTATCTGGCTATATGAAGAAAATGTCAATGTAAATAAGATATAATTTGTCTTTATTCAAATTCGATATTTGCCCCTACTATCCATATGTATGTATGTATGCATGTGTATGTATGTGGTTAGGCAAATACGTTAATACTTATGTATGTATGTATGCATTTTTGAGCAGTGTTCCAAACTTTGCTAATGTTGCCAAGTCCGCCTTTGGTCTAGCTAAAAATATTGATGTATTCAGCATACAAAATGTTGTATATAGTTAAGCACATATACATACAATTATCTTTTCTAAGTCTAATCGTTGTCCTCTCCTCACTCTGTGCTTGGGATTATAATATTATTTAATTGATTGGTGGCACAATCGGGTATTGCAGTTTTCAACTATCCTTTCAGTGGCTTTACGAAAAAAGTTCTTTGTTAATTTTGTTACTAAGCTGTTTACTGCAGCAGAAATATGTGTTGTACGTATATTTTTGTCTGCACTTCATCTTTAAGCCACCAAAATTTGGGTGTTAGCTGGCTCGAGGTCAAGTAGTTTGTGAAAAAATATGACACCCACATTAATGGCTTAAAGATTAAATGCTCCGGTGGACAGATACAGCGGCTTATAAGAGTATACCTACGACTCCTTGTTCTGCTATCTAAATAGACCACAATTATAAAGAAAATTATTATATAAATTTAAATGCATATAAAAGTAAAGTAAGATCATTGCATTGCTTTTACTGCCCGAGCTTGAAATTGCATACAGAAATAATTTATATTTCATTAAAGTTCAATACGCGGAAAAAAGAACAATTCACCGCATAAAAAACAGTGAGCTCTAGGTGATGCCCAAATCGATGACGGACTGTACGTAGCCGTAGTCCTCTAAAACATATTTTAAAATTTTGAGGGCATAAATGGCAGTCAAGTGTGTGTTTATGCCGAATATCAATGCCATACCTCTAGAAATGTTTTCTTTTATAATGGAAAACGGACAGATGACCGAGACGAGGAATATTTTAAATTTGTGTTTTCCGAGAACGTGCTGTTCAATGTTGGTATCATTAGCTCTTATTATCTGCGAGATAAATCAATAACATTTGAATCAGAAGATCGATATTTATCGAATTTGTGAAAATAGTCGATTTCAACTAAATTTAATATGCGCTTTTGAATATTTTAGCTATTTAAGTCTTTTCGATCGGCGCATTCATATATTCTAACAGACGGACGGTGCTTTTGCGCTGATCAAGAAAATATATACTCTACATATATTTGCGCAAAAACATGACACTTTTAAAATATGTTAAATTATATTTAGAAAAAGAGACAATCAAATTTGTTTGAAATTGTGGAGTTCTCAAAACCAGATTCCCTTATAGCAAGTTTTGGAGTATCCTACACCTAAATGCGATTATATACATACATACACAAATACAAATGTATGAAAACACTTGCACAGTAGCGCAGGCCACTTTTTAACCAACTTTAAGTTCCATAATATCATTAATGTAATATTTTGTATTTAATTATAGGCTATATCTTTGTTTCCAATGCTGTATAGGTAAATTCAAAAGAAAACGGAGTCTTGTAATTGTGCGGGCTATATTATAAGCGCTACCTTGGGGTTTACTTGCTAGTTAGTGGTGCTTGGAAAGTGTATGTACATTGTTAGCCAAATCATATGTTTAATCTGTTGTTCGCTCCACCCCTAGACTATAATTCCGTTCCTTTTTGAATGCACCACGAACATCTTAGCCCAATGTATCTCGGTTTTTATAGAGATTTAGATTGAGACTTATATTATGTTTATCTCTGCATCTTTAACGACTATACTGCTGTGAATGCAAATTATTATACATGTATTGTTTTAGTGTTTTTTTTTTTTTGTGACATACTATATATTGTCATATTAAGTGGTGTTTTTAAAAATGTACGTAAGTTGCCTAATAACTGAAATCTTTCAAACTTACAAATAAATACAAATTATTATTTGATTGAATAAATAATATTAAATTTTTAAAGGTGACAGATGTGTATATACAGCATACCATATCATAACAGGTGCGAACAATGCTGCTTTAACACTGATGCAACTGAACAACAAGAGTGATAAATTAGAACACATTTACCAAAAGTCCATAGTTATTTTACAAAACACTTGAAAATTCTCGGAAATCTCAACTAAGCAAAACCATCGATTTATATTCAGTCAGAGATAGCATCAACTTGTATTATACTTATTGCGGCAGTGTTGTAGCAGCATTAGACAAATATTTATATCAAAACGGTCGTACTCTCATTTTCAGTCTACAATTTGTGAGTTTAACAAAATATATGCTCCGAAATGAACTCGATATGTGATTTTAATTTTTTTTTTTTTATTTAATTTGAAGTTAAGCGGTTAGTTTTACCTTTTTTAGAGCTTATAATTAAATTGTGCAATCGTCTGAGCAAGCAAAAGGGGACATGACCAATTCATAAAGTTCAATAAACACAAACAAATTGAAAGATACTATTTTCATAGTGACGAGAAGTGAGATTCCCTTTGTAATTATACATATTCATGAATTTATTAGTAAGTATGAATATATTTTTTCGGCTTTAGCCAAACGAACTGGGTTACTTCTAAGGATAGTGAAACTGAATGCACATTCTGATATTTGACATAGAAAGTTAATTTATCACTTAAATGGCAAAAAATGCTATCCCTATAAGGATGTTCATTATAGGGAGAATTGACATCATTTTATGATTTGCAAGGTTTTCTTGTATGTACTCGAGTATAAAGCCTAAAAAAAGGCAAATAAGTTGATAAAACAGTAACAGTAAGCTACTTAAAATTCAACTTGTTGACAAAAAGCCAAAAATGTAAAAAAAAAATAAAAATAAATAAATAAATACAGGGGTTTCTTGTGTCTGAAAATGAGAGTACGGCTAACATGTACCCTTTTGTCTATATTGCATGTAGTTGACTTTGCAATTATGCATCTAAAAACTTTCTTTTATTGTGCCTGCAACACTAAGGGCCGTGCTGGTCTATATGCAATCACCACGTGGTCTATATGCCATCAGCAGTCATGTTTTGGGATGTATATATAATCTACTTTTGTTAAAATTATTGCATACTTATATTTTTACATTGACATTTAGAGAATTTAATAACATTGGAATGTTTACTATTTCTAATTATTAGCATCATATTTTAGATTTTACTTTATAAAAAAAATATGTGGACAAATCAGTAAGCATCAAGGTAATAAATTATAACGTTCATATGTATGTACATAGCTTTGTAAATCTATTTTTTGGTTTTTTTTTAATTTTTGTGTATTAAATAAATTAAATAAAGATAGTTAATAACTTAACAATTTAAATAATTTACTGTATTCTGTATTTTATTAACATAATTTTAAATATCTACTCAATTTTTTAAATATGTACATATTCTAAATATATAGTAAGGCACCATTGAACTTATTTTTTGCCAATAATTAAACATTTTTTAAATACTCATTTTTAACGTTAATATTAAAATAAAATAAGGTAAAATAATTAGATCCATGGTCATTGATAATCGATTGCAACACGAAATTCCCATCTTGTATTCCATATCGATGTCAAGAAGAAGATCGTGATTTCGAGTATAAAACTGATGTATGTCGCTGATCTAAAAGTATTGTTATTCTTGAACTTCATATCTCTATCTGGTAAAAATGCATTTGGCCTCAATGTGTAATAGCCCAATTTAAAATGTAAAGAATTAAACAAATAATGGCCTTAGCTACAAGTTTCAGCTTTATTGCACACATAAAACCCAGAAATGTAAAGCTATATACTAACCTCATTCCATCCGTACTTGTTTTTGGCTTGGACAATAGCTTCGTAGACAGCATTATGTTCTAAATTCCTCACTACATAAGACATTAAATAGTGTGTGTTGTCTGTCCGGATTGGGATTGGCTTAATATGATATTCGTGCCATTTCCCAGGATGCTGATATGTTTCATTCATCTGAAATATTTAATACAATCATTGCTTTACATATGCATACATAGTTGTAAATATATATGAATATATTTGAGGTGAAAAAATAATTTACCAGAAGCCTCCGGTACAACAGTTTAATTTCATCCAAGGGCGGTATAGACTCTATTGTCCAAGTCAAGTTGTAGTGATCTAAAAAGCCACTTAAGGCTGGTGAAATGAAATCAGCTGGACCTGGCCGTCCAGATACCTCAATGTATTTCTTTGTTCTGCCCAATGCATTATCGGCGACACAACTATAATTCCCAAAATCAGTTTGTTGAAAATTTCGAATAATAAGGCTGTATCTATCATCATGAGGATACATCGAACGCCGATCAGTTGGATCCAACAAAAACGAATTTTGATACCATAACATCTAGTCAACAGAAACATACATTATATTTAAGAGCTATTTTATACTGTTAGGAAAACTTACTTCAGAATTGACATCACCATGAACCACACAAACAAGCTCTATATCATATCCTTCGGCAGCATGCACCCAAGCCTTTTCCACGGTTATTTCTGGAGGTGCTTTAATAAAAAAGAATATAATAACACAGTTTAAAACGAGTAAAAGTTATCTCGCCTAGAATTCTTCATTTTGTGTTTATTTTAAGGTCACAAATATAAAATCAAACAGGTATCTCTAATAATAGGTTGTTTGAATTTCCAGTTTTTAAATTACAGAAATAAGCTGAAAACCACGTGGGATAGAAACCAAAATTTCGTGATATTGAAAAAATGGATCAATGATCGAAAAAAAAAACTAGTTGTACATTCAAAGTTTCATGTCTGTGTGTTGTTTACAGAGACTGGACAAAAAAAAAACAGAGTGACATGGTTAGATTGAATTAGCTCGTCGCTGTAATAATGAATATACATTATATATCAGTTTTGAAAGGGTGCAAGGTATAAGAAATACAATTATTTTCGGGGTGTTTGATGAGTTTAAATGAGTTTTAATCAAAATGTTAACGTTATAGGAAAGCTTTAAAATGTTGAGTGTTCTTTAAGATATCGGTAAAATAAAAAGTTACTTATAGATGAATTTTCAATTAATAGCACGAGTTACATAGTAATTATAATTATATTTTTTGCAATTATGTTACGTACAAAGTCTGCGCGAATAAATGCAATTTCTATCTGCGCTGTTGGGCCTTTAGACATAGCATTTTGAACATATACTCGCGTAATAAAGCGCAAACATTTTTAGGCTACATCCTGGTGTAGGACATCGCAAATATCTATATCATCCATAGTCTTAGAGCTAGAGTCATCAAATCTAGCATGTTCTGATGTTCTTCTCTTAATACCGATATAAACTAACTTTTATCTTCAGTTTTATTCGACTGTTTGATGCTGAGAGCCAAGCGGATAACAATATGTTACCTCATTTTGGCGTCCTGATCTAGAGCAAATATACTTCATGGGGCTGGAGATGACGTTTTCAAAGCATTACTCATTTATTTACTAAATTAAAATACCCTCTGCCAGCTTCACTGCGCTATTATATGATTTCGGAAAAGGTATGTGCATATACATAATAAAGTTCAAATAAACTTAACAAACATGACCCACGTCGAGTTTGAATTTGCTAACATTCTTTCTTAGTGTGTGACCAAAAATTCAGTTTCAATTCAATCAGTCGGTATACAATTATTTGCATATAGCTATGTATAGATTTACTTACATAAAATTGTCAACTGAATATCCATTGATACACGTTCCTTGACACCATTATCAGCGGAGCATTGATATGTTCCTGCGTGGTGTCTATCAACATTTTCTAAAATCAAGGTAGAGCTATCTGATAAGTGGGTCGGTCCAGAATAAACGTCTTTCTTAAACCAGTATATTGTGGGGACTGGATTGCCAGACGCCTTACACTCCAATGTTACTGTGCTTCCTTTCCGTGCAGTCACTTGACCATTATGTGGAAGTGCTCTCAATGTTGGCGGAACTAAAATATTATTAACATTAATATTAAAAACAAAAAAGGTTAGCTATTGTGAAATACCTAATATTTCAACCGTGTGAACTTGATCTCGATTTTCTTGGTCCCCAAGTTGGCATATGTAATCCCCAGCATCTTGAGTTTTAACGCCGTTGATCTGTAGGTTGTAGTCTCCACCAATTTTAAATCTTTGATCTCTAGAAATTTTCAAATGTCCAGCCGTGAGAACTGAGGAGCCCTTCCTCCACAATAATACATATGATCCAAGATTTTGAACTTTACATGGAAGTTCAATAGTTTCGCCAACTATAACTTTGTAAAGGTGACCCCTTGATAAAAATTTTGGTGCTGTAGTGGGAGCTTCGTTCTCTGGCAATATAAATGATCCACCTGAAAAAGACACTAAAATATTTTTGATAAAAAAATATAACTTGTATTAGTACGAACATCACTAAAATTTAAATTCCTTTGCAGAGAGTACTATAATTTTGTCAGGAAATACGAAATGCATAGAAAGAGACGACTTAAAGCGACGACCTCATAAATATTACATATTTTTGGCTAGGCCGGCAGGCTGAGTCTATAGCAATGCTTTGTTCATCTGTCTATATATTTCTATCCACGCTAGATCTACAGTTTAAAAGCTATCATCATAAAACATTGTAAAGATTTGTCTTATTGCTATAGGCAGTGTTAGAGATGACCCGACCGGATTACTGGCATACGGATAAACGTTTTAAAGGGTTACTGGAATTCAATTATATTAACATTTTTTTATTCGTCCGTCCGTCCCTCCGTATGAGCGCAAAATTGTTCGCCGCTATTGAATCTAGAGAAATTTGGAATATATATACTCGCGACAGATAACGTGCTAAGATTTTTTGGCTACGCCTATTGGGGGAACAGCAAATCGATAAAACAGATATATTATCCTCAGTTTTATAGCTGATTTAAAATTATGTATCTATTTTAACAGACAGATTACTGACTGTTTTGCCTTGACCTGGGGCTTAACCACTTTTTATACCCTGAACACATGGAAAATGGATAAAAATGGTATAATAGTTTTGTGCAAATGTATGTAACAGACAGAACGAGGTACCTCTAAGCCCATAAAGTATGTATATTCCTGGTCACCATCACTAGCCGAGTCGGCCATGTCCGTCTGTCTGCACTACAAGACTACAAGAGCTAGAGAACTGAACTTTGGCATTTTAAGTTCGTGTATAGCATACGCAGATCAGGTTTATTTCAAATGTTCAATAACCCGCCTCGTTTTCTTATTATCGATATTTATCGGTTTTTGAGCATATCTCGGAAACCACAATAGCTAGAGCCACCGCATATGAAAAAAGAAACTCAATTTAGGCAATGCAGACTTGTTTAGAAGTTATTCTAGAATTTAGTTCCCACAGTGCTGCTTACCACGTGCGTTAGTGTGTGTGAGTGATTTTGTGTATGTGTGTATGCATGCAAGGGGGCTTAAGTGATGTTCAGGGAGATACCTAGGCGCTCCCGACTAGAGCACTTTTATTTGTTATCAATTATATGTTTTACACACCGGAGATACTTATGTATGTTTGCATACCGAGGCTTCAAATTCAACGAATTTAGAAAAACCTAAAAGGTTCTCAAAAGTTGAAAAAAAAAAATAGACAGGCATGACTTCATCGATTCTTATATTGACGCTGACCAAGAATTTATATATACTTAATGGGGTCAAGGATGCCTCCTTCTGCCTGTTTTGCACAAAATAAATTAAAATTAGTTTAAAAAAAATTATTATCCATTAATAAAGAATTTTTTTGTAATAATTTTTATAAAATATGCAAGTTAGAACGTATGTTACGGAAGCTCGGAGTTTGATACAAGGTATCTCCTAATCGGGCACTCCCGGCTATAGCTTCCTTACTTGTCTATATGGGATGAACCTTTCTAAACTGGATATACGGCTAATGTGTGTACTTACCTCTAAGCAAAATTGTGAAAGCCAAAACACAAATAAATAATTGCCGAGTCGGCCATTGTTTGCAAAAGTAGGTAATCTGTAAAAAGAAAATAAATACATTTTTAATCTTTTCGTTAAAGATATGTGATAAGAAATGGAATTTTTCACAACCATTTAAAACAGATTATGTAGTGAAAAGAATATTATATATGTATTTTATTATAATTATCAGAGTGTATCACTCATTACTCTCAGAAGATGTAAAAATATGAATATATCTAAATATATGCACCGAATCGCTCATTGAACGAAACCTTTAATGTGATTACAGTCTGACCGTTGAGACGATAAATATACGTGTTTCGCTAGGATCGTCCTGATTAAATATATATATACTGTATGGGGTCGGAGACGCTTCCGTCTCACTTTACGTACATTTTACATAACCATTTTAGCCTTGTTTTATCATTTTAATGCAATAATGGGTATATACGCCTTCACCTATCTCTGCTCCAGAAATTCCCGGCAATTTTCAAATTGAGGCTTAAGAGCCAATTGTACAAATGGTGGTAGTGTTACCTGTTGTAATCTCGTAAACAAGCAAAGTAAAAAGACCAAGTCGCGTGGACAAGATTAATGGAAAAGTCTCTACAGGATATGAAGCCAGCGTTCGACTCCAAACGCACAAAAAATAACTCAAGTCAGCTTCTCCCGGAAAGCCCCCTTAAATTTGTATAGCGATGGACATGTTCACTGTACCCAAAGTTCCAGAGTGTTAATTTCTGTATGATCCTTTAAAGATGTAAAAAAAATTAATACATCGATTCATTTCACTGGACATTAAATCTAATCATTATCACGTCACAAGCCTTGTGTAATAAATGGTAAACTGAATGATTGGTAGCCCCAGGCAACTTTTAACCCTAATGGAACGTACGCAGAAAGGATGCCTTTTCGTTTAATTACTCAATCAAATTCGTTTAAATTGAGGAAATGATCAGGTTTGCTGTTTGATCGGTGTTATAGTAGACTTAGACATTACAATATGTAACAAGTAAGACCAAAGTACACACATACACAAAATCACACATACACTAAAAGAGAGAACTTGCCCCTCAATATGGAAAATTCAAACGCTGGTCCTTTTACCCAAAGCAGGTATGCCTCCTCATGATCCCACCTCATACAGGCCAATCTGGCCTCTGGACTTGAAACGGCGGTCACCAACAAGGGTGGCCTGTCTCCTAGCCAGTTTGGATTTACCAAAGCGAAGTCTACTGTGGGCGCCTTAAAAAAGTTCTCGACATAGCAACACGAGCTATCCTATCGAGATGAATGAATGGCGCACAAAATAACTGCCTAATAGTAACACTGTAATAAATTATGCGTCCCAGACTATCTCCAAGAGACTATACGACAAAGACTGCTGTGATACGACACTACGGATGGTCCCGTAGCTAGCCGGAAAAAGGTGAAAACAGCGCGCATAAGAGTGGACAGGGCAATAATCCAGTCAAAAAGGGCGCTTAAATATCCGGGTGTTATGATAAATACAAAGCTATCGTTCCGTGAATCTCTGGAATAGCAGCAGAGTCAAGCAGAGCTCCGTCCAGAATTATACTGAGCACGCGTGGTCCAAATCAACAATGACGCCGCCTCCTCATGAGGGTCAACAGAGCAGTTATGCGTTCTCCATCTGGAACAGAGCAATGGCCGTTCCTGGCTACAGCTGCGGACTCAACGCAATCTAAGTGCGCCTAAGTGCGCTACGGGTCAGCTGTGCCCGATTAATGAATTAATCGCAAAATCAGTCGCTATTTACAGAGCTACAAATTAAAGCCGCACGGAGACAACTACCGGAAGGAATGAACACATGGAGCGTACAACCGCAAGGACACAGCATAGAGCAATGGCAAACACGGTGGGACTGCTCGAAAAAAAGACCCTGGACCCATAGGCTCATTGCTAAGTTGGCAATGTGGCTTGCCCGCAAACAAGGCGAAATTCTGGAGGAGGCTATGGGTGGGCCTATTACAGTGGCAAACCTAATTAGCAAAATGATAGAGACTGCCGACAAATGGCAGTAATAGTTGTTTTGTAGTTTTCGAGATTGCTGCGTTCATACCGTTGGAAGGACGGACAGTCGTGATCGTGATCAAGAATATATTTACTTTATGGGGTCGGATAGGCTTCCTTCTGCCTGTTACATAAATTTGCACAAAACCATTATTCCCTTTTAACCCATTTTCAATGAGTTTAGGGTATAAAAAGAGTGTTTAAAAAGACCAAAGACTCGTCCCTCGTTGATCTGTTCCAAGAAATATGACACAACCAAATAATTGTCATTGTCCAAATTGGTAGACAAACTAATAAGCCTAACTTCGTTTAGATAGGGCTGGTACTGGTAGAGAGTAAACTAAAATTTTAAAGAACACTTAAGAGCATTAGCTAACTACCTGAAAAAATCAATGTGAGGTGTAGAGCTACAAGGTCCGACCTCCCGTAACTTAATCCCATACATTAACATAGAGAAACACATACATATACGCCGCAGGCTGCGCACTAGACATGTGGATGTCCCTTACCGCACGATATGGATAATTCATTCTCTAATTAGTATTAACAAAACGGTTAAGGAATAAATATGGCAAATCTAACCCTCTTAATGTACTAGTTTTATAACATACACCTATTAAAAATAGGCAAAAAAACAAGTTAGAATATGTAAATGCAATATGTGTAATCATCTCAATAATATACAAGTATAAAAAAACCAAAAAAAAAATTTGCCTCTTTGCGGTCACAATTGTCACCTAAACTGCTAAGCCGCTTAGTGATATATATTAAATCATAAAATTGGCACGCCCATGCGGGTAGCTGGAAGATCTTAATACTTATTCTGACTCGGGTATACACAAGTATTCATTCTAAGTTTCAGGTATGTGGCTTCAATAGATGCGAAAAAAATTGCGTTCATACGGACAGACGGGCGGACAGCAAGACGGACATTGCACTAACCCAATAAACTCTTTTCACTTCGATCCTCCGATCCTATAATGTATAACATATTCTTGGCCATTAAGCGTCCGAGTCCTGACCTGACCTCCGAAGAAAACTGTAAAAACTAAAGACTAGAAATGGGGAATAGAGTTCTGTGCACGATTCGCAAATTAAGTTTATTTCAAATGATCGATAGCCCTTTTTTAATCTTAAATATGGGCAAATGCATACAATAGGCAGCAGGAGGCTCCGACTGCATAAAATATCCATATTTGCTTGGTCATCATTAATAGCCGAGACGATTTAGCCATATCCATATAGATTTTAGCTGTCGATAACCCGCTACGCTTTCCTCAAACCTATAAAGATCGGGTTTTGACCAGCTTCTTGAGCATTTTTGTACACAGCTATACCGCTCTGCCCTGCGCCCTATGGATGCCACTCTGAAAGATCGGGCAATAAACACTAAAGTTATTCAGGATTGCACTTTTTATAGTGTGGGGCTGAGTGAAGAAGAAGAAGAACAACCGCTGAGTAAAGAGCGCAGCTTGTACGTGTGTGTAGAAGGATGTTCGACTCGGAGCTAGGTACAGGGTATCTCCTCTTACTCTTACTTGCTTTTTTTTAATGTTATTTCGGCTGTTTGTGATTGTGTATTTCCTTCTTGTAGAAAAACCTAAGCTCAGCTTTGACACATAGAAACAGAAAGATACAGTTTGGTGGTAAATTCCAATCCCAGGCAAAAAGTATTTGAATTTTATATATATCATCTATACGCTCAGCTACTGATCCTCCAGCTGATCTTCCATTTGAACACCACACCGACTCACTCCATTTTTTTTTTCATTTGTAAATCTTCTAACACCTAATGATATGGTGCATGGTATTTCCTACTCCTGACCTCTTGACTAGAGCAGTCTTAGTTGACGAACATTGCACTACTCTTTTCACTTTGTCAACGATTATAGTAATTGATGCAGATGCCTGCTTCTATCTGTTACATTCTTATGCATAGAAGAATATTTTTTCAAATTTCCAATGGGTGCATGGTATAGCAACTTCAAATCAGTTTCTAGGTGCGACTGAATTACAAAAGTGATAACCAACCAACCTTATAATGACTCAAACAATTCCTAATTCACCTCACACCATTAAATGGCGAAACTCGGTTACGTCGAAAGAACTCCAGCTAAAGGACTCCAGCTAAAGATCACATTAAAAGCTGCTGAGAACAATTGTTGTGTAATCTGAAAACCAAAAGCCGTACTATCAAACTGCCCTTGTTTTCAACCTAGATAGAAAAGGATCTATAATTTGTTTGAGCGAATAATCAAATTTATTATCTTATTTGCCAGCCAATCAGCAATCGGGAACGCCCCAAAACGATTTGTGTTGGTTTTATTTAAGTAAATAGTTAAATCAATTAAGTTCGTGGGAATCTTGTATGTCTAAAAATCCAGTTAAGAGTTGCCGATGCGCTATTTCTAAAATTGTATTTCTATATATTTAAAAGGATATACATTCGTCCCTTACCTAACAACAATTACTGCACTCAACAATTATTCATGCACAAAATCCACAAGAAATAAGTCTGACATTGAGGCGCAACCGAAACAAAATGTTTTTTTGTCCAATTAGTTATATTATGAAATAGAGAATACTTAAATGGAGTCGAAACAGTTAAGCAGTTAAAAAACGGTTTAAATACTGGCAATCACACTTCAAATTAAAGTTTAAGTATTACTCCAAATGATTTATTTCTTTTATCTGTCTCACTTTCTTTAGATAGGATGATTGTCTATTTTATTAATGTATGATATATCTGTAAGAGTGTTCGTGTAAAATGAAAAATAGCAAGGAGCAAATG
This sequence comes from Drosophila colorata, assembly GCA_035041545.1. NCBI lineage: Eukaryota > Metazoa > Arthropoda > Insecta > Diptera > Drosophilidae > Drosophila > Drosophila colorata. Next base: position 70,260 of record JAWNLD010000611.1, on the reverse strand, counting down.
AAGTTCAAGTTAATATTGTGTACAGACAAACATGTTTATAAGTATGTACGCAGATGCATACACTTACATAACTACATATCCCGTTAGACTACATACATAGGTATGTTCATACTTTCTCGTTACATGTGTACATACATATGTACATATATATGAACGGACGAACATGGCTTTGAATATATATACATATATATATGTGCATATATTTGTACATTTTCCTTATTATGTATGAAAGCACATTGCATATATATTAATATATGTATGTACATATGAACATATACTATATATTTGATGTACATGTTCCTCTTTTCTATAGATACCGTATATAATATTTACTTTTAACTTGAACACTAAGTATTTATTAAAAAAAAGGACTTTCCAATTAAATTTTTAAAATATGTGTACATGTGCTTAAAGCAAATTTTAATTTTTAAGCATTGCTGAATTGAATAAGTACATATACATGAACTTTTGAAAATAAAATTATATGTACATACAAAAATACACATAACTACTTAAATATACAATTATAATACTCGTCTACGTTTGCGTATGCAGACAAATGCGTTTAGAAAGTATCAAATTATGTTAATTAAACATGAATAAATGTACAATTAATGAATATGTATGTATAGGCAAAGTTGCATAGTGCGTTTATACATACATACATTTATACATACATGTTTAACTTTCCAGAGAAATAATCTTCTTGGGTTATAACTTACCATATCGACCTTCTTCCAAAAACTGTTTCTATTATTCCATTAACAAAACTTCAATTTTCTTTTTCACACAAATTTTAATGTATTTTTAATAAAAAGTAAACAACAATCTTTATCAGTTATAAAATAGACCAAAGTTTCTGGCTGACAAGTATAATTGTATTTATCCTTAACATTTTCAGATACACTGCGCAGGCCCAACTTTGAAATGCTTTTTTCTCCAAAGCTTCGAGAGAGCTTTACCCGAATGACTTGTATTGTTGACTGCATGGTTATATTAAAACAACTGAAAGGTTTCATGTCGACAGTACTCAACAGTATAATACCCTGTATACTCTTATACCCCTTTCATCTAGAATGCTACTTGTGTACCTTGTGAGGATTTGATTGTTTTGTCACGAAATAGGAAATGAATTTAACAACAACAAATTTAATATTTTTAAGATATATTGACCAAATACGAGCATCACTAAGACGCTAAATAAGAGCAAAATCTTATCAACATCGGACTTGTATATCAAAAAGGAAGAGTAGAGAAAATTTACGCAATGTATACAATTTTGTTCCTAGGTCAAAATATCTTAACCAATCACACCTATTACTAACTTAATTATGTTTCTAATATCCGACAACAATCTTATTAATATCGAACTGTGGCTATAAAAGAAAATATCAATTGAAAATACAGTTTTTAAACGAAAACACCGTATAGAACAGATATCAGTAAATATATAAATAAATTTTCGGAAGATAGTGATAGAGTTTTTATTATTTTTTACATCCTGAAATCACTAAAACAGCAGAAGGAAGCATCTTCGACCCATAAAATATATATATGGGCACACAATCACAAAAATGCATATACATATATACATGTACACATATGAATAAGTGTGCGTGCATTCTCATCCCGAAAAACATTTCTTTCAAGCGCACCCGCTTTTAAGTACCCTCAATTACAATCATCACAAAAAATCCCTTAATGCCAAAGAGGCAAACCCTTTTCAAATTTCACATAACTCCTCAAGCGAAAAGGAAAACAAGCGCATTGCTGCTTGTGTTTCAAGACTTACACGTTTACATACACACATACAATCTCTGACAGCACTGAGAGCGAACCCATTCAATGCTCTGTAGTGTGAAGGAGCTGGTTGCGCAAAAACCCGCTGTTTTCCTCACAAAACAACCGGCACGCTTATTCGCATATTCATGCTCATGAGATTTTCAGCGAAATGAGGACCCGAGCAAAGCCGAAGTTGCTGTGGGACCTGCTACGCAGAAAATGGTTGTCACACTTTTTTGTTCTAGATACATCATCTAAAAATTATTTGATTGGTGCTTTTACCAAGGATTAACTACCATGGCTGCCGAATTCAATATGAAAAGCTCAGCTACTTTGGCATAACTTTGGACAGAAGATAAAAAACTTCACATTAATCATGCCGATGCTATTTTAAGGGCACAAGGAGCAAGCTTTACTTGCTACTAAATACAAACAGTGGACTTTTCTTTCTTTGCGGTGATAAGTTTTTATGTACAAATCTAACCGCCATTTTAAATGTTTTCAATGCTTGAAGAGGTCAACCAATTTGAACACTTAGCAATCGCGATTTTGGGAATATATGGGAGAGACGTCTCAAACCAAAATGTTAAGAAGGAAGACGGGTTCTTCTTGGAACGTTTGAAATCTGACATTTTCAGCAGTCGTACTGCAACTTGACGGGGGCCGAATCCAAGCTTCTGCTTGGCCCAAGCGAACGAAAAAGGGGATGAAAGCGAAGGCCCAATACAAGGCTACTCTAAAGATCAGTGCTCAGCTTAACTTTAGCGGCGATCTCACCACCGACGAGAGGAGCAAGCTGCTGTGGGCCGATCAAAAAAGAAAATAACGGTAACACAACGCAATTGCTATGCAGTCTACCTGCAGCAGTAGAGTCGACACTGTTCGAAGCAAATTACCTCATTTGATGGTACATGTTGGCTAAATAGTGTAAAAATCCCAAACTGTCGCGATGACCTCACCCTGAAGTGGATCACGGAGACTGTGGCTGTCAGGTTCGCCCCGTGGAATAGTGACAAACTGGAGGTACTGCACATAACAAATTAGCCAAAAAGTCAAAGACCTGCTTAACCCAAGGTTCCTCCGCCTCTGTACCTAGAAATCGAGGATGCAGCATATGGAGCAGATCCCAAGCAGAGACGATGAGGATGAGGATGGCGACACGACGCAGGTGGCCATGCCATCAGGGCTGGAGAATTCAATCAGCCATGCAACTGAAGGTTCTCTAGCTGAAGTTGCATAAAAGCAATCGTAGGGGAGCTCCTTTTAGTCCTGGACCAAGGAACCGAGCCTAAGGAAGCAGCCGCTTATTATAGGAACGGACGGGAACACACATCACACAGTGTGGGGTAGCCCGGACATCAACGACAGAGGTGAGTCTCTCTTAACTTTTATATTAAAATCTAGTAAAAGTATCGCAAATGTTGGTGTACAGCCTGCTTGAGACCTACTTCAACAAACATTTTAGATTTAAAACTCGCAACAGGGATCAACACACAAGTGGCGGCCTTGAGAAACTCTCCTTCTTAGACTACAAGTACATCCAATTTGCACTTCCGTCCCTGCACAGAAGTCACTAAACCAGACATTTTCCAAACAATAGATCTCCATATAAAGAAGAGTAAATGAACATGCAGCCAACTACACACGCATACACAAATGGGAGATCAATGCAGACACTGCTACATTCCCTTGTAGCAACCATCGAAAAAGCACTCCATCATTAGAAATACATTAGAAATACGCGATGGGCGCATTTCTAAACATTCATGTTTGAGCATAAGCAGTAATGCAAATATCTTGGAGTGGTTCTAGACAGCAAACTGGCATGCAGACTCAATGCTCTATGCATCGGAAAAAATGCTGAGCAGTACATGGGACCTCTCCCCCACGACTGATGCATTGGATATAAATCTCAGTGGTGCAACCGATTGTACTCCATTCAACTCATATGCGTAAGTCTCCTGGACATTCAAGCATGACTCCTTGCCCAGAAAACAGCTCAACGTCGCTGTGCAACTGAAAACATGATGCTTCAAAGCATTGGATACAGTTCGGTTGGCAGGGAGATGTAGAGTAGCACAGAGTAGAGCAATAACGTCAATGGAACTAGACAACTGGTTTTCGGGACTGGAAAAACAGGCACTCCACATATTTACCGACTGCTCAAAAATGGATTCGGGATTTGATGCATCGGTGTAATCTACAGAGCCAGAACTCAGGCTACCGTGCAACAAACCCGATTACTACAGCATTTTTCAGGCCGAAGTTGTGGTAAGCTCTGGTTAGCTCACAAAAACTGAGGATAAATGGAAATATTCTTACAGTCGCTAAGACTGGAGAATGCCGCGTGGGCTCGAGCTAATGGAAAGTTGATAAAACACAACTAGCTGACAAATCTCCAAGATTATGTGCACAACGCCAGAGCAAAAACTCACTGCGGCTACCAAGACGAGATTGCAGACAAATAGTAGGAGTACTGACTGGTCAGTGCCTGGAAGCAGCACAACCTAACGGGGCATAACAATTGAAGAAGGCTGACCCAAATGTAAAGAATCGGAAGTTTCCAAAACACTGGAACATCTTATTTGCGGCTGCCCCGTATTCGCTCTACACAGGGCTAAATACTTCAATGCACATCTAATTGCATCACTGGAAGAAGCGGTCAGACACTCTCCACATGCATGGGTCTATGTGAAACCACCACGGCGATTAACCGGCTCAACGTTATCTATCCTTAACATAAATGGTTGTGGATGATTACGAATTGTGTCAATATTTGTTTCACTAAATATTTTTGGTTGACGGATCTTTTTATAATCGTTTACGACGTGAAGATAGTATATTGTGTTGTGTATAACGTGTTGTGTTATAACCACATTATTAGAGTGGAACGACTGCTGAGACTGTCGCTGAGCGTGCGTTGTGCGTTGCTAGATCAGTAGTTTTCAGTGAACTAAAAAACCGAACATTCTTAGTCAAGAAAGCAGCACACACACCGAGACTCGCTTCACTTTGTACAATGGCTGATAAAAGAAAATAAAATGATTTCTTGCCGATAAATACATATTTAACTAAGATCTGAAAACGTTTTAAGCACTCACCTTTTATAATTATAATTTTATTTATTCAAAGCTATGGACGGCGTTATTTACCTTAAATTTCTTAAGCTTGCCGTTTATGTTTTTGAATTGCAACTTTTTCTAAAAGCAATTGTATTGCTTCTATTTTAAAATTTACAAATAAAGAGTGAGTCCTTAGACGTAAAGAGCTATTATGCAAAGCTGCACAAGAATTTAACACACTGTGTCATGGGTCATCTAGAACAAAAATGGGAGACATTAATTTTGTATGCGAGAGGTCCCACAGAAACTTCGGCTTTGCTCGGATCCTCAATTCGCTTACAACCTCAGAGAGCAAGAGAGTAACCGTGGTGTTTGTTTTGTGAGGATCGAGTGAGATAGCGGATTTGTATACAACTGGCTTCCTCGCACTACAGAGCATTGTCTTCATTTGCTCTCAGTGCTCTTAGAGAAGCACAAGCAGCAGTGCGCAGAAAATTCATATTTTTCAATTTTCGGTCGCTTGTCATCCCTTTCGCTTAAGCAGTTATGTGAAATTTGTAAAGGGTTTGCCACTTTAGCATGAAGACTTAAAGACTTTGAGAATTAATCTATTATGTAGATTATATATATGTATGAATAAACATTTACGGACATGAATTCATTATTATTTTTCATATTTAATATATTGTATTTATATTTAAACAAATTTATTTTTATATCTTTTTGTTGCAGGTATGTTGGAATCCACAATATCAGAATTTGTATCGAAACGCATAGGAAAATTAAGATAAATTTGTTTTTAATAACTAAATAAATAATTAATATTAAATAAGCATTGATTTTTGTTATTAGTGGGTATATACAGTTGTACAAAGGTAACACATTTTTTCAGTAGCCGGCAAACTCCATCTATCTTATATTCCCCGCGCGCATTACAAAAGAGCCAATGCTGGTTCCTTTTCCATTCCGTGGCGATGCAACGTCATGCCAATTGGCACCGTCCTAAGACATGTCAACGAGAAACGTCCCAGTAAAATGAATTGACAGGTGTTTGATGAGTGGTGGGTTCTTAGCATTTTCTGCCGGCGAAATCGCTGTCGCGGACTTGATACCCCGAACTGCAGCTAATTGTGTTAACAATTCTTTGCGTGGGCTATATAGTAAATATCTAAGTACAAAGTATTTTTTTAGGAATGAACTGCAAAAATAAAGCATTCATATTGGTATTTTTATTTTATATATGCTGTAATGTTATATAGTTTTATATAAATATATATTATTTGTAGTATTCCATTGCCATTCTCCCAGAAACCTTATAACTTTATTATAATTTTATATACTTTAGTTTAAGTTCCATCACTAAAGAAATTGTCCATCACTTACTTTATATATAAAGGCGCTTTAACATGTTTCCCTGCTATGTACAATCCAAGTTAAAAGTTAAATAAAGAATTGAAGAAAATAAAATATGCGTTGTTTTTTTATTATTTATTTAGTGTTAATTGTTTTTAGAGATTATAAATCGTATATAATGTATTCCAAAGTCGCAAAAAGAATTTAAACATGTTCCATTCCAATGATACAAAAGCGAAGCAGATTTTAGTTGTTGGTACTTTGACCGACATGTATGGGCCAATAAGCATAGAAAATATATTGTTTACTTTTGTTTGAAGGGTTTTGTAAATTAAATGAGTGCATTAACATTTCTGCTCGCCATAATTGCAGTTCTTGCTTGTTTCGTAGCTGAGTGTACTTTAGAACAGGCAAAGTCCCCGATTTGTGATGAGATTAGATTTCAGGTGAAGAGCGTACAAAACGAATTCATTGTAAAATATCATTCAAAATACTACACGAAAGTGAGGGAATCTTTCATTCAAACAAGGTTGACAAAGAAGAATGTAAGTCTGGACGAATTTTATATGTTAATGTCAGTATGTTATACTCAATAATTTATTTGCAGCTATTCAACTGGTCAATTGTACCCCGGTATAATTTAGCTAGTCGTTATCCGAGTGATTTCGACATTTTGCATATCTCAGAAGAAAATGACACTTTATTTCAACAAATTGTCGACGCAGTCAAGGCGCATCCTGCGGTTAAGGCAGTTGCCCCTCACAACTTTGTACAAAGATATTTGTCGTGCAACTCTACTGAGCGTTTTACCTTTAATATTCGCCGTCCACAAGGAGTTGCTCGGGGAAAACCCTTGAAAGCTGTTAATTCGCAGCATGTTTCGGCATCTTTACATGCAGACGTTCTTTGGAAGCTCGGTATCACCGGGAAAGGTGTAAAAGTAGCTATATTTGACACTGGTTTGACTCAAAACCATCCCCACTTTCGAAATGTCAAAGAGCGAACAAATTGGACAAACGAAAAGTCTTTGGATGACGGAGTTAGTCACGGGACTTTCGTTGCAGGAGTCATAGCTTCCTCAAAAGAATGCCTCGGATTGGCTCCCGATGCTGAATTGCATATATATAAAGTTTTCACAAACTCCCAGGTGATAATCTAAAAGTTATATTCTTTGTGCACGAAAAATTATCTAATGCGTTCAAAACACAGGTCTCCTATACTTCATGGTTTCTAGATGCTTTTAATTATGCCATTTACAAAAAAGTTAACATTATCAATTTAAGCATTGGAGGGCCCGATTTTATGGATTTACCCTTCGTCGATAAGGTTTTGGAATTGTCAGCAAATAATATAATAATGGTTTCGGCGGCTGGGAATGATGGTCCCATATACGGTACTCTTAATAACCCTGGAGATCAAAGCGATGTAATTGGTGTAGGTAGTATTAATTTTAGTGATAAAATAGCCAGATTTAGCTCTAGAGGTATGACAACCTGGGAGCTCCCATTAGGTTATGGAAGAGTAGGGTTAGACATTGTCACGTATGGTAGTCAAGTGGAGGGAAGTGACGTACGTAAGGGATGTAGACGCCTTTCAGGAACTTCCGTCTCATCACCAGTTGTTGCAGGTGTGGCAGCTTTGCTAAGGAGCGGTGCTTCGCATAAACTAGATTTAGTAAATCCATCTTCCTTAAAGCAAGTTCTTGTTGAAGGGGCTGAAAAGCTGACAAATTATAACTTATTCGAGCAGGGTCAAGGAAAACTCAATTTGTTGAAAAGTATGCAGCTGTTATTATCCTACAAGCCTAAAATTAGTCTTATTCCATCTTCGCTTGATTTTACATCGAATTACATGTGGCCGTACAGTAGTCAACCTTTGTTTTACGGAAGCACGGCTGCAATTGTAAATGTTACAATCCTAAATGGGATATCGGTAACAGGAAGAGTTCTTGGTCAACCAAAATGGATTCCGGATCCAGATAGTTTTGGACACTACCTCAATATTTCAACATCATTTTCAAGTATAATTTGGCCATGGACCGGATGGATGTCAGTATATATTGGTAAGGGTGGACCACACCAACAACTTTCAATATTGCTTAAACCCTGAACCCATTTAAATTTCATAATATATGGAATACTGGTTAAGTGGAAATCTATGTAACAGGAAATATCTGTTGCACCATAATTTACATATATATTGATCCAACCGTAAAGCTTAGATGTTTTAGGCTTGTCCAGCTGTCAGTCCATCCGTTCGTATGTAATAATATAAATCTGAGAGCTGAATTTCAAGGTATATTATGTACAACAGAAGTTTTTCTAGACAAACTGCAGATTAGACCGGTGTCAACTAATTGAAAACAAAACAAGTAAGGTGGCTCTAGTCGGGTCTCCTCGACTAGGAGATACCCTGAAACCAGCGGCGAACTGTCGCTACACACATTTAAAGCTCTTTGCATTCATACACACATTCACAAAAATACACACACAAACGCACGCAGCAAGCTGAGCACTTTACACATCGGCTGCGCTTGGCCCCACTATGGAATATGAATTCTTCAATAACTTCTAAACTAAGAGTATGATCGTTTTCAGTGCTTAATAAGAGCATCCAAATCTATGTACAAACCAAAGCGCTAGTCTGTAGTATTTGATTTGCGTTTTCTAGATATGGGGGGTGAATGGGGAAATATTCGTAATCTGCGTATTCTTTACGAGCACACATCTTGTGACGCTAGCTCTAATAGTCTCCGAGATAAGCCAAGAAAATCAAGTCTCAAAATCTATTTTTATCGATAATAATGAAACGGAGCAAGATATCGTAAACATATTATAAACTTATTCTGCCTAAGGCTTAGGAGAATCTAAAATTCGAAAACTTTAGCTTTTGTTGTTTCCGAGATCGCTGTGTTCATACAGACGGACGGACGGACGGACAGACGTACATGGCTAAATCATTTCAGCTCGTCGTCCTGATCAAGAATAAATATACTTTATGGGGTCGGAGATGCTCCTTTCTGCTTGTTACATACCATTATACCCTTTTTACCCATTTTCAATAAAAATTTAAATAAATATAAACAATTTTAATGAATAAATTCAAGATAAAATATTATTTGTTTTCTTTTATTTACAGCTGTTAATAAGGAAGGACATAATTATGAAGGCATAGCCAAGGGACGATTGATATTATTGATAGGAGGATTTAGATTTGGGACAAATAAATCTTATCAAAGCGAAGTAGATTTAATACTAAAAATTAAAATTACACCAAAGCCCCCGCGACATAAAAGAATTTTGTGGGATCAATTTCATAGTTTAAGATATCCCCCTGGCTACATACCACGAGACAATTTGAAAATAAAAACTGATCCTCTCGATTGGAGGGCAGACCATATTCACACAAATTTTCGAGACACGTATATACATTTAAGAAACTCTGGATATTATATCGATGTTTTAAGGGAACCTTATACCTGTTTTAATCCGTTAGAGTATGGAGTATTACTAATTGTAGATCCCGAAGAAGAATTTTTCGATGAAGAGATTACAAGTCTAGAATATTATGTCTACGAAAAAGGCTTAAGTGTAATAGTATTTGCTGATTGGTATAACACAACTGTAATGAGACACATAAAATTTTTTGATGAAAATAGCAGACAATGGTGGATACCTGACACTGGTGGGGCGAATATTCCAGCTTTAAACGACCTTTTGAAACCATTTAGTATATCTTTTGGAGATTTTGTTGGAGAGGGACACTTTAAACTAGGAGATCATTCAATGTATTACGCAAGTGGTACAACGCTTGTGACATTTCCAAATAATCCAGACGATGTGATAATTGGGACAAATTTAAATGATCAAGGAGAATCGGTAAATAGTTTTTATTTTAATAAAGTTAATATTTATTTAAATAATCGCATGTTTTAAAGGTTATAACAAATGGAAAATCACAAAATATGGATTCCAAACAATTTGTACCCATCATGGGGTTATTTCAAACTAATATAAAAACACGGCAGCCTAAAAGTTTAAAATTTACAAAAAGTTCTCTAGTTTTTGACGATAACATTAAACTTTCCGATATGCCGTTCGACCATGCAATATTAAAGAATCGAATTTTACTTAATGACAAAAGTGATAAGTTCGCAGAAGGACGGATTGCTGTTTATGGGGACTCAAATTGCCTAGATTCTTCTCATATGGAAAAGGCTTGCTTCTGGCTTTTAACAACTATTTTAGATTTTGCAATGAATTCGCATAAATCAATGCTGTTAGAAAACTTAAATCGAATTTCAGAATTTAAAGGAATCAAAAGTAAGTCATTGCCAATGAGAATATCCAGTAGCAATTTAAACAAGTTTTCAAAAGTGACAAAATATATAACAAATGCAATTGTGCATTGCGAAGAACGAGAATGGATTGTTGGATCAACATTTAATATTAGCAATAGGATAGAACTTGAAATTGATTCTACAGAAGGTAATGGTATGTAATACATAAATTTATAGCATCAGTTAAAATTGCTATCTTTTTTGCAGGCATTCAAAACAATAATGTTATTCTCAATATAAACACCGAGCTTGCCAAATTAACTTTAAATAACGATAAACATTCTGCCGACCAAATTGACTTTAATATAAAAATATCAGTTTTTTTTATGATAACACTAAGTTTAACTGTTCTTATAGTTTTTATGTTATTTTTAAAAGGAAAAATTGTATATCATTCTTTAAAATAAAACTTAATATTAAAGCGATATGATATGATTGCACTGTTTCGACTTCTTGATACACATGTTTGTATATTTTATTTATTTTTTTATTTCAAAAAAAATATTAAAAATGAACAGTAATACCTTTAAGATCTATAAAGAAAACTAGCAACACAAAACCAGTCTGTAGTCTGACCCACTGGGACAATTTTTTTAAGCTATGGTCCCACTCAGCAAAAAGTGGACGGAAGTATAGACTTAACAATATGTATGCCAACACTAAAACTGCAGTAGCCAACTGAACGCGCATTTGGCATACACAGGGATCGAAGCACTGGAAGAGAGTACCCGTAACCAGCGCGACTAGTGCAACTATGCTCCACGCGGCACCGATACACATAGCTATCCGCCGATCACTCGGCAAGCTACACCCGGGAGCTGGTAGCGACTCATCGTCTACTTATCTTTACTAAGAAAGGTAGTGCACTACCAGAAGTCCGCGGAGACATGGCAGAGGCGCTGTTTCCACCAAAAAGTGAATAAATAGACAGCATTGCCTGGTAAATTTCAACCTCACCCAGCTCCTAAGCTTTTAACTCCACCGTTTTGACCATGAAGTAGCCGTGCATATGGAGTGGTGTCGACTTCGTTGAAGATGCTGCGCATATCACATTTTACTATGCGCGATTTACTGTATAACGCCATCTGCTAAAGGGCATTACTCCCAGCGAAGGTTAGTTTGGAGCGGCAGCCGATATAATCGACACGACACAAAAAGGAACCTAGTGTAATGACTGGAAGAATTTAACAATTTTGTCCGTAATGAATTTGGCTGAATCACATTATTAAGTCGAACTGATCAGCCACCTCGTTGGCAGATTTGCAGCAGTTTGTGACTGTTATCGATATAGCTGCTTGTCTAACTCTATAAATTATTAGATTGCCAGTGCTGGCATGGGAATTATTTTTTATAATTTAAGTGCTTGTTAACGAGCGGATCCAAGCAAACAGCCACCTACCTCCCGCCCCACCGAGAAGGGGCGCGCCGCAAAACGAAGACCACGAACACATAGACAGATGAGTAAGGAGTCAAGTTGTAAGACTATGAATAGAAGTAGCATTACTTATAATTTGGAAAAGGTTATTATATTATATTTAGAGCATATGAGCCGAAATGGTGTATGGATAGCATAGTGAGTATTACAGGTTTGAAGAGCAAGCGGTAAAAAATTCGTAGTACTGTTCGGAACTGCAAAATTCATTTAGCTGTTCAATTCGTAGATTCAATCCAATCCTTACGAATTCTTTCAACCAGCAGGACACCAAAGGCTCGATTAGCAGCAGACAAAATATGCTTGTCAAACGTAAGTTTTAAATCTAATATGATACCCAAATCATCAACTGATTCAATATGAGCAAGTAGCTTAATTTGAATATTTATTCATGAAGTGTATTCGACTAAAAAAATAAATACTGCAATTAGGATTTTAAAATTTACTTGAAACCAGGGTGAAATTATAGATCTACAAAGATATTGCAGTTGAAAAGTTATCAATTTCTCGAAAATCTTAGGAATGGCAGACAATTTAGAAATACGTTTATAGTTTTGAACGTAGGGATTGTTTCCTATCTTAAGGAGAGGAATAATGAATTGGATATTTAGGACAGAGAAATTGGATCGAGCAATGAGATATCGAGATCGAATCCAAAAAAGAACCAGATTCATGGAATTTCTTGACATCCCTGACTTTCTTTTTTATTTTTTAATTTTAATTTTAATTATACCCGTGTAAACCTTATGGGTTTGTTAGACCTAAGTGATTTACAAACCAGGACGCATGTATCAAATTTAATGAGGAATAAAAAATGGCGATTGTACTAACAATGTCCTTCATATGTAATGCCGAGAATAGTCAATCTGGAATAAGAGCTGAGTAAGAGTTCGCTCTGGATATTAACGACCTGGGCTTAGCACCTGGGCAGGTAAATCGATCAACACCTCTAAAGGGTGATAAGGATCTTCAGGACATAATATAGGGAAACGTATAAGAGAGAGTGATCCAAAACAAAAATAAGGTCAAGCATTTTATATAAAGAACTTGGCATAGCATTGATTTGACACAATGAGATCCCAAATGAGTTCCCAGGAAAATCATTTTGGGTCGTGGAAGTGAACACGTTAGAGTCGGGACTAGAAATCCAATTAGTTCCAGCAATATTGAAATCACAAAGAACAAGAAAAAATTGGATTTGGAAAGCATCGACGAGACAAAATGTATAACAGAGAATTGCAAAGAATAGACAAAATTATCTGATGAAGGTGGAATGGTCAATTTGACAGCAACAAAAGTATACTGTAGTCTGTTATTACTACCACCGAATAAAAATCAGCATCAAGAGCAATAAGCACCCCATTATCACAACGAGGAGTGTGATATTTTCTATAAATAGAGAACTTGTTAGATAGAATTTCAGAATTTAGGATATTCGGCCTTAACCATTTTTCAGAGAAGGCAATGCTATTATAATTATTCTATAAGAAACCACAAGAGGTCGGAGACCATTTTTTTTTTTTGCAATGTAATTTCTTATAGTAAAGTGGTCCGGCCGGAATTCCTTACAACAAATTTTGCTTAAACATTATCGGCATATTATCGATAGTACTTTGGATTGGAAGACGCTACAGTGATCAGGTAGCCTAAAATATATTTTTATGTTGAGTTAAGCGGAGTATACTCCACCTCCAAACCGACTGTCTAATTTAGATCCATTGGTGTAGAATGTTAAGTCTCCGGCCTAGCCTGGATTATTCAGAATGGATAAGTGTCCTACTTGATCTCTCCAGTAATTGGAGTCTCTGAGACGAATTGCTGCCAACGTGGCAAGGTCTTTACTAAAATGTCCAAGAAGTTGGATGTTTCATATGGCGTCCAGGACATCAGTTGGTGTAGTACCCAAGGCACCTGTGATACATAGTTCTGTCGAAGATAATATTACTAAATGAAAACAAAGCAACCTTGGCGTATACTCAATTAAACAGTACATTTGAATTTGTTATAATACAACCCGTATGAACGCAACCTTTAGTATAGGGAAGGCCACCAAAGCTAGGATCCCATAAAGATCGGTCTTACTATCGCAGTACAAAGACAAAGAACGATCTTCAGGGCCATTCCCTATTATTAGAGTAATTATTGCTTTTTGCTCCTACCTGTTTGTTTTGATTCCAGTTAAATTTCTTGTCTAATACCAGCCTCAAGTATTTAGCGGACGGAATCTTTTAGTTTAGGTGGACCTAAGGATGGAATCTTATATCTTTTAGAGAACAGTATAAATTCCGTTTTTGCAGGATTAACCCCAAGACCGCAGCTAATGGCCTAGTTGACCAATTGCTTCCTGTCATCACTCCATGTCATAAGTTAACCGAGATTTCTAAATATTCAGGACGTCGCTGTCCACTAAAGCACCCACAATTCAAATTCGAATGATCACCGGTTCATCATCCTCGAGCTGAGGTTCTTGACCTATTAGCCGTTCGCCGAGTCGGAGCGGTATACCGTAATGACTACGGTCATGTATCCATACATGGCAATACCTCCCGATTAAGTTCGAGCCTCAGCAGACTTCTCGTTCAAGATGAGATTGACTTTTTGCTCTTTGCTTCTTCTACCTTACCCTCCCACCAGTCAACTTTTCTAACATAACAAAAAAAAACTTCAGCATCCGATCTGAATGTTCACACTGGGCTGACACCCACACTCACACTAGTAGACGGCCAGGTAATCAGCTGGGCTCCCTAATAAACCTAATAACCTAAGAGAATCAAAATCCAAAATCTAGCAATTTCGTTTTGCTTAAAACATTGGGTTGCAAATTATTCTGGTGATCAAGAGCTAGCACTTCGATCAATTTACTTGGAACTGCGGTACACAATAGCTAATTTAGGAAGAAAAGTGCTTTAGACGAGACTACCAGTCTCGGAGGTGCCCTGTTCCCAGATCCGCAACATACTTTCCATATTAAACATTTAACGAGTATGTCTGCGTATGTTATAAATCGTTATAAAATAGTCAGACCACGATACCATTGCTTACCTATTTGCAATGGGTAGAGGGTAAAAATATATAAATTTGCCCAACCACCTTCGACAATTTTGAATACAACTCAACTCGTAGACGTATCCCCAATGTTGTCGTTATCACCTTCTCAAAGCGATAGTCCGATTACGCCTCTGTCTTCTCCTGCCCATTGGCCCAATTGTTGAGCACGCTCTTATCAAAAAGGCTAATATTGCAATTGCAGTTCTTGGTCGCGCATCATAGCCCAGACTTCAACTAGCAATCATGATGCCCTTTCTGTCCTTCCAGCTCTGATTTTAACTGTTGTTGAAAGATTATATTGCTAGCAAATCTTCTGCTAACGTAACAATTAGCAAAAACAATTTCTCCGGTCCTCAATAAATATTTTCTTTTAAAAATAAATGTCCCTCATAATGAGTACACAATCATTGCTGCTCCAAAACTCTGGCCACCTCACATGATTGTTTATGAGCTTAAACCTCAAACTATAAATCATCCTTCACCTGTCACCCTCCCAGTTTTATCCTTGCAAGCAGCATTGCATCAAAAAACTAAATCCATATTCCTATCATTTTTTTTATTCTATATCAAAGTGTCAGAAGCCTTATATAAAAGCTTAAAAATGTATTTATGGTTAGCACCTTCATTCTATCTGACATTATCGCTTTTTCAGAAACTTGGTTAAATTTTACCATACCTGACTGTGAAGTGGTATAATAATTGTACAGCTTACAGACATCGTCAAGATGGTGTGGTATTATTTTCAGTTAAAAGCTCACCTACTGATGCAGAGATTATCATTGTAAAAGTAACACTTCCGTATTGTGCTTTATTTATCACTTGCTCCTATGTCCCTCCTTCTAATATTGAGGTTTATATGCAGCATCTGGCATACATTAACGAGATTTCTTCGATGTGCGTGATAATGACTTATTCGTTCTGTTACCTGATATTAATATACCGAATATTTCTTGGTCATTATTCAAATTCTCAAATTATCTTGTGGCTTCAGCCCATCATGACTTTTTAGATGGTACGCTTGACCTAGTGATGTTAATCAGAAATAAACATTATTTTTTTATATCGGATTAGAAAATCGTGTTGATAATCATCAATGTGCCGATATATCGAAAAAAAAATATTATCGAGTTAAAACTGGTAAAAAGTGCTGTTGTTATCATCGATGCATCGATGTTTAGATTTTTTTAAATTAATAACGTAAATTTCGTTTTCTCTTAGTCGGTTTTAGCTTAAGCTTCAAGATTCTAAAAGTACCAATATATTTATAAAAATCTATCAAGGTGCATCGAAATATCGTAAAAAAGATTGTTATTATTAGTTAAAATTGGAAAAAAGATTTCATACTAAATAATGTCGAACATGGCCATCAGCTAACTGGTCTGCAAGGGGACTTACGTGTAATTATTACTTGAATAATTCGCACCTTAAATACACACACTGTTAGAAGTGCGACTATACTCTCCTCGTGAGAGAGGCTGGAATCAGATCCTTGGCATGGTTATGTGTGTTAAGGGTGCTGACTAATGATAGTTGGGCAAAGAGAAGACAACTCTTCAGAAAATTACCCCAATCCAAGGTGGACCAGCATATGCTGCAGGATTCATGACCGAGGGGGTGCTCGGCCGTTAGTATGCGGATTCTGGATACCTGTCGCCCTCCAGCTTTATTTTTCGATCTCAAGTGGTAGCAGCTGGTATGCTGCTGGCCTCCGCCCTCCCAAGCGGTGATGTTGGTCACCAAGGGGAGGATCCGGAACGACCACCAACTTCATTGGATAAAGAGTTGGAGTATGCCACATTCTCGTCGAGAAAAAGTTTGTCCGGCACGGACCGATAGAGGCAGAAGTCTCTGAATCGGACTTTGACGTCACACTCACTGATCTCGACGAAGCATCCATTGAGATCTCTCAGAGATCTGGTCTGACGAATGCAGGCACTCAGGTAGCACGTCTACATTTAGACCCTGAGATCGCCTTCATTAAGATGACAGACCGCGAAAAGAAGCTTTTCAAGGCAGCTATCGCCAAAGGGCACGCCAGAGCAGCTGCTCTGAAAGCTGCCCCCCGCTGACACCAAGATCAAAAGTGGTCGCAGACGAAAAGTCTCGGAGCTCGGTTTGTCAAAGAAACCAAAAAATACTCATTCAGAGTCGACAGCGCCATCGTACAGTCGGATGGCGAGCGGTGTCAAGCTCGGATTCATTGCGACTGATAGATCATCACCTCTGTCAGCGGAGCAAATGGCAACGCTTAAAGCGGCGATCCTACCGTCCACCCTGACGTATGTGACGCCTGGTATGAGCCAAACTTCGAGGCTGTTGTTGCGAGAACGGAGTATCTCATGCTCGTCTGCTACGACAACAACACAACCGAGTGGTTGAAGGCGAACTTCAGCCATATCAAGGCCTGCAGTTCGCTCGAAGTTGTGCTGTTGGAGGAATGCCAGTTCCGCCGGACGCACCTCATTCGAGATAAGTTTGCCAACAGCTGCCCAACGAGACGGCTCTGGCGCACATAGGTGCCCAGAACGATGTCAGCACCAGCCAATGGAGGGTAAAGCAGCGGACCACTAGTGGACCATAGTGGATGACGCGTTGTTGCAGTCGCTGATTAAGCGCGGCGGAAAAGTCTGGTACTTTTTTGGCAGGACCAGACTTATCCTTAAGAACACGGCCCATAGGGAAAAGAGCAGCACCGGTCCCTCTACGAGGGACGCTAAAACAACAGTCGCGGTGCCGGCTTGGCTGCTGAGCCTGCAAATGCTTGGACCTGTGATCAGCTTGTGCGGCAGCTTTGCAATCAAGGCAGGTCGTGGTCGTCTCATCTAGCAGAGGCAGTGGCCTCGTTAGGGAAGCGGTCCGTGGCCGGACCTTGAGCACAAGCAAACCGGGGCCGCAGCTTGCAAGGCGCAAAGTACAATGAGGTACAAAGCGCCCAAGCTACAGAAGGGTGTTCCTGAGAATGACTCCCGACAAGGCTAAAGCAATTGCCTTGTCCAAAACTCCCCGAAGGTGAAATGAGCACAAATAAGGTGCATCAGGCGAACCTGCACCACGCTAGAGGAGCGTCGGCCAACATGTGCAGGATTTGCGCCAAGCAAAACATCAATCTGGCTCCCCTCCAAGAACCATGGTTGACTGGTGGTCAGGTCCGAGGATTAAGTTGCGACTCATGTTAGTTGTTATAAGACCGATTGGATGGAGCGGATAAAAGCGGAAGGTACTACCCTCTAACAAACTTTATCTCCAGGGACCTAGTTTCCTCAACCATTGCGGTGGCTACGACAGAAAGAGCGAAAGAAATTATAGTGGCATAGGCATATTTCCCTGGCGACACTGACGACGCACCGCCCACGGACGAACAAACAGCTTGTCATTGGCTGTGACGCCATCGCCAATCACACTATCTGGGGTAGTAGTGATGTCAACAAAAGGGATGAGCGCCGTCTTGAATTTGTGTAGTCAATTAGATGTATCAAATAAAGCGTGCAAATCGAGATTTAATAAACACAATCAGGGAAGGTACTAGACCTCCCTCTGGTTAGCAGTTCTTTCTCCGATTTCATTAAAAATTGGCGTGTTACCGATGAGGCCTCTCTTTCAGATCACCAGCACATCAGATTTGATCTCCCAGGCCAAGCGCAACTCCTTTTCAATTCTGTTAACCCAAAGAAACCAAATTAAGACCTGTACAAAGCCTAAGTGGCTTCGAAAGTTAACCAACATTCTGCCAGTTGTAACTCCACAAGGGAGATAAAATTGGCGACAAGACAACTTCAAGATGTACTTTTAAGCTCCTACCATGATAGAGAGACGGCTCTTCAATAGAGACTCGTGGGACACATACAGATGCGCACTCAGTGAGTATAATAAAAATATTAGACGCGTCAAACACGATACCTGGCGCACCTACTGCGAAAGTGGAGTCACTTTCAGAAGAAGCGAGATTGCAAAAGATATTAGCTAGAGGATTATCTAATGGTGTGGGGCTCCTAAAAAGAACAGATGGTTCCTACACACAGTATTAACGGGAAACGCTAGAGCTACTGCTTCAGGTGCATTTTCCTGGTTCTGTTATAAACCCGGAAAATCCCTGTAATGATGGGGATACTGAGCTACACCAACTAGACGTGGTTACAGTCTGTCGGGTGTTATCCTCGACGCTGACAAGGTCAGGTGGACCATTAAATTATTTGCTCCATTCAAAGCCCCGGGGGGCGACGCGAGGGAGATAGCTTTGTGTTCCTTCCGAGACGTCGAAGGGGCCATCGACAACACTGGCTATCAGTCATTAACCAGGGCGTTCGCTTTTAGGGGTGTTGACTCCTTTATTACTTGGATAGAGAGAATGCTTATGCACAGAGACATTAGATCTTCACTGGACGCCACCACTGTCCGCATCCGAGCGGTCAAAGAGTGTCCACAAGGCGGGGTCCTGTCTCCCGTTCTTTTGTCCCTAGTGATAGATAACCTACCTAGGGTATACAGATGACCTGGCAATAAGAGTCTCCGGAATTTAGGCTTAACCATCACCAAATTGATGCAAAGAGCACTCAATAGGGCCCAAAGATGGTGCACAGATGTGGGTCTCAATATCAACCCACAGAAGGCGATTATCGTTCCCATCACAAAACGGTACAACATCGATGTCGGAAAGCTCAACATCGGTGGGTCACCCGTCGAGCTCTGAGTGAGGTTAAATATATCGGTTTAAATCTGGATAAGAGACTTAACTAGAACTCGCACGAAACGTTGACCAAAGGTACTCATGCCATGTGGGCATGTCGTCGTCTCTTCGGTAAAACGTGGGGTTTAGACTCCAAATCCATCAGATGGTTGTACATAATTATGGTTATGCCTGTTGTCATGTACGCTGCTTACGTCTGGTGGCCAAATGTCCAGCAGGCCACCGCCATACAAAAATGCAGCAAACTTTAGTGGCCAATCCCTCACGGGTGTCATGCGTACATGTCCTACTGCAGCACTGGAGACAGTCTTAGGACCGATTCCACTACATTTGCACATAAAGAAGATAGCTTCATTGAGCCTTCTGAGGATTAAACTCACAAATGGATTGCTAGTAGCAGACATAGACAAAAAATATTCCTGGCTCAAGCATCTGTGACAGAACGAATTTTAAGACCACGGAACTTTTCTTCGGGGCGAAATTTAAGACCGTAGGGAATGGGATGAAGGCAACCCATGTAATGAACGCATGAGCCTGCAGTGATTCACAGACGGATCAAAAACTAATCAAGGGGTTGGTGCGGGGATTACATTATCTAACACGTGTGTTTTTTAATCTGAGATCCACGCCATTGAGTCCTGCTCCAGACATATTCTTGACAAGGGGATAAGAGGAGGTACCTTAAATATCTTTTCAGATAGCCAAGCAGCCATTCAAGCTCTTTTCTCATGGAGGATTTCCTCGAGACTGGTTACGGATTGCTGGAATTGGCTCCAGCAACTCTCACATAGAAACCCGGGTTCGGTCCCAGGGCATTCCGGCAACGAAATTGCGGGCGGGCTAGCTAGGACCGGTTCCGCAGCCTCCCTTCTTGGACCTGATCCCTTTTGTGGGTTAAGCTGGGCCTCTGCCAAAGAGTCGATATAGGAATGGTCGAAGAAGGAGACGGGAATCTTCTGGTCAACGAGACCTGGGCTACCACAAGCTAAAGAGCTGGTCAGTCCACATATAGGTAGAAAGACTAAAAATCTTTTAAGGACAGAACTACGGCACTTAGTGTCTTATCTCACGGGACGCCACACAGTCAAGTATCACATCCTTAAAATGCACCTATCCCCTGACACAGAGTGTAGACTGTGCAGAGAGGTTGACGAGACAACATAGCACATTTTATGTATTGCCCAGCGATTATTTGGAGTAGGAGGAATTATCTATGCAGATAATTTGTTACTCCAGCACAGGTCAGAAATTCCTCGACAAGTGATCTGCTCTCCACATATGAAGCAGAACGAGTCAGGTTTGTATCTGCTCGAATATTGGCGCACATGGCGACTCATTTGATATGGTATATTTTTGGATTGCTCGAATTCAATGAATGTCAGATCTAGACTGTACACTGATAACTCTGGTTGGCAGTTTTATGCCGATACTCAAAATTGGGTAGAGTAGAGAAGGTAGTGCGCAGTTCTCCGGTCACCGATCCGCTACTTTTAGATGGAAGAGGATAGCTTAAATAAAGCACCAGTTCATCGAAAAAAAAAAAAAAACACTGCCTTCACTAACGTCGAACATTCGGCCGAGCCGAGCCAAGTTCGTGCACATAATCGCATGTAGAAATGAGAGTATCGCAACCGTCTCTGCATTGATTTCAATGATTAATATCTTAAACGACGCCTAATTAATGCAGCTATAGAAATACATGGATGAGAAAAAAAACACTTTTTCAACTTTACCTTTAATTTTAATGTAAAAAAATCGTAAAAAGTACCACACAAAACATAATCATTTTGTTAATTCAAAAATATATATTTTGATATAAATATATTGAAAAACTAATGATTTAAATTGCAAAGTATGTATGACTGAATATATATATTCATAAGTTTTCAGAAAGCGTAAAAATAAAGAGTAATGACTAAAAACGAAATCTCACCTCTAAAAAACAGCACTAAAAAATACAAATTATAAAAATATGAACAAAAAATGCTCACTATAGAAAATTTTTGAAAGCTGTTTTTCGTTTTGTAAACAATACAGTTGGCTGTTACCTAGTGTAATTAATACCGTTTTTGAGTCTTTTTAAGCTGTTATTATACTCTGAACGAGTATTGCGCGGTCGGTTACACAGAATAAAGATGTTTTCAATTATTCAAAAGTAGTTTATAATAAAAATTCTATATTCTTATTAAAAATATAATTATACTTGTATAGTTTTATTTTATATAAAATCAGTAGAAAAAGAAACAGAGTCATGGCCAAAGTTAAAATCTATGATTTTATACAATGAATATGTCATTCACTACAATATTTCCCTTGCTGCGGAAGAAAGTCTTCTAATTCCGAATCTTCAATTTCACAAAGTTGAACAGATATATTGCTATCCGAACCAGTTTTACCAGTCGCATATGGAAACAGATATATTTCCTCAGAGTTTCCTGTAATAAAATATATTAAATAATTGCAAATGCATTTATTATGTATTATGTATGAATTACCGCTAATTGCTCTTCTGCTTGATAACTCTTTCTTCAACATCGGTGTTTCGTTATTAGAACTTTCCGCCTCCGTGTCACTTGGAGTATGTATCGTCGGTAAATATGAATCAGGATGTCGTAAATATACTTTGCCTATTAATTAAACAAATGTTTTAAAAGTTAACATGTAAAAATTTATATTTTTTTATTGCCTGATATTTATCTGAATAAAAAAATATGATTGTAGAAAATTGTAAGTGCTTTAGGCGAAATTGCTTAACAATGAGATATCATGTATTTAAATTAGTTATGTTAATCCGAAATGATCATAGATTTTTAATATTAGATTAGAAAATCGTGTTGATAATTATCGATGTGCCGATATATCGAAAAAAAAAAAAACGATTATCGAGTTAAAATTGGAAAACGGTGCTGTTGTTAACATCGATGCATGGAAGTTTCGATTTTTTTTAACAACAATGACGTAAATTTCGCTTTCTTTTTGTCGGTTTCAGATTAAGCTTTCAGATTCCAAAACGGCCAATATATTTATAAGAATCGATCGAAGTGCATAGAAATATCCTTAAAAAAAGATTATCGATTTAAAATTGGAAAAAATCGCTGCTGTTAACATCGATACATCGATATTTCGTTTTTTTTTTTAACATAACTAATTTAAATTAATTTTTTATGCACACACGCACGAAGAATCGCAAACGCTGCTAGCTGCGCACTTTAAGGAAGGACTATTGCCTTTCAGTCTTTATTCATTCATGTATTACTTTAACGAATATAATATAATCGTTTAAAAGGTTCAAAACATAAATATATATTATTTTTATACCATTTTCTATGATTATAAATGTATGTAACAGAAAGAAGGACCCCATAAAGTATATATATTCTTGGTCAGGATCAATAACCGAGTCGATCTAGTCATGTCCAATTGTATGTCTGTTTGTCCGTCCATCTGTCCGTCCTTCTGTCTCTATAAACGCTTCGATTGCAGAGACTACACCACAAAATTGGTTTAGCATAAAAAAACGCATTTCAAGTACTACACTACCTGTGCTTTGGTTTGCACGTAGATTTTCTATTCCTCAAAGTTTCATTACGATCATACGGTTAATTTAGAAGTTATAGTGGGGGTCAAGCACAGCCACTAAGTAAAGTGCGCACTTGCGGTGTGTGATTTTGTGTATGTGTGTATGAATGCAAAGGGGTTTAAATGTATGTAAAGACAGCTCGCAGCTAGGTTCAGGGTATCTCCTATTCGGGTGCTCCCGAATAAAGCACTCTTGTTATACCAAATCTTTGTACTGAATTAACCCATTTCATTGGGTTCAGTGCACAAATATTGAAATTTTTTTTTTTTTTTTTTTATATATTTTTATATATTATTTTAAGCTCATGTCAGTTACTCCAATGTTGTTCTAAAAGTGGTTATGTATTTACCAATTAAATTTTTTAGCCAGTTTTTCTAATATATACTATATACTGGAACTTTTTCGATTTTCAAAACAATTTAATAAGTCATTAAATAAAACTTTCGTGAAGGGAAAATAATAATATTTAAATGTAGATACTGTCTATACTGACTTCCATATTAATAACTATATCTTTCTGTTGTTATCATATGAAAGTATAAGTGAAATTCACATTGAAAATACCATAAGCTGCAATTAAGATGAATTGTAGTATGTCACATCGGAAATATCCATCCATTCCTCTATGGTGAAACAAAATTTTGCAAACAGATTACCGACATACACTCTTATCAAAAAAAATTCCATTCTTAATTTTTTGTCAAAAATCAATACATTAATACATGACATACAGCTTGCAAAATTAATAAGATGCTTATTAAAAAAAATTTCAACACCATAACATAATACTCGAAACTTGAACGCAGACAAACTTACGCAATCGATTTGATTTTGATTGGAAAGGCACTGAGAATGCATGAAAATAGATACATTTTTCTAAATTACTTAACAATAATTAAAATTATTTGAATATTATCATACCTGTATTTAGTTTGTAGTCTTCATTCTCGCTTTTATTAAATGAACTTAGCCGTGAACGGGATTCATGGTTTAAGTTAGGCAACATAAATGGTTGAATACAGCTTTCTATCTCTGAATCCACATATTCAAATACCATGTCTTCATTTAGAGCAACTATATCTCTAGATGGATCGATAGCTTCTACTATAAAATAAAAAAATAGAGCAATAATTGAACGTTTTAATATTAGCATTTGCTTGTATAATTGTATTTATTTTTGAGTAAATTTACTGAAACCATCACAGTATATATATTTAGAAAAATATTTTCTGCAGTGCGATCTACATTGTACCACACATCACTTTAGTCAGTTATCGTTATTTTATAAACTTACTTAATTTTTATATTTATTTTTTATTTTTCACTACAAAATATATTTATATTCAAATAAGGGAAATAAATCTTTCCCGGCTATGGAAGTTAGTGTTCGACTTTGTAATACTTTGTTTACATTTAACCTAGTTACGATTCTTGATTTTACGCTTCTATTTAAATTACACATTCATGTTTAGTTAATCCAGGAATATTCTATATTTTAGGGTAGTTCAACACATCAAGACAAAATTAAATCAGTACATAAAATACGTTGCTATTTGCCCTTCGTGGATTAAACCAAAATCGTGGTGTCTGGTTACCGACACACTCAACTGAACTCTTTCTTTATAAATTAATAACCGATAATATCGGATGCTCTGGGACTTGCATGAACCGGTTCTCTGTGAAAAAGCATTTTTGAGTTACCCTCTGCTTGGTAGATAGTCTTAGTCATCCGTTAAACGACTGCCCTACTCGGTCGGTTGGACGAAAACAGGTCTCTAAATTCAATTGTTAAAAAAAATTACTTTTGCACAAAAACTATTTTTACTTTAGAAATACATTTTATACTCGTTCACGAAATGAAACTCGTATATTGGGTTTGTGCAATGTCCGTCATGCTGTCCGTACGGACCGACCCGACCGACCGTATGTACGCAATTTTTTTTTTTAATATATACTCGTGTATACCCGCGTTAGATAAAATGTTAAGGTTACATTAAATGTATACCGACAGATTGCTGATGACCTCCTCTAAAGATCGCTACAAAACTTTTTTGGCTACGCGCAACATCAATGATGCCAGTGCAACATTGCTGCTGGTAATTATTTAAGTTTGGTTTTGACTGCTTACATACTCTGACTGCTTCACTTATTCGAATACTTAGAATTTGTATGCGGCAGATTACTGATTGATTTTGCACTTGTCGTATATGTAACTTGACTTGAGTTTTCTCACCACTTAATCAACTAGTAGTGTGGAGGTGCAGTATAAAATGAAGATAAAATTATTATTTTTCATTATTCGCATTCTCTGTCAAGTATATATATGCATACACACATAAATATACATATGGATGTATAATACTTAGTCATTAACATGAACATAATTTGTTATCCTAGGTCAGCTTTTGTCTTGCGTTATTCTAACATAGTTTTAATCATATGCACAAACCGCAGAGGTCACTGTGTGTACTTTTCGGCGTTAGCGCTATAGCGGCCGAAGTTAGAAACAGTCACCCAAGCCACAAACCTTTCTTAAACTCGTTTAGCTTCATTTTGAATTATATGTTGATTAATGGATAGGTAGATAATTAGATAACTGAACGTGCATTTCGTCAAAAACGAAATGGTTGGTGTCGATGATGTTTAAAGCGTTGTGACTGTAGTGACCGCGCAGAGGCAAATTTTTTTTGTTGGTATTTTATACTTGTATAATATTATTATTATTTATACACATAGTGCTACGGTACATGTTTTATTTGTTATTACACAGTAAACGACTAATCCGCTGTCGGTTACAGTCGACTGCAACGTTCTCACTTCTTTTTTTTATAAATGGACAGAGACAAAAAAAGACTACAAAATATGCATGCATATAAAACCTCAACAGCACCTCTCTGCATTTCTAATTTTTAAAGCTATTAAGGCGGGCGGCTTGAGCTAACTCAACGCGATTTTTTTTAAAAGAATGACGGAGGATCAGTGGTGTATTCGAAATTATAAGCTTTATAATGATCTGGGTGTGTGTATCACTTTTGTTTTTCTTTTTTTTTATTGTCAGAACTTGGCGAATGGCGCATGATATCTTATTGGTTTTTACACTATATATTAAAAAAATTTTAACTTACCATGAACTAAATATTTTCTTTTTGATCTAGACTCATTACTGTCATTACTATGGAAGCTCGATGAGTCCGCGACTTCTGCACCAGGAACTTCTGTTATATCCGGTAATGGATTATGGCTTTTGCGAACCCAATCCGAACAGTCCCAGTGATATTGCCCATTGCCAGTAGAATCAACAAAGTTTGTGTTCGATGTAGAATGACACACGTTGGGCATTGCAACCTGTATTAGTTTTCCATTTGAAAGACGGTTCATTGAAAAGCCATAATCTATTCTTCGTTCTGTAAAATATTATTGTTATTTGTTATTTACTAATAAATTGAATTCAATAATGTACAAATTTCTACCAACCATTATTAAGCTTATTCTCATTGAAAGTTTTTAGATGCATCTCTTGTTTATGTCCGTTGTCCGCATCGATTAAATTACTCGAATTTATATTAACATGCTGATTAGTTCGATTAACTTTTTGATATTCGAATGGAATATTTTCAAGCTCATCACCAGCGGAGCCGTAACTTCTTAAAATATCCAAATTATTTACTATGGTTGTATTACTATTAAACAGGCTATCGTTTATTGGAGGAGAATAGCTTATTGGTCGTTGGCTGATTTCCAAATTGCTTATTTTTGCGTTTGTTTTGCAAAGATTTTCTTTTGGTAAAAGTGAGTTTAGATTTGCTTGCTTCAGAGAGTGTTTATTTTTGATTTTTTCGTTTCGATTCCTTGGGCTTGTAGATGAGTTTCTTTTGAAGGCCAAACAGCACAGTAATATTATGATAATAAGGAAAACAACAGTTATTCCTGATATTATTCCACTTATGTGCTCAATTGAAAAGTTTTTCAATTTGGTAGAAATAGAATTAGAATATAGAGGATCTCCACAGCTTGCACCAGTAAGAAATGAAGGACATATGCACCGAAAACTACCAGCTTCATTGATACAAGTTGCTCCGTTTCCGCAAGGTTGATTTTCGCATTCATTTACGTCAATTTCACAGTTTGGTCCAGTAAAACCTCTGCACATGCAATGTGACACACCGTCGCCTTCTTCACAGATTCCTCCATTTTTGCAAGGGTTTGGAGTGCAAAATTTTCCGTATTCACATCTTCTTCCAGACAAATGAATCGGACAAATACATGTATAATTATTTGGTTCTTGGTTTTCGCAGCGACCTCCAAATAAACAAGGCGCTGAAGAACAAGGATCTAAATCAATTTCACATAATTCGCCAGAAAATCGAGCATGGCAAATACATTTGAAATGGTCATTTCCAAGATCCCTACAAATTCCACTATTCAGACATGGTTGAGTTCCGCAAACTCCTAAACTGACCAGAACATTAGCAGGGTCACATTTAAACTCTACATTTGTAAATCTTTTTAGAGCAGCAATTGTGCTACCTCCTGAAATGTATAAAGGTAAGGGTTCCATAGCAATTTTAATGTTCGCCATACAGCCAATAAAACCACGTTGAATATCTTCATAACCAATAATTGATGGATGCGGTCGAACTTCAGCTCCAACAAAGATATCATTTGACTGAATATTTAATATTCCGTTCACTCCAGGAGCACTGCCCTGGGAAACATGTTTGTTATCTACAGTAAGTTTGGCACTGTTAAGAGTCCGTTCTAAAGTGATAGTATGCCAGGTACCATCTGAAATATAAATGCTTGATACGCTTACAACGCCTTCTCCAGATCCTAAATCGAATTTGTATTTTACAGCTCCGTTTACAAGTTCCAAAACATTATAATCGACTTTTCCGCTTGCATATAATAGTGTTCCACTTTGTTGTACTGTCCGAATTTGAAGAGAGTAAGCAAACTGATTTTCTAATATATTTTTGGCCTTAGCTTTATTAATTTTGTAATGCGCATAACTTTTACCGCCGAACGAAACTGCAGTTGAAGAAAAAACATCGCAGGTTCCATTGTCGCACTTTGTAGATTTAATTTCACAAAATGAGCCGGAATATCCCTTTGGGCAAACACATTGATATCGAGTTGCAGATTCTGATGGCAAGCAATTCCTTTGAGGAGGACACGGTTCTGAAGAGCATGCATTTACGGTTTCATTGCAGTTTTTTCCATCAAAGCCAGGTTTGCAAACACATTTGTTTATTAAACTATAAGAGGGGGCAGCAAAGCTTATCACATCTGTGTAAATGGTTGTTATATTGTTTTTCTCGAGACTTATCAATTGCTTGCAGACTCCGTGAACACAATTGTTGTCTTTGCTTTGACAAAAGCTTGGAAAGATTTCCTCAATGTTAAGTTTAGAATCGTTTTCAATTTCAAGTTTCTTATTCAAAACAGACAGGCGAATTTCATCACTGCCAATAAAGGCATCGGAGCTTGGTATTATTTGTTGCTTGTGTACTGCAAATACAACGTTTAAGTCAGAAGAATATTGGTCTCGATTTAACAAAGGGGTTTTAGCCTGTTCTTGCAAAGATATCAAAATCACATCTTTTTGACGGCATCTCATTACATTTCGTATGGATCGAATGAAACCTTTCCTGTGACTTAATAAGAAATCTGATGCTGCAATATTTCTAAATCTGATTACTGTTGCTTCGTTGACCATATCCATTGTTATAAGTTCGACATTGATTTTCACAGTGGTGTATACAATAAATTTTCCATCACTGACGGACACATTTAATTTATACAGACCAATATCAAGGTTGGAAGTAGAATATATGTCTCCAGATTTTTTCGTTATTCTAAATAATTTTGAAGTTTGATAGGTTTCATCAATGGTTGAAGCTACAGAAAATATCAGCTCATCATATTGATCTTGGTCGGTCGCATAAACTTTTCCTAGAAATGCAGAAGAAAATTCATCTTCAAAAGAATTAACAGTTATCTCTAAAGGCTTTAAGATTGGAGGATATTGACTTTCTTCAATTATTTTTATTGTCACCCAAGTATCCGAATATAATGGAGGCGTGCCATTATCAAAGACTCGTATTTGTATAATGAATTTATCCCGTAATTTGTGATTAAATCGTGACGCTGTGCTAAGAGAGCCATCTTGTTCCAGCCGAAAAAGTCCACCTTCATTTCCAGAGCGTATGTCATATGTATAAGGTATTGAATTGGGTGCTTCGTCAGCATCAGATACATCGAATGTGATAAAAACATAGCCTAATGGTCTGTTTTCTTGTAAAACTATGCTATAGTTTGCCTGCGAGAAAACTGGCGCGTTATCATTTGCGTCCAGCACAAAAATATTAACTTGTACACTATTACATTGCTCTGGGATCCCAAAATCGCAGGCTTGAACTTCCAATGCATAGTCCGAAATAGTTTCCCGATCAAGTGGCCGTGCCAGGCTTATTGTTCCATTGCTTTTATTTATACGAAATTGACTTAAGCTATCACCCTTCACAATGTTATATTTTATTATTCCATTTAAGTTAGAGTCCTCATCAGTGGATTTTACATCTATTACTGGAAGATTTAGTGATATATCCTCTTTCACACTAGCTCGATAAATATTTTGCGTAAATATTGGGGAGTTGTCATTAACATCCTCTATTGATATATTTACATATGCAATGTTGCTTAGTGGTGGACTTCCTTTATCAATAGCTTGAACGGTAAGGAAATAAAATTTTGTCTTCTCATAGTCCAATGTTCCATTAATCCATAACACGCCTGTACTAGAATTTATGTTAAACTTACGCTGTTCATTGCCACTAATTATATAGTATAATATTTCAGCATTGACGCCAATGTCTTTTGACGTGGCATGAACTTTACAAACTTCAAATCCTTGTGTAGCATTTTCATGTATATAACTTATGTATTGTCGTAAACTAAATTCTGGTGGATTGTCGTTAATATCCAAAATATTTATAACAATATTAGCAGCTGAAGACAACATTGGCTTTCCAAAATCTTCAGCTATGACTGTTAAATTATATAAGGAAATAGTTTCACGATCAAGGTTTTTCTCTAATTTTATTATTCCGGTTGCTTTTGAAATTCCAAAATAATCACTATTTGGACCTGTTATTGAATATTTAATTTTCCGGTTCATACCAAAATCTTTATCAGTAGCATGAACTTTTGTAATCAACGTTTGCAGCTGAGCATCTTCTTGTATGCTTACTCGATAATTGGGCATCGAGAATACGGGTACATTGTCGTTAATATCATTTACAGTAATAATTATTTCGGAAACACACTCTCTCACAAACTCTTTGCCATCTTGTACGTGGGCATTAAATTTATACTTTGGAATTTGTTCTCGGTCTAAAACCTTCGCTACTTTCAAAACTCCACTCTCTTTACCCATAACAAAGTCATCCGAATCCTTTCCAGATATATAAAAACGTAGTTTAAAATCATTACTTGAGTCAAAATCTATTGCTTTTACTTCAACTATTGTTGACCCAATCGAGATAGACTCATTTATTTTAATGTGATAGCGTGGCTTTAAGCAGTATGGCATATTATCATTAACATCTTTTACTTGCACTTGAACATTCGATCTAGCGATAAACTTTCCGTCTGTTGCTAAAATGCTCAAGTTATAAAATGCTATTTGCTCTCTATCTAGAGGTCTGGATATAAACAGCTCTCCTGTTTTGCCAATTTGAAATTGAGACAGACTATCTCCAGATGTTATATAATAGTCCATAATTTGCTTTTCGCTATCCGGGTCTATAAGCAACAAATTTATTAATACAGTGCCTGGAAGCGCACTTTCAGAAATATTAATTTTGTCCTTGGGTAACTTAAATTGGGGCCGGTTATCATTGTAGTCAATAATCTTTATGGATACTGGCACTTTTGAATCGTGTTTGGGATGTCCGTTATCTGTAGCTATTACTTTTAAGTTGAACTCTGATTGCACTTCTCTATCCAAGGACGACAAAAGAGTTATCCAGCCAGTATAAATGTCGATGTCAAAAACGTTTCTTATACTATTTAATTCATCGTCAAAGTAGTACCGTACATCACCATTAGATCCAGTGTCCGCATCAGTTGCCGTTATCTTTAGTATAGATGCTACTTTATCAGTATTTTCCGCTACATCTGCATTATACATTGTATTATCAAATTTAGGATAATTATCGTTTTCATCTGTAACATGTATAAACACATCAGCATATGCAAAAAGAACTGGTGAGGTCGCTGTTTCGACTACGATAACTAAATAATGTGATTCATTTTGTTCACGATCCAAAGTTTGCATAAGAATTAATTCTCCATTCTCAGATACTGCAAAAATTGAGCTTTCTTCTGACGTAGAAAATTTTAACGAATAGTTTCCATAGACTTGAAATTTCGTTAGCACAGTACCTGGTGATGTAGATTCTATTACTTTAAGGTTGCTGTGAATTTTTTCGAAAGTTGGAATTATTACGTCGGAGCCGACTATTTCCAGCGAAACTGGAATGTCGTTATGCAATGAAAGCTCTCCAGCGTCAAAAGCTCGAATAAAAAATTGAAAAACGCCCTTTTCAAACTTTTCCGGATCACTCATAAGAACCATATTACCATTACTTTCATTAATATGAATTTTGTTTTCTAACATCTTTTTCATTGTTTTAGGAAAAATGGTATACTTTACAATGCCATTTGAATTAATATCTTTATCCATAGCTTTTACCTAAAAAAAATAGTAAGACATAGGTATTATTTCATGTTTAAACAAGTTAGAGTGCTCTATTTTACATTCTAAACGAGTAGTCGGGATTTCCCAAATTTAAAATATCCTGAACAGAGATGTGATATTAAAAAAGTGAACTATTTTTGATCTGTGTATGCTTTATGAGAACATACTAAGCAAAATTTCTAAATAAAGTGGAAATGCGATACGCATTGTATAGAGGAATTTATTTTCAACAAGTTTAAGTCTCTATCTTCTATCACTAATCGAGTCAGCTTGTCGTCAATTATCGAATCTACAGTCCCTAGCAATTCTAGTTTGATGGAGGAAACATACGAACGGACGGACATGGCTAAATCAACTCAGCTCGACGTCCTGATCAAGAATACATTTACTTAGATACACCTGTTTAAAAATGTTTATAAAGGTCTGTAATGCTTGAAACCAAAATATTCATATATCAGAGGATATCTACTTAAAACGTAAATGAGTTCAAAAGAGGGTTTGTGAATCTTTTCATAAAATGTCTTTAAACTAATTTTCAAATGTATATGTAAGAACATAAATTAAAAGAATTAATTTATAATTTATAGTAATAATTGTCTGCCGGTCTTTTATTAAGAATCTAAACTGCTTATGCTCACAAATTTTTCGTACCCCACGATACACATTTGTGACTTACTTACAAATACTATATTTACAATACAAATACATACATACATGACTTTATATACAAATAATTATAAATGTAAACACATGTTTTAAAATACGTCATACTTACAGTCAAAATGGATTCATTAGGCTTGATTGAAGAACTTAAAACAATTTTATATTCTTTTAAAAAGAACTGAGGACTATTGTCATTTACGTCTTCAATCGACACTCTAAGGGATGCAAAGCCAAATTTACTTCCGCCATCAATTGCCTTTAACTGTAGCACGTACTCATCTTTAATTTCTCGGTCAAAAGTAACCTTTGATGTAATTAAACCAGTATTGCGGTTTATATCAAAATATTGTTTCATTTCCTGAGACGCAATTTCATAATAAAGGCTGGCATATTGACCAAAATCATTATCAATTGCTTTTACCTGTAATAAAAGTTGTGTGTCAGAAAACGTGAGAAATTATTTTACTCAAATATACAAATATATACGTACAGTGATAATTTCATGTCCATGTGGTATATTTTCAGAAATCTTTGCTTTATATACCATTTCCTCAAATTGAGGACTGTGAACATTTTCCGGAACTAATGTAATTTTCAATCTAGCAAAGCTTGTATGAATTCCATCACAGACCGAAATATTTAAAATTATATTGGGTTTGTCGGTGAAATTTAACATATTTTGAAGAGAAATTATTCCACTTTGTTTATCGATTTTGTACGTTTGTAAATCGTTTCCATCCACGATTTTGTATTCCAGAAAGTTAATGTCGGATATATCATTATCAAAAGCTCTAGGCAATGCAACAAATTGACCACGTGTTGCTGCTACTGACAACTTTGTATTGAAAGATGGCTCGACAAATTTCGGTGAGTTATCATTCAGATCTTTAACTGTAATAAAAATATTAGGTTAATATTTAATATTCAAACAAGTAAGAGTGCTCTAGTCGGGAGCCCCCGCCCTGAAACCCTTTTGCACACATACACAAAATCACGCATACACACTCACACACTAACGCATGTGATAAGCAGCGCTCTTTACGCTGCACCTGCGCTTGAAAAATAAATTCTTGCACAACTTCTAAACTAAGAGTATGATCGTTATAAAGAATGAAATCATAAAAAAAACAGGACTTAACAAAAGCATTCAAATTTATGTACAAACCAAAGCACAAGTCTGATTTGCTGATTACTTGATTTGCAAATGTGGGGCGAATCGGAAGTATTCAAAATTCGAAATATTCGTAATTTGCGAATTCTTTACGAGAACATATTAAACTAAATTTGGTGGCTCTAGCTCTTATAGGGCGAGCTATCGAGTTAAACTTGATCTGCGTATGGTACCCATGAACTTCAAAAGTCAGCTTTCTAGCTCGCGTAGTCTATGAGATGACGCGTACATACAAGCAGATGGACAGACAGACATACGGATATAGCTTTATCGACTCGGCTAGTGATGGTGACCAATAATATATATTATTTATGGGGTCTGAGATGCCTCCTTCGGCATGTTATATATATTTGCACAAAACCATTACACGCTTTTTACCCATTTTCAATATAAAAAAAAGTAACATCTAGTTGAAGTTACTGTGTGCCACCTCTATTTGGGTAAATAAATATGATGATTAGATTAGATCCAGAGAATTGAGCCGAGAATTCAGATCGGAGCTCGTATGAATAATACGTATTAACTAGTATAAAATCTTTTAGAGTGCTGTTGCACTGTTGATAACTTTTGCATGCAAGTTTTTTGTTTTACCTCGAGATTCAAACCAAATCCATTAACATTCAGAAATTATTTCGGAAAATACAAAAATTTTAAAATTTTGGTAGTAAATGTGGGTCTACAGCTGCTGGCAAAAGTTTTACTTATATTTGATATAGTTTTTCTCAGTTTAAAGGCTCTGACTAAAATAATACCTAATAGATATATAAAAAGTACTGTTACAATGAATAAAATTAAAGATTTAAATGTCTTTTGTTACTTACCTGCAATAAAAACATTACATTTCGAAGTTAATTGGGGAAAGCCATGATCTTTGACATGTACAACAATGTGATGATGGTTCTTTAACTCATAGTCCAACGGGGTTTTTAAATACAAACAACCTTCGCTTACATCAATGTAAAAAGTATCGGAATCATTTCGGCCATCAATTGATTCAATAAAATATGATAATTTTCCATTTGCCCCAGAATCCATATCAGTTGCGTTAATTTGTAATATTTGTGATCCAAATGGAATATTTTCCGGCAAGGTTATATTATAATTATCACTTTCAATTTCAGGATAACAATCATTTACATCAATTATTGTAATGGATAACAAAACATCTGCGTAAATTCCTGAAATGCTATCAGTAGCTCGAACTAGAATCTCGTGAGTGTTTCTTACTTCATAGTCTAGCTCGTTGACAACATACAAGGACCCTGAAAGCATATTATTAAGTTTATTACATTTCATAAAAAATAATATTTAAACAAGATAGTCGATAGTGCCCGACTAGGAGATAGATATTAAGAGACTACAAAAACTCACTTCTCAAACACAGCAGCTGAGCTTTTTTCTTCTTCTGTGTTTTTTTATGAATCTTTTCCAATAGAATATTCAAATACTAGTATTTCGAGATCTTATAATGCACGAAATATGCTTAAATCGGTAGTAGTTGTCGATTCTTATCGATTTCAGGAAAAGAGGTCAGGTTATCGATAATTTAAAATAAGGTTGATCTGCGTATAGTATACATGAACTGATAATCCAATACAGAATTATCTAACTTTTATAGGGCCTGAAGTCGACGCGTTTATACAAACAGACGGACATGTCAAGACTGTCAAATGCTTTTTACATATATTTGCACAAAACAATAAAATCGTTGTTTACCCATTTTCAATGCGAACAGAAACACACAATAAAATTAAGGTATGCGAAATATATATGAGATTTTGAAATAAGCCACGTATACATTATCAGCATCTTATTTTGGATAATCTATACATAATAATATTATGTACATTACCTGTTCTATAATCAATTTCAAAATATTGTTCTGCTTTATCAGTTGATATTGTATAAATCAACTTCCTCTTTAAGGGGCTCTCGGCTTGGATAGATACAAACAGGGCAGTATACATTTCAACATCTTCCTTTACGCTTACTGAATAAAATTGTTTTTCGAATACAGGCATCGAACGATCAATAACCTATTTAAAAAAAAATTAAGCAGTTATTGGTTTTATTCTTTTTTTATAATACT
This sequence comes from Drosophila colorata, assembly GCA_035041545.1. NCBI lineage: Eukaryota > Metazoa > Arthropoda > Insecta > Diptera > Drosophilidae > Drosophila > Drosophila colorata. The sequence continues at coordinate 34,296 of JAWNLD010000611.1, read as the reverse complement.
GTTTGTACCTTTATTTGAACCGGAACTTCTGTACAGCATGATATTACGGCCCCATCGCATGCTGCAACAGTTAAATCGTATTTTCGGTTGTGGCCTTCGATACTTTGTTTAATTGACAACTCTCCAGTCTTCCTATCTATTTTAAAGAGTTCACCATTCCCTTTCTTCAGTTCATACCGAACTTCTCCATTCTCACCACTGTCGAGGTCTATAGCTTTTACTTTCATCATATTTGTTCCCTTCGTGTAGCCAACTGATATAGAGGCGTAATATGGCATGTTTACAAACATGGGACAGTTATCATTTATGTCTAGTACCGAAATATAAACAGATGTGATTGCTCTACGAACACTAGTATTGTCTCTATTGAATACGGCTGACTTTGCTTCCACAAACAATTTATACATATCTTGTACTTCACGGTCAAACATTAGTCCAGTAGTTTTAATAGCTCCAGAAGTTATCCCAATAGCAAACATTTCCGTTGGATTAAGAATTCTATATTCAACATTTTCATTCAATGAGTTTCCAATAACATTAATTAATCCTATAGTTGCAACTTTTGTTGTGTTTTCAAAAGTCGAATACTCGTATATCTTCTTTTGGAATACAAAATTTGCATTAACTATTGATTCAATTTTTATATTGACTAGAAGAATGGTGGAGTACAACCCATCAGAGGCGCGCACATGCAAAATGTATTCATTATTTATAAATTCAAAGTTTCTGAAATTAAAAGTATATAAACAATAATTAAAGTTAATATGAACAAATTAAAGCAAGTAAGATGGCTCTAGTCGGGAGTCCCCGACTAGGAGATACCCTGATCCCAGCGACGAGCTGTCGTTACATGCATTTAAAGCTCTTTGCATTCGTACACACATTTACAAAGTCACACATACACACACACACACACACACAAACACACGCAGCAAACTGAGCACTTTACACATCAGCGTGCAAGTCTGTAGTACTTAATTTGCGTTTCTTTGATATGAAGGGCGAACGGGGGAATGTATCCAAAACCCGAAATATGTATAATCTGCGTATGCTTTCCGAGCATATATTAAAGTTTATTTGGGACGCTAGCTGTTATAGTCTCCGAGATATGCCAATAGTTTCCGAGATCGCTGCGACCATACAGACGGACAGACGGGCAGAAATACAGACGGACGAACAGGCGGACATGGCTAAATCGACTTAGCTCGTCGTCCTGATGAAAAATATATATACTTTATTGGGTCGGAGATGCTTCCTTCTGCCTATTACAGTCATTTGCACAAAACCATTATGCCTTTTTTACCCATTTTTAATGTGTTCAGGGTATAAAAACTTGCCCCCCATTCCCAAAAATATTTAATTCACAACCTTATTAAAAAATCATCTACACGGTATAATAGTTAAAACATGAGTTGAAATATATTAGGAATATGAAAATGCGAAAAATTACCTTGTCGTTAATAATCCTGTTACTGGATGTATTTGAAAGCATTCTTGGTTGTTTCCATCAACAATGTCGTAACGGATGATATCGTTATCGGCATCATATGCAGCAATGTAAGCCACAAATACATTTTCAAACGTTGGTAGAAACAAAGTAACATTCAGATCTCTGTCTTTAAATACTGGTGGACAATCATTCACATTACTCACGAGAATTGTTACGTGAGCTTTTGTTATAGAATGTAGACTAGGTTTGCCCATGTCGCTAACCTAAAATTTTTAAAATTTTCATTATGGACTTAAAATAAAGTAAGTTTACTAATTTTAAATAAATATTTATTGCAGCCATGTATCAAGTAGGAATAAGTGTATTTACGGCAAAAGCTGATTTATTTAGTTTAAATTTGATCATGTGCCTTACCGTTACAAAAAATGTGTAATTTGTCTTTCTTTCATAATCCAAACTATGTATAATTTCAATAGCCCCTGTAGTAGAATCTATTTTAAATGTTTTCCTTGCTAAGTCATCAAGGATTTTGTATTGCAACATTCCGTTTAATCCAACGTCTGCATCAAATACATTTAGTGTTAAATGACTGAAAATATTTGAATAAAACATAATTATAATATATAATCAAAATTAAAAAAACCGCTCGTACCCTTTTTTCTTATCGTCAATTATTTTTACAAAAGAGCCCAAGCCGGCGGACTCAGAAACTGATCCAATATATTCACTTTGAAGAAAATTTGGAATGTTATCATTCACGTCTAAAACATGGATTATTAGATTTTGGCAAGAAAACTCAGATGCCATATTCGTTCCTTTAATGGTTAAGTTGAAAATCCTGAGTGTAAATGATATTCATATAAGTTTTATAAGAAAGAATTGTTTAAATGTATATTTCATTAGGTATTTACTTGTTTATTTCATAATCGACATTGGCGTTGATGACAATGACACCTGTAGAAGGGTTTATCCGAAAGCTATCGTTGACGTTACCAGCAATAACATCAAAAAAAACTGATGAGGAAGATCGCGCTTCAACTTGTGTTACAAATGATCCGATACTTAAATTTTCAAACATTTCCAGTGAAATTAAGTTAGTGAAAAACTTGGGAGGATCGTTATCAGACATAGTAATGATTATATGCACAGGCACTTGAGAAGATAACGGCGGCTGACCGAGGTCTACAGCTTTTATTTGTAACATGTATTCCTGCATTTTATTGATATCCAAAGTGGCCGCCAAATATATAATTCCAAATGTAGAATCAATTTTAAAGACGCTACCCACATTACCGGTAATAATAGAGTAACGTAGTTCAGCATTTTGACCGCTATCCCGATCAATGGCTGTAACTTGAACAAGTTTAGAGCCTATCGTAGCACTTTCGGGTACTTTACTTTGAATAATTTTTGTTGTGAACTCGGGATAATGATCATTGTGATCATGCACATTTACTATTATCTTTGCGTAATTCCTTTTTCCTGGGGTTCCTTGATCTTTAACGAACGCAATTAGTATATGTTGTGATGTCTTCTCAAAATCAAGTTTTTGAGTAACTATAACATTGCCACTTATGGAATCTATGCGAAACAAAGTTAAAGATGATGGGTCTTGTGTAGCATGTAGATGGTAAAATAACTTTTTATCCTCGTCCCTATCAGTAGCATGGAGCTGCATTATAACAGATTCTTCTTCAATATTTTCAGATATATTTACATGGTATATCTCTTTAGTAAATTGTGGAGCATTGTCATTTGTGTCCACAACTTGAATGTATAACCATGTGTTTGCTATACTTGTGCCATCAGTCACACTAATCGATAGATTGTAAAATGTTTGGGTTTCATAATCCAAATATTTTGACAGCAGTACATTTCCAGTATCTCTCCCAATGTAAAAATGATTTTCTTCATTTCCTCCTACAAAATATTTGATTATATGTAATACAAAACAGGACACCAAGAATTTGTTCTTCTATATTCGTGTTCACTATTATAAATATTAAATACGAAACCTTTTAAATACATTTTTAATATACTTACCACTAATATTGAACCACAGCTGGTCGTTATCCTCATCAATTGCTAGAATCTGAGTTACCAAGAAACCTGGTTTATCATTTTCCGTCAGATCTACAATGTTATTTATCGATTTCTTAACTATTGAAGGAGGGTTTGGAGAATTGGAAGCTATAGGAAGGACAACTATATTAACTAGTGTAGTTTGACTCTTTTTAGGAGCTCCATTGTCTTCAGCTTTAACATTAATTTCAAATTCAGAGTCAGGTTCTAATGTTTTTGTAAAAAAAATATGTCCGCTTACGCTATCGATACGAAATTTATTTTTTTTCTTTCCCGATTTAATTGAATATGTTATTCGACTATTTTCACCGTCATCGTTGTCAATTGCGTGAACCTGAAAAATATGAATGAGATAATTTTGTAAATCTCCTTATAATTTTAGTTTGCAAATATGGTCAGATCATAATAGCAAATAATAAAAATCCCACAATTTTAGGTCTATATATAATATTTTCAAGTATCGTTTTTATAATGAAATAAATGAGCAAACCTCTCAATAAGTTGAATGAAAGATATAAAAATTTTTCCTAATTGGTTCACTAATGCAACAGAAAAGTTGGTTTGATTTACTGTAAAAAATAGTGTAATTTTCTGTCTTAGTTGAAGATGTGCGTCCATTTATTTTAATTGATTTTAAAAACGAGCTGTGCTTTAAAAACAAAAAAATTCAAGACAAAAACCTGCTATTATTAAAAAACATTTCTTAAATTTAAAATAAGGGGCGGTCTATAAGGCTTATGTATTACCTAATATTTAATGGCTATACAAATATAATAATAATAATGGTGATATAAAAAACCAATTTCTTTTTGACCAACCAGACAAGCGGCATTCATTTTATTTATATGGAATATTTGAAAATAACCCATACACACCTGAAATATAGATTCGCTAATATTTGTCGTAGAAGGAACTTGGACTTTGTAAACACGTTGATCAAACACTGGGCTGTTATCGTTGATGTCTAAAACTGACACCACAATGCGCGTAGTTGACGTCAAAATAGGAGATCCATTGTCAGATATAGATACCTGAAATATATTAAGTTTATTGTTATATAGATAAAGTTATCAGATTCTCAAAATCCCTTTTAAATAAGGTAAGACATTTATATATATATTTACCCTGCCTTATTGTTGCCTCTGGATTTTGACGCCCATAGGCAATAAAATATATAATACCGTGGCAAAAAATTTATAATACAAATCTGCAAATGTAAGTGTCAGAAGAGGTTGTCTCTGATCCCATAATGCATACTCTTGATAAGGACGATGTTGATCTAGGTTGGTTTGTCGGTATATCTGTCTGTATAGACGCGTCTATTAAATACATACTATAAAGGCACAGATCGAATTTTAATGTAACTCTTTTCGTTTCTTCATAGTCAATAATTTTGAATTTTCCAAACTGTGTTATTCCTGTTACACCAACTACTGTCCCGCAAATCACGAACATCAATGTCCTCACAGTTTAGGAGTTAGAGTCATCACATTTGGCAGATAAATTAATAATCGTATCCTTAAACCAACCATAAAACAAACCCACTCCACCATCCACAAATTTAAGAAATCGATATTTCCTTAAGTCTCAGTATAAAAGTCAATCTTAATTTTATATATTTTAAAAACAAAGCTCACCTCCAAAATATGTTCCGCTTGATTTTCTCTATCAAGCTTTCGTTCCGTCGTTTTAAGAACTCCTGAATACATATTATTTATTGTTATAATATATTGTGTGTTTACATGGTATTTATCGAGTTTGCACTAACCTGTAAGTGGATCAATATCGAAATATCCTACGAGATTACCAGAGATTATACTGTAGGTTATTTGTTGTAAAGGATCCATGTCGGGATCTATCGCATTGAGTTGAATAATTTCATTTCTTCCAGAGCTACCCTCCGTTACATTTACATAGTAGACTGGTTTTGTTGTTAATGGAATGTTGTCATTTTCGTTTTCAATTTCGATATAAACCTTAAGAGAAAATCATTTTTAGTTGTCATTACATACGTATAAAATAGAAAAAGCAACTATCTATAGTCAGCTCTATAGCACTACAATATAATTTATCATTTTTTTTCAGAATTTTAATATTTAAAAGTTCTTACCTTAACACAATTTGTAAGTGGCACTATAGCATTATCCTGAGCGCATAGTGTTAGCCAGTAAAAGTTCATAGTTTCCGCATCAAGTTGGATTAATGAATGAATGGAACCTAAAACCAAACTATTTAAAAACCGATTTAATAGGATCTATATTTACTTACCTTGATCGTTAACGGAAAAAATTCCAAGACCATCTCCACCAGTGATTGAATACGATATTTTACCATTAAGATCAATACCGTCCATGTCTCGAGCTGTAATATTCATGACGAAAGTAGCTTTTGGCATGTTCTCTCTTATTTTTCCCTCATAAACAAAGTCTTCAAACTCTGGAGCAAACCGATTTTCATTAACATCAATGATTTCTATTACTATAGGCATATCAGATGTTAATGATGGGGCACCACAGTCTATAGCGCTTATTACAAGATTATGTACTTGACGGTTTTCATAATTTAAATATCCTTCTGTTCGTATGGCACCAGAGTACTTATCAATTTTAAACAGATTCTTATCCTGTGTTTCTTCCTTAAGTGAGAAAAGTATATCTGCATTTTGTCCAATATCTTTGTCAATTGCTTCGATGACAGCAACTACAGTTCCTCGGGGCACATCTTCGCGAACTTTGAACATATATTCTTGGACTCCAAATATTGGGGCATTATCATTTACATCATCAACTAAAATATATACAGCGGCTTCAGCTGATAACACTGGGTCACCACAATCTTTTACAACTATTTGTAATTCATATTTATCTTGCTGCTCTCGATCTAATGATTTATTCAAAACAATACACCCAGTAGTTTTATTAATAATAAATTCTTTATATTCAACAGATAATGCATAATTAATTTCCGCATTTATTCCCAAGTCAGCATCTGTTGCATGTACACAATATACGATACTTCCCTTGGGAGCATTTTCTGTTAGTCGAAGAGTAGCTAACGATTTTTGTAAGACAGGTGGATTATCGTTTGCATCTGTTATTGTAATAGGGAGTATTTTGGAGTCAGATTTCGTCGGGTGACCAAGGTCATAGACTGTTATATTTAAAGTATATTCGCTTAAGCGTTCTCTATCCAAGTAGCCAATTATCTGCAGTTCGCCACTGTCAGGATCAATGCGGAACACCGAATCGTAATCGCCATCTGCAATCGCGTATACTAATTTTCCATTATATCCCAAATCTCGGTCTTTAGCTTCAATAACGGCTACCGTTGTCCCCAATTGAATACTTTCATTTAAAGTAAGTTCTTGAGGAAAATTTATAAGTTCAGGTCTATGTATGTTTTGTCCATATCTACTTGGTGTCAGTGCCAAGTCGTTTACTTCCGAAAACGAAACATTTCTTACGTTGTTTTTCTCGGCTAATGCTAATGTTTCTGTTAGTCTTCTAGCTACACCAGTTTCCCGACATTCAAACGTCCCATACCCGTGCAAAATATTGCTGTGCTCCCTTGAGTAATCCAAATCTAGATGTACATTGATACTCAACTCATCTGAAAAGTGAGTTCCATCTGTGGCAGATACTCTTATTACTCGATCATCAACAGCTACATCCATCAGATTGCAACCAATAGATAGGGTTCCTGTGTTTGAATCTAAATTAAAGCAACCGTCTTCATTTCCAGATATTGACCGATATGATATATCATCTCCAACATCAAGATCAACTGCAGAAATAGTGAAGACTTCAGAGCCAATTGGTGCAGATTTGATTACTTTTCCATAACAATTAATTCGCTCAAATTGTGGCCTATTATCATTAATATTTTTTACAATAATATCTAATGATATTTCAGTTTGCCTTCTATATGGTAATCCCCAGTCCGATGCACGTATAAGGAGTGTGTAGTTTCTGCGCATAGTTTCATAATCAATTAAATTAGTTGTTTTAATAACTCCAGAGAAGTGGTCAATCTCAAATGGAACTTCATTAAGATTTGCTATACTATAAGATATGTATGCATTTTCGCCAGAGTCCTTATCCTTTGCTGTGAGTTTTGTAACAAATGAGCCAGCTAATTCATTTTCATTTATGTGTATTATTCTATTAATGTTTTCAAATATTGGATCATTATCATTCATATCTTCGATAGTAATTTTTACTTTGGCAGAGGACTGTTTCCGAGATCCAACGTCGGCTTGATCAATCGCAGATACAGTTAATGTGTAACTAGATTTCGTTTCGGCATCCAGCCGTTTTTGTGTATATAACATTCCAGAATCTGGATTTATACGGAACTCACCTCCTTCATTGCCACCTACTACTTCCAAATAAACCAAAGCATATTTTCCTAAATCGGGATCGCTCACTTTAAGTCTAATAACTGGCATGTTAATCGGAGCCGTTTCCGGAATCGAAACTTCGTAAATTTCTTGTGTAAATATTGGAACATTTTTTAGTTCCGGAAGAATTTGTATTGTAACTGTTTTGAAAGTGTATCTGGAGGGTGTTCCAAAATCTTCAGCTCTAAGTGTTAGGTTGTAAGCAAATGGTTGTTCATATAACTTTGCAAACTTATTTAGTTCAATATAATGCTCGTCTTTCGTCTCTGCGGGACGCAATTGAAATGTACCATCTGGATTTCCGTCTAGTATTTCCAATTTCTTGATCTCTCCATTTTTTCCAATATCTTTATCATTTACCTTTACTATTCCATAAATCAGGGCGCCTGAATTTGGTATCACACTCGAAAAGGTTTTTGCATAAATTTCGGGTGCATTTAAGTTAACCTTAAAATACATAATATTATTATTAATATTTCTATGTAAAGCATTAATACAGTTACAGTCAATAATATCATTTGAATGAACACAACAAAAATTAAGCTTTGTCGTTTAAAAACAAGATTTAGCTTAAAACATGGGGGTTGGCGAAGAGACTTCTAAAAAATTTAATTTTAATTTCGTGAAAAAATATCTGAGGACTAGTAGAAGTACACAGAAGTAATAACTGTGTGGTATGTGTTGATATCACCTTATATGGAGATGGTTAAAATCAGTGTTGATGGTAGCGTACATATAATTTAAATGAACATATCATAACTAAAAGTACGTTCATTCGAGTTAATAAAAAATTTAAATTAAAGTAGAGTTTTAAGAGTACTTGGGGCAATTAATTGAAAGTGAAATAAGTTTAATTTGTATAGAATAGTCGAGGATATAGACACCAAATTTAGTGTTTCTAGCATAAACACATATGAAATATGCTAAACGCAAATGTTGCACTGTGAAAGTTATTAAAAATACAAAAAATATTTTCTCAGTATTTGTTCTATACCTTCTATCATCTCTGAAATCTATCCACTTAATCAAACACACGCACATCATACCGATAATTGAAATACAATGGCAATGCTGAGGACAAAAACTGCAGGGACCATAACGATTATAAAAATTATTTTACGATTTTAATTACGAAATTAATTAAGACTTTGATAATAAATGTTCGAAAAAGAATAGTTTGTCGATTATAATGATACATTTTTTATAAAAACTATTAATTTATTTATTTCAAAAAATTGGAAACTAATTTCGATCTTTAGAGTATTTTAAAATTTTGTCGCCGATTCAAATTATATGTTTGGTACATATTTTGCAGTCGGCCGGATCTAAATCATATATCATATGTCATGCATAGAAAATATCGATCGAACTGTTAATTTACGCAATTAAAACTTTTTTTTTCAAGGTGCCAAATTTAAAATTATGTGCTTCACTATGCTCCTAAGCAAAATATTATTAACATCGGACTAATATAATGAACAAATTACAATTACAATAATTTCGCAATTAAAAAATCTTTTGGATTCTAGTTTTGTATTACAAAATCGAATATAATTATTCCGTCCTTATTTTTAATTATAAATGAAAGGTTTATTTATCATTTATTTTACGTTTTTGTTGTACTTCAAAGGTACGTTGAAAAATGTCTACACAGTGGTTTTTATATCCTTTGAAAATGGATAACACGAGACATTGTTTGGGAATGGTATGTAATAGATAGAAGGAAGCATCAGACGTATAGTAAATTTTTTTTTTGATAGCATTAATAGCCATTCGATAACAATGTACCAGATTCACAGACTATAAAAGTTTTCAAATTTTGAATATAAATTTCTGTATGCCATACATAGATCAAGTTTTTTTCAAGTTTAAATATAGTTTTTCTGCCCCGGTTATTTCTGGTATTTCTCGGAGGCTATAAAAGCTAGAGAAACAAAGTATGGTATGTCGGTTTTCATATAGAATGCACAGATCAAGAATATGTTATTCTTTGGACTCTTCTCTCCTTTGGATGACATATTTAATTCCAGGAAAGTTCAATAAGATGGGACAAGAAACATCGAAGTTGTTCGGGTTTGCATTTGAAACAGTTTAGATATAGAAAAATACAGAAAATTTGCTAAACCCCAATTGGTTGAGAAAAAACTCATATTGAAAAAAGAAAACGGAGCTTTTTCGATTTTAACGAAAGTAGGTGAGTGAATAAAAAAGATTTAATTAAGTTGATTTTCTCATGGCAAACGCTAATTTGCAGCCGTTCAAACAAATAAGCGGAATTGGAAAGTACTTAAGGTAATTTAATTGTAATTGGGTAATATGTGGTCCTATTTGTGCCCATGCTTTGGCTTTGTAAAAACAGTAAATGCTTGGATATGTTTATGATTAACCATTACTTATATAAAACTTAAAAATCATATATATCCAATTCTTTTAAATATGGGTATATAAAGTAATTACCTGTTTCACAGTTATAGAAACTTTCGCCTTGCTGGCCTGATGGTTCTGCTGATTAATAGCAGAGCCTCTGTCATTGGCCAAAACAGTAAGCTCGTAATGGGAATTTTCTGCATAATTCAGCTGTTTCAGGATTGTTATATCTCCAGTAGTTGGGTGAATAGCAAAACTTTCGCTGTCTATTAAAAAACTATAATAGATTTCACCATTGACTCCTAAGTCAGCATCATCTGCAATAACTTTTAAAATACTGTGATGTTTTGGAGTGTCCTCAGGAACAGTTACCGCATATTCAGTTGGGTAAAACAATGGACTTAAGTCATTTCGATCTAACACTTGAACATGAATCGCCGTTTCAGTTTCATAGCTTGAGATGTTTTTACCATACGAATAACTAATATGCGCTCGTACTTTAAGATTGTATTCTTCAGTTTTTTCTCTGTTTAAAACGACATTACTTGTTCGTGTTCGAATACTTAAGAAGGCAAAGTTCCCAACAAGTCTTTCTTCAGCTTTAAAAAGCTTATCTTTATCGCCACTTATAATTCTATATTTTATGTCATATTTTGAATTAACTGAAATTCCGGGCAAATTCTCATGTAGTACTCCTTTAGCGTATGTTTTTCCAAGACTGTTCTCTGGGATGGTAACATTATAAACTTGGTGGCTGAAATCAACCTTTTTATCCAAAAGTGTTTTGTGATGAGAAAGGGTTCTTCTGTCTCCATCGTCAGCCGCAAATGCAGGTTGAGTTAAGCAAATACAACTTATTAGTGAAGTCCACTGAAGTAAAAAAGCCTTTTTTCTTTTTACAGTTTGGGCATAATTTTTTAAATGCATATTAGACATTAGCTACTTTTGTCCACATGGTATTCAGTCCTAAAAATAAAAGAATATTAAAGCACGACATTAGGGAAATTTAAGAAAAAATAGTTTAATGCGATATGATAATTTAAATGTTATATTAACGTTTATTAGGTCAATACAATTAAATTTATTTAATCAGTTTAAGTTACATTAAATCTATTTTAAATCAATTGTTTTGTCAAATTGTTTTTGTCGATCTACCTTACTCTTTCTCTTGGACCCCACCATGGGAACTAAATTCTTCAGTTCAAGTACGTAAAAACAGAGCAATCCTTCAATCTATTGACACTGTGCTTTTTATAGGTCGGCAAGGGCTTGCATTGCGAAGCCATTCCGAAAAAAGTTTACATTGGAGTAGTCCGATAATAATGACGGCAACTTCCGGACATTTTTGCGATATCAAGTGGAAGCTGGGGAAGTGATTTTGAAACAGCATATCAATGCTGGTCCACAAAATGCAATGTTTTAGATATTACGATACCATAAATAAAGGTGTTCGCGAAGACGGTCTTTGCTTCGTGCCTGTTACAAATGTAACCAGATAAGCTTTGGCAGAAGTAATAATTAGCACAATGAAGCTGCTAGGAGTCAACACTACGAGAATGGTGAGCCAAGGGTGTGATGGAGCAGGATGGACGTTTTAACGGTGTTCAGAAACTCTTTCAAGATGTTCAGGAACATGCTCTATATGTTCATTGTGCTGCCATTCACTTCACTCAGATATTTCCGACGCATGTAAGGTTCCATCAATTTGCAACTGCATGCAAGCATTTGTTCGTTTTCCAACACACCAAAGTGATAAGCAATGTTAACCAAAAGAATTGATAAATTAGAGTCGCAGGTTACAGCAACATGATAAAAGAAAATTTGTCCTACTCGTTGGGTTCATCGTCATGAATCTGTTCTTGTATATATTGAGCTTCAGTCAGCAGCGATTGCATCCCTAAAATCAATTGAGGAATGAGTTGATAAAGCAAGTGCAGCATTGGCCCATCAGTTGTGCCTACTGATAAATTCAATTGAGTTTCAGTGTTAGATTAGGAGTGTGGCAGCTGTATTCTTAATAGCTTTGCCACTAAGCGGACTGCTTTAGACTGAATCAACCGATTTAGAAACGGCAAGCAATATGTCGCAACCGTTATTCCAGAACTGGAAGATATTTGGAAGAATGTTGAAGACATATTTGAAAATATATTTTCAGATTCTTCGAAAGATTGCAACGAGAGTAGCATTTCTATTGTTTTTTCAAGACGCTTTGTACTGTTGCAGAAAATAATGTCAGACGATTCTACATCACAAATCTTTGTCATTTTTTGACTCTGCAATCTCACAGATAGGGCAAAGGCTGTTGCAGTACAAAACAGTGTTTCTTGGGTTTAGCTGTCTTCAAATTAAAAAAAAGACGAAGAAAATGCAATAACACTTTTAAAGGATTATCGGAAATCAACCTTTGGAGACGACATATGGGAAGTGCCAAGTTTTTGCAAGAAACGTTGAAAAAAACTGACTTGGAATTTTTGTGGATTTGCCGATCACAACATCTGCGCCCGAAAGATACTTTTCATCGTTAAACTTTTTAAGAGCATATTTGCGAAATTATATGGGTGAATCGGTTAAATGGACTGGAACTTTTATATATTCTTTTCTATTCTATTCTTAAAAAAAAATTTAGTTTGATAATAAACAAATTTTAAAAACAAATAAAAAAAATTAACAAGCCTAGCTCTAGCATTTACTAATACATATGTAGAATCTCTTTGTGGAATCAAAGGAAACAGAACCAGTATAAAAATAAATATTGCGAGATAAATATCGTAAATAATTCCCAATTTTCAGAAAATTTTATATTAAAATAGGTTTGTTTAATAAAAAACAAAATAAAGAAAAATAACATTTAAGAACTATTGTTTCCTGGCGCACCGTAAATGCGAAAAATACAAAAAAATAAATCTAATTTATTACTTATTTCAGTATTTTTGATTGCTCTGAAATTGAATACACGTATCTTATCAAGTTTTCTAGAATTATAGTTTCATATATATTTCCATACACACTACTCATTAAAATACAGGTAAAATATTGTATAATGATTTTCTGGTAATGTATGTGACAAATAATAAAATAAAAGGATTGTGTTATGTTATTGATAAATTTGTTTAAGTAATTTGCTTAGTGCAGTAATTTGCTTATAAATATGAGATTTTCAATCTTTAAACAAAATCAAAGTTGAATCCAAGTTTATAACTAAAGTACGGTAAGCGTATAAGTAATTTCGAGCCCAAAACTCAACTCTGACTGAGACAGCTAATTAGAAACAAACAAATACTAGAGTGCTCTAGTCTGGAGCGCCTGGCTCGTAGATATTCTGTACCCAGCTTCGACTTATTTTTCGATCAGTTTGAAACTTGGAGGGATTAAATACGGGAAAATATAACCCAAATTGGAAGGTTGTACCTACTAAATTGCGTTTTTTACTGCGTTTAAGGAGACCTCTCCAACTACATAGGGTGTGTATACATGTAGACAAAATAATCACTGAGGACGGCAGTACGCGCTAGAGGCAAAGCACAACAAAGTTTGCGAAAGTGGTTAGCAATATATACGCGAACTGTTTCTACGATAGTCCGATCAGATAAAGGCTTATACCGATCGAAAGGAATCGTTTAATATAGAAGACAAACATACCACAACATGTTCATCATAGTTCATCAGGTTCATAGGACTGAAGCTGTAAGTGATTCGAAGAAAATTTACATTTTTGCAGTTGGCCCCTAATGGGGCTTTCAGAAATTCGTGTTTCGAATAGTTATTACGATATTAAATTTTTTTATGTTTCCGAAAATAAGATGTTTTTTTAGGTGCATTTATTCGCGTATGATAGCATTGGGACAGCATTTTTGAACTTTATGGACTTGTTCCCTATCATGAGCCAAGAAACTTTTGCTCTACGACTTTTGAAAAAAAAAAAACACTATTTCCAAACACAGTTCCCAAACCACAGAATATTCAGGTATGTTCTATATATTGTTCGAAATATATTTTTTAAGAGTACCTGCGTACTCTCGCGTAATCAACTATTTTTTTATAAATTGGTATTGCTTATATATTAAATAATTCTATTTAAGGATATTCATCCTTCGTCACAAAATTTAATAGCCGAACTTTGGATTTGAATGTTCTTTCGCCTGTAGATTGTAACCTCGTGTATAGGTCTTTTTGTTTGATTGCATAGATTCGTGCACAACGATTTGTTGGAGACGATAATGCTACCATTTGCAGAGGATAAGATGCCGCTTTTGTGACCTCAACCATATTAAAAAAGTATGGATCAACTTAAACAACAAATTTGGAAGACGGTTTGCGAAAAAACAACACAGTTATGGAAAAAGCTTCGACAAATAAGGTAAAATATTCGTACAGAATCGAAAAAGTTATTAAGATGAATAGCCAATATTTAGGGTAAAAGTTCTTACTAATTTAGGACAAAACGACACTAATAAAATTTCAATGTAAATTATTATAATTGTTGCACATACATCTTATTTTGACCTTTAAAAAGTTTCTGTTTTTTATAAATTGTCTTATCTTCTTTTAAGGATTTTTTTACGATTACTTATGTTTTTGTTTAAAAATAACTTGCAAAATTTCACATTTAATATTTCTACTAGTTGTCAGCTTAATATAGCAGCAGCGGTTGTTAAACATACGTATAAGTATGAAGTACTTGATTGAAATAATTGTCCTGAAGGTATATTGCACAAGTGTCCAATTTTGGATATAGACGCACAAAGTTCAACGATGTGCTGTGATAATTAGCAGTGAATACTGTTTGTTAATATAATTCACAATTTTAATATACATTGAAGGAAATGTTTCCCCCTAAACTACTGACTCCCATAGTACATAACAGTTTCCTTCATGAAAAATATCTTGTTTTATACCAATGCTTGCCAATAGAAAAGTTATGCGAAGGCCGTGAGGCAAAAAATATACACCAAAAATTTTGGGTATGCAAAAATTACGGTCTTTCGTCAACTTGTGAGTTTGGCAGGCTCAAAGTCAGTTATTGGTTTATTAAACCAATAATAGCAAGGTATAAAAAAACACAAAAAACTGAGCAGGTTGTCTGTATAGCTTCTTCAAGAACCTTCCGGTTCTATCATCAGCAGACTTTCCTATCGACCTTTGGTTTGCGAACGCCTTGCCACTCTTTCAAAGCTTGAACTTGTTGCGAATTAAGATCAAACAATGAAAAAACAGCAGAAAAGCGCACAGAACAAAAATCTCATTTTGTGTGCTTTAAACTCTGTTTTGACATACAACAGCTTAGAGGACTTCGCCCTTTTACCCTAATGTTAGCAGCATTATCGGATTCCTTATTGTCATTAAGAAAATTCATGTGATCTCATAAAGAATTTCAGGATAATTATACAGAAGATGTGGTAGATTTTTTGAAAAATCTACCGTACTTGTAGCAATGTATTTATGTATGTATGTATGTACATACAAATATGTTTTTTTATGTAAATAAACATATAATAAAACAAACAAAAACATGAATAAAAGCCTTTAATTAGTAAATTTTTGATAAATCTGAAATTTTAATACATTTTTAAAGTGTATTTTCCTTGATCCGATTTAATTCTTTATAAAATAGTTTTTAAATCTTGGCAATATCTTATTGCGTTCAGAAGTTATGATTTTCGCAAAGAAAAACTTTCGCTGTGTGACGGCCTTGCCCATCTGTTTGAATGCATTCCAGCCTCTCAGTTGCTCAGATTATTTGGCTAAACTTGGCAAAGGTACTTCCTTTTATTTTTGCTAAATAACATCAATAGTTATCTCACTAGAATAACACAACATAATACCATATTACGCTAAGGAATCAAGTCCGGTACCAGTGAGCTAATTGTACTTAAATATCCTTTAAACGAGCAGGTCGGCCTGCAACTATGTATTTATACATAAATACAAGAAATCGTGTTTACATATGAATATGGGTATTTCGACGATGTCGAATGTGACCGTGGTAAACTTTTAAAATGAAAAAAAATCTGACCAAAAATTTAAAGTCGTTTTTAGGGACATCTATAGAACAGTAAAAGTAAAAATTTGATCAACGGGCTGATTTTAAAATGTTACAGTATATATATATATATATATATATATATATATATATATATATATATATATATATATATATATATGTTTTTTATGTATATATATATATATATATATATATATTTATTACTAAATTAAATGGTGATCAATTTTAGTAAAGAAAATAGAAAGTATAAGTATAAGTATATATTGCAATCCGAGCTGTTTTAATCTGTTTGTTCATAAGGCGCATCCGAAATTTTTCAATTTTTTCCTATGGTTGATCCTTAATTAATTATTGGGTCCTCAAAACTTTTTACCACCGTTTGAAGAAATTTGGTTGTTGAGCAGTTTTTGCTCTATATATTTGAAATAGTA
Organism: Drosophila colorata; assembly: GCA_035041545.1. Lineage (NCBI taxonomy): Eukaryota > Metazoa > Arthropoda > Insecta > Diptera > Drosophilidae > Drosophila > Drosophila colorata. Next base: position 17,566 of record JAWNLD010000611.1, on the reverse strand, counting down.
TCTATGTTTATGCATACAAGAACTTATGAATAATTACAACAACATTTTTATCTCAAAGTCCATGGATTGCGCACGTAACCAACTTCAAATAGTTTAAAAAAATGTTGCTATTATCAATCACGAAATGAGCACAAATTATGTTTTTTTATCGCGAACGGGTCATTGGAATATATATGGACATTTCCATATGTCCATATCTCGATCAACAAGTTTAATTATGCTTTGTCAACATATTGCAGTTTCCCATTAAGTAAATGAGTATTTTTAAAGCGTGAGCGCTATTTCATGGAAGTTTTCATTTATATTTATTCTTTTTTTTAGTTAAATCGAAAATCTCGGTTAATGGAGGTCACATATAAACATTCCAACATATTATTATTATATATTTTTAACAACGTGTGAACCTATAAACATAGATATGCCCATATATATATAGATATCTAATAAAATACCTTTATTAAAAAATTTCGTTTAAGGAAGTCTGAATTCTAATATGTGTAAATACAGTGATAAAAGAGGTAAATCACTGTTAATTGAGGTAAAAAACAAGCACATCACATCCGGATTAACAGATATTCCCTCGGATAATCGAGGTGCAACTATATAAACATATGTACATACATAGATATGTTTTTCCTGGTATATTACTCTCACTTCTTAAACACACAAAACGTAGGCACAGAAATATTAAATCAAACTCAAACAAGCTTTAAACCTTGTAAAACAAAGTCCGATCACAATTATGATAGTTTAAGATTTATTTTTCTGGCAACTGCATTTACACCGGCACTATCTGCTTTTTCCTTCTATTTTCATTAATATATTTTTATTTTTGTCAAATTTGTTACCCCTGGTAAAACCTCTTTTAGGCTTATTCTAAGTTCAACTTTGAGTGGTAAAAATAGTGCATTTACACACACAACTAAAATAACACTTCATACTTGAAATTATTAAGGGATTTGTACTTCTTTTTATTATCGGTTGAACATATTTACATGCTTACATGACACACATGTATATGCATGTCTGTATGTGCGATGTGTAAACAATGTTGACACTTTATCGCGACTGAACGTAAAGAAGGTAGATCGGTAGTTATCGATTATTTGCCACACATTTCACGATCTGAGCGTTGCCAGACATTGTGCATATAAGACTGCCTTAAACATTGCATGTGTATTTTGTGAGAAGACTTATCAAAATCCGATATTTTCAATTGAGACTGTAGATTTATAACTTTTTGTCGGGTTGTTAACAGATATAAACCATTTTGGGTATTAATAACAACCTGCCCGGTTTGGAAGATTGTAAAGAACACGGCGATGCCAATGAAAGCAAAGTAGGCACACACACATTCATACTTATTCACAAACATATGTAAATATGTACAAATAAATAATTGAAACAAACATATGTATGTCTAATGACTCAGTATTTAAAGGCATCACATGTAATTGAAAACATTTTTATTATAACTATGAAATAGACACCAAATATTAATTAGCATACAATACACAAATCACAATTTTTAGAAATGTTCGAATGCTGGTGCACCACAGAGTTATATGTTATGTATATATGTGCATTCATATGAATGTAGGTTGTATGTACTCCCATATGTTGAGACGTATTTTTTTAAGAATACTTTCATACTTTTTAAAATATTTTTATTTCACAGAAACCACGCCAAACACATCGCTTTAGTGATTGTTTTAAATCAAAGCGTTATTGTATGTATGTATGTACGTACACACAGCTCGTTAGATTTATTCGAAAGCGTCCGCGACATACGACCGTACGGATGAACTGCGCCAGAGAGTTTAACTGGAGAGTTGCTTACCCGATGGTCAAACACGAACGAACATTATCAATCCCTGTTACCTAGCTAACTGGCATTAACAGTCCATACCAAAGAGAGCGGCTTCAAACGTATCTGTAGCAGTGAATATGTGAGTTTATCGTTTAACATTGCGCTTACATTTCTTTACAACATTGCACACTTGCTGCTTCCAACTTCCAACCAAGCAAGTGTGCATGACAGTTTGAGCAGAGCACAAATTACACTTAACATATAAATTTCTCCATTGACAAAATACCGGTTTTATTGGCGGTCTTATATTTGTCTTATACAGGTTGCGTACTTGACTAACTTGCGACTTGGTTATAGGCAAAAACAAAATTTGGAAGTACATATTTCAATTTAGTTGGTAATTAATTTTAATGATTGAAGGTTTATATTATATGCTGTCGGCATTTCTTAAAATACAATATTTTGCTTATGTAAAGTAATTAAAACTAAATCAAACTTATATTCAAAATAGGCTGCTAAGGCCTTCAACTTGAAAACACAATATAGAAGCAAGATTTCCTGGTCTGAAGATCTTTGAAATTAATAAATTTTCATTTTTTTGAAAATATTAAGAAACGGGAATTATTTTACCTAACAAATAAAGACAAAATCATTATTATTTCTTTTCTTTATTCAATCTGCTTTTACATTCTTGTTATTCTGAAAAGTATCAGTAAATTGAAAAATCTGAGCTTAGAAAACGAATGTTTCGCATTATTGAGTTTTGAAAAGCATCTCCTTTATTTGAATACATTTTATTTTTTGTTTATTTATTTTTATATATATTTAAGTATCTAAATAGCGGTTAGCTCAACAATATTGCCAATTCCAAGTGGAATTTCCCAATATCCCCTCAAATTGTTCACTTAAAAGTTAACTTCCCAGCTTTTATTGTAAAGACTTGCTATTCGCCCCCAAATCAAAACAAGTAGGAGTTTAAGTTAAAAAACACTTTGCAGCACTCAAAAGAAGTTACCTGTAAATTTTGTCGATTTAGAAATACATATTTTGAATACAAATGCATGTGCTATAAAATCAGCTAAAAAACAACTTCCCATTGTATACAAAAAGAAATATATTTTGATGAACTTTTATTCCCTTTATAAATTGAAACATAGGGGAAATATATAAAGTAAGGGAGCAAAGTTAGCCAAGTTTATGTACTGTCGCGAAGAGGATTTGGGACTTATATATTCAAATTTTAGCCAAGTTACAACATTTATCACGAAACGTGTAATAATATATTCAGCTGCGATAAAAAATAGCGTCACCCTCAGAATAATATTTTCAAAGGCGTCATAATTACATTTGGAAGCTTAAAGAACTTATCAATATGATTTAGAAGTAGCAGAAAATTAAGAAAGGAAAACAAATAAAAACGTTGCAGTCGGGCGCAATACTCGCTTACGTGGCTAGGCTGTCAAGGGCGTAATCTTTGTGCGAGGCCAAATTTGGTAACTCTAGCTTTAAAATTATATGAAATATTCACCTTTTATCGATTTGCGATTTGATGTGTACCGACTTGTTATCGATTTGTCAGCCTCCCAGTGGGAGTGACACAAAAATCTTCATACTTTTTCTGAACCAGGTAACTAAAAGTATACATTTAAGGTTCCTAGTCTCTAGCTTCAATAGCGCCAAAAACAGTTGCGTTCATCCAGACAGACAGACGTACGGACGGCATGACGAACATTGCACAAATCCAACGTACTCTTTTCAGTTCTTGAACGAGTATAAAAATTCATAATTGAATTTACCGTATATTGTTTTCAAATTACATAAATTAAAGAAAAACAAGTGAGAACGTGACAGTCGGGTCTAACCGACCGCAGAATACTCGTTCACAGTGTAATAATAACTAAAATATGTACCCTAGCACAATGTGCATTGACAATAATAATATACGAGTATAAGAAATGAACCTGTGTTAGGTTAAGTTAAGTTATCTAATAACCGAACCTATCTAATAAGAATCAACGCAAAATTCCAATTTAACTAAACGAAGGCTTGTATCTTGGGTGGCTGTTTCTAAATTTCACCAGCACACAAGGACCGCTGCACTTGGGTGGTTTCTAAATTAGAATTGCTACGCCCCCAGTGGGCGTGGCCTAAAGATCTTAACTCGTTATCTGACGCGGGTATACATTAGTATATATTCCATGCTTCAAGTCTCCAGCTTCAATAGCTCTAGCGCCTTCGACCCGTGCTGCACTGTATATCTCTCGACCCCTACTTCTTCTCTCTAGCGGCGAAACATATTGCGTTCCCACGGACAGACATCCAGACGGACTGATGGACGTACTGCAAGACGGACATTACACAAACCCAATATACTAGTTGCACTTCGTGAACGAGTATAATAAATGTCACAATTTTTAATATGCACTTACCTTTATAGCAAGAGTGCTCTAATCGGAAGAGCCCAACTAGGAAATACCCGAAATACCTGAACCCAACTTGCGAAAAGTCCTTACTTACATTTAAACCTCTTTGCATTCATAAACAAGCTACGCCCTTTACTTAGTGGCTGCGCTTGGCCCCCACTATGAAAAATAAATTCTTGAACACCTTCTAAACTAAGATATGATGTTTATAAGATATTATGGACTTAAAAAGAGCATTAAAATCGAAGTACAAACAAAAGAGAAAGACTGTAGTACTTGAATTGTGTGTTTTTTTTTAATTTAGTGCAAATGGGCGGAGGTGTCCAAAATCCGAACATATTAAACCTAATTTGGTGGCTCTAGCTCCTATAGTTTCCGATATATGCTTGAAAACCAGCGTCAAATAAATACTGATAATAGGAGAACGGGGTTATCGCTCATTTGAAATAACCCTGATATGCATGTGGTATTCACGACCTTAAAAAGTCCAAGTTCAGCTCTATATCTCTTGTAGGGGCTGAAAACGACAAACGGACGACCGGACATAGCTAGATCGACTCGACCAAGAATATATATACTTTATGGTGTTGTAGATGCCTCTTTCTGCCTGTTACATGCATTTGTACAAAACCATTACACCATTTTTACCCAATTTCAATAGGTTCAGGGTGACGTGAATGGTGAATTTTGTGTACCAGATGTACCGAATTTAGAATTTCCGTGGAGAAAAGACTGGAACCTGCAACATTTCAATTTACGTTGATAGCTAGGCATCTATTAAGGCTGTGTCCTATTTATTTATTAAGCCATTTAGGCAAAATAGGTAACCGTTCGGTACTGAATGTCTCTCGACCGGGTAATGAGAGGAACCATTGCTATTAATTTAAAGTATGGCAAAATCGCCAACCACGGAGGGTGTCAAGATTTCTGTTGATACAGAAATATCCAGCTAATTTTTCCCTGCGACGTCAATGGTGCGGCACATCATAGTTCACATTATCTTCTTTTTACACGAATGGTTTTTAACACGAATTTCAAATAACATGCTTTAAAAAGTTGAAATTTATCTCTTTTTTACACGAATTGATTTGATTTAATATGATGTTAAATATTTTGTGGTGCTTTTTATGCCTTTTTTTTATTGGTTTAGAAACATTATACATTTTAACTTGGCTTATAACTTAACTTAAACATTATACAGAATTAGCATCAATGGGAAATACAGATAATAATAGAGAAACAATATTCCAAATGTATGTGTTTATTGTATTTTATTACGATTATGTTAGTTTTCCTTTTTATACTCTTTCACGAAGTGAAACTAGTATATTGGGTTTGTGCAATATCCGTCATGCTGTCCGTCAGTCTGTCCGTATGAACGCATTTTTTTTCGACGCTATTGAAGATAGAGACTTGAAACCCGCGACAAATAAAGTGTTAAGGGTATGGGGGACCTATTTATCTCCCTCACATGCAATGTATACCGACATATTGCTGATGATCTGCTCTAAAGATCGCACGAAAAACATTTTTGGCTCCGCCCACTACCGCGCCTACAATGCCCAAAGCGCGATATGTACACAACATCAATGATGCCAGTGCAACACGGCTGGCGCCACCTATTGCATAGTTCGGTACTTATTATTTGTTTGGTTTTCATTAGAATAGTGTTAAATAACGGTCCAATTTTTTCCCATGGGAAATTAAGTATTCAGTGACCACTAGGTGGCGCTGAATGTTGGACTTTTTCGTATTGTTAGAATTTGTATGCTTGTTTGCTGATTGACTGATAACTTGAGTTAAGTTTTGTCACAACTTGATCAACTAGTAGTGTGATGGTGTAGTATAAAATATAGCAAAAATTATTATTTTAAATTAATTATTTAATTATCTGTAAACATTCTTGCACAAAGTAATGTGACAGACGATTATGGGAAAAAAATTTAACTCTTTTCCTTTATCAAACAAATGATTACCTAAGAAATTTAGAAATAACAAATTTCTTAGCATTTCGTCACACCAAAAACAAATGATCGGTGGTGCTGCTGTCTAACGCGCTTTAGCTACGGATGTCTCAGATTCGTTTCCCGCTCCTGATACAAAGGCTGTTCGTGATTTTCCTAATAATACTCAATTTTTCCAGGTCACAACAATTTCGTAAAATTCTATTTTTTCTGTTTTCTGTTAGAATTTTTCTTTAATTCTTATTAAATACTTTAGTTGAATTTCGTTACAATTTGTCATAACTTATCAATCTACTATTTTTAAATAGCACTGGCTGCTATGGCCTTTAGTTAAAATAATCACAACATCCATACGCTGGCCTGTCATTTGAACCCGGATCCACGTTGATCAGTTGCCCAAATTCCTAAACACTTAGCCAGCACATTTTGTATACCCTGAACCCATTGAAATGGGTAAAAAGGGTATAATGGTTTTGTGCAAATGTATGTAACAGGCAGGAGGAGGCATCTCCGACCACATAAAGTATACATTTATATTCTTGATCAGCGTCGGTCGCCGAGTCGATTAAGCCCTGTCCGTCCGTCTGTATGAACGCGTCGATTTCAAAGACTACTAGGACTAGAGAGCTGAACTTGGACTTTTTAAGTTCGTTTATACAGATACGCAGATCAAGTTTATTTCAAATGATCGATAACTTGCCCCGTTTTCTTATAAACAGTGTATCGGTTTTTTGAGCATATCCTTTAAACTATAAGAGAGAGAGAGAGAGAGAGAGAACTATAATAGAGCCACCAAATTTTGTTTAATATGATCTCGCAAAGGCTACGCAGATTACGAATATTTCGGATTTTGGATACCTCCCCCCATCTTCACCTATTAACTTTTTGTAAATTTTAAATTTTTTGTAATTGCAAGTACAGCCACAATTTTTACTACCAAGGCAGCTCGTCAATATATAAATGTACCATATTACAATAATAATATTGCATTAAAACAAATTCATTCATCAAAATCGGTTAAGAAACACATAAGTTATTAAAGAAAATGTATTTGAATATTGGATAAACTAGGTGGTGGTAATATATAATGAGTTAAATGGTTTAAGCACGGAAAATAAACTCCCAAGTCAACTCTAACTCGAATTTTTTAATATTGGTTATTGTTCTTTTAAGTTACTATTTTCCCACATATCCAATTTCTTTATTGCACGATTTGTTTTACAAAAATTACGTGTACTCGGAAACATGGTTGGTGGGATATGACTGCAACACAGATGGCAGAGCGGATGGATGAGGCGGCTCTGGGTGAAGGTGGTAGGCTGACATCCCCATAGGGGTCCCGCCTCTCACTCCACTCTCTGTCACGTCTACCATAGTACGGACGGATTTAAGGGGTTAAAGGCGGTTCCCGGCACCGTAAAGGCAGCGGGCTAGCTAGACGCGCCAGCAGAGAGTGGTCGCAAACGTCAGCTGCACGTCAGCCAAATATCGCCTACCCTGGATCCGAAGACAGAGGCCAAACAGCCCTCCAAAGCGGAAGCTGAGGCTTTAGCGACTGAGGTGGACATCTCGTTGCTAGAGGGCCTGGACCTAGATGTACTGCTATCGGCATCTAGCCTGATAGACCTGGGACTGGTGCTCGTCCAAGAACCAGGGACCTTCAGAGGAAGGATTTGTGGTCTGCGAGAAGAATGCGTGCAGGTAATTGCACATGTCCTGGAGACTATTCTTAGCACATATATGGTCGCAGTGGTCATCACTGCTGACGGAAGATTCCTGTCAGCAGCTAGCTGATGCGACCAGCCTATTTTCCGAGAGATGGGGCAGTGGCGCCGTTCGCCGAGGTACAATCTCTGAAATTACTTGTGTGTTGCGATGCCACGCACACAACACAGTATGGGGAACCACGAATGATAATGCAGCGTTAACTTTTTGCTTAATTAAATTTTAAAGAACGACCTTACCATTTTCAGACCCCTCTTTCATAACTGATTCCAGGGCCAAAGTGCTAGATATAACCTTCGGCAATGGTGGATTCTCCAGAATGGTACAAACTGGAGACTCTCCTTTGAACCATCAATGTCAGAGCATAGGATCATACTATTCGACATTAACGAGGGCACAACTAAAGACAACATAAATACTAAGATGAATAACGCCGAACAAAGGAAAACTGTAAAGTAGCCTGATTTTCGCAAATCGAAATACAAGGAAAATAAAAAAAAAATATCACGGAGGTCTCCGCAGCTAAATGACCTAAGCAGAATATGCAGAGCTCTGCAAGGCTACAGAATCTTTTATCGACGTGCACCCCTCCATGGGATATAACTAACCTTATAGTTTCTGAAATATGCTGAAAAAAACCGGGTAAAAAAACCTATAAATACTTATGTTAAAAAAGAGGGTGACTTATCGATCATAATAAATAAATAAACTTGATCTGCGTAAGGTACACACGAAATTAACAAGTCCAAGTTGAGCTTTCTAGCTATAATAGTGGCTGAGATCAACGCGTTCATAAAAAATCATAGTTCAATATGTACTCGTAAAGGATACGAAATTATTAATAATTTCGGATTTTGTATACCTCGTCCCATTCGCCCTCATTTAAAAAAAAACTTAAATCAAGTACTACACACTTGCGCTTTGGTTTGTATATAGACTTAAATGCTCTTGTTGCGTTATGGAAATTTCATAACGTTATACTCTTGGGATACAAGTTATTCAATAATTCATTTTCCATTCTGGGGATGTGTGTATGTGTGATTTTTTGTATGTATGTATAAATGCAAAGGGGTTTAATTGTATGGAACGACACCCCGCCGATGGACTCAGGATATTTCCTAGTCGGGCACACCCTACTAAAGTTATCTTACTCTTGCAAACGTATATGTATGTATGTATGCGTGGAATACTGCTAATTTGCTTGTGACATTTGGTGTCCTTAACTCTCTTAATATAAGAAATATGTTGTTGTAGGTTTTTTTTTTTTTTTTTATCGATTTTGGGAAAACGGTGAGAGTTATCGATCATTTGAAACAAACCTAATCTGCACGTGCCATGATCCAGTCTACATTCGAAAAGTTTCTAGCTCTTATAGTTTCTGAGATCGACGCACTTATACAAACAGTCGGACGGACGGACGGACTGACGTGCATTGCTAAATCGACTCGTTGTCCTGATCAAGAGTATCTTTACTTTAAGGGGTAGGAGATGTTTTGCTGCGTTTCTACATATGAAATTTATTTTTATTTTATCATTGCCAAAATAATAGAATTTCATCGATCGATCGTCAATTGTGCCGTTCTTGATATCTACCATCGTTTATCAATTTGCGCCCATTCGCATTGATTTTCGTCGCAATAATCGCCAACGTCACTGCTCTTAATAACTACCGTTGGCTATAAATTCTCGAGCATCTCAAAACTTTGCATTTGTTGCTAAGCCTTAAACGCATCTCGGCTCCGTTTTCTTGAGTACTCAAGCAAAGGTCAACGAAAAGTGTGAATAGTTAAACAATTGCAATAAGCTATGAGATGCCAATTATCGCTCGCTGACCTTTGTTTTTTAGATTTCGGTGCGCGCGCATACAGGGTGCTTTTCTTTTGACTTGATCATTGTTTGAGTGTTGTTTGTGCTAAATTAAATATGCATAATCCTTAAAATGCCAATCATGGCCCCGAGCAATAGCCGAATCTGTAATGCGTCAGGCCACCGGAATTATATTTATCATGAAGGTGCGCTTATAAATTTTGACGAAGCTGTTTGCTGTTTGATTTGTTTGAAATTTGAACTTTGAATTTTGGGTTTGTAATTTTTTTAATGTACTTCAATTGACTTCTTTATTTCGATTTACGGCATTTCGTGTTACCGCCGAAAACTTAAAGCGTAAAATCCTGTAGACAAAAATTAATTATTTTCTGATTCGATTCCGTTGTTTCGGTAATGATGGCTTAATGTTAAAAAAAAAATGTTATGTATCGTGATAAGGTTTTCAGCAACGACATCACAATATAATTTATAATTATCGATACTATCGATAGATAAATCGATGGCTGGGCAGCTTTAGTGTGGTTCATGAGTTAAAAAATTGCTGTTTAAATATGATTGAAATAAACAAAACTGCAATTGGAATTGCAGCGGGACTAGCTGGAACATTGTTTATTGGATATTGCATTTATTTTGACAACAAACGCCGAAGTGAACCGGACTACAAAAAAAAAGTTCGCGACCGTAAGTCATTTAATAAGATGTGCATTTGGTAATATATATGTATATACTATATGTATAATTTATAATATAAATGTAGGACGTCGGCGCAACCGTAAAGTTGGATCATCCAAGCAGGGAATGCCAAACTTAAATGACCACGAAGCTATTGAAAGGTAATTGTAAAATACTGAACTCTTATATTACATAATAAAGGATGCACGTGCGTGTGTTCATATACATCCAAAGAAGTACATATGCATGAGTGTATGTAAGTGCGAGGGTTTCTTTCAAGTCGACTGGCTATTTATTGTAATAAAACTGAGTCTATAAATAAGCAAGAGTAATCTGGAGTCGGGAATGCCCGACTATAGGTACCCTGTACCCAGCTTCCCATCAAGCATCCTTCTGTACATAAGCACATAAACAGAAGCATTTACATACATACACACAGCCAAGCACATGCGGCACATTTTACTCAGATGCTGTACTTTTTCTTAACTTAGCCCCACAATGTGGGGTCGATCTGAGAACCAAGAGTTCATGCCAAAACAAGCACAAGTACATACCGTTTATAAGGGCACCTCATATGAAATATGCTTGATATCTCCGGTGTATTTTTATAGATAGTTTCCCAATTATCGCATTAAAAGTGGTTTTTATGTAATGAATTTAATGCATTTTTGCTGTTGCAAATAATCGGTATGTACTGTTCATACGTATATACCAAAATATGTTTGTATGTACATAGACATTAATTGAATTCTTAAATTGCAAAGTAAATATCTTTATCAAGAAACGATTTGGATACTTTTCCACGAAGTGAAGAGTATTTTGGGTTTGTGCTAGTCCGTCCATCTGTGTGAACAAATATTTTGTCGCTATTGAAGCTAGACTTGAAACTTGGAATATATAGAAATCAGAATAATTATTCGTATAGTCTTAACCTTCAAGTAAATGTAAATAAAAACTTTGTTTTAGAATTAAAATGTAATATTTTAGAACATATTTTGAAAACAAAAAAATAAAAACTAAAACACAAATTCATAGTAATTTTTACGCGCAAATATTGTTCGCACAGTTGATGTTTTTAAAATACACCAAAGGAAAATGGAGTTTATTTGATTTTCAATACTCTGGGCCGCATTTGGCCTTAATAACGTCTTCCAAATGTCGCCGCATACTTTTATTAAATGATTAGTCTTTTTAAGATAGATTGTTTCTCCAATTTGTAGCTTTTTTTTCCAATAAATCCGATTTATGTTCTATGAGATCAACGTCTAGTGATTGCTGAGCAGTTTTAAGCTGCTTGCAGTGATCAATCAGCCAATTCTGAGCCAAATACAATGAATGCTTCTGGTCATTTTCTTGTAGAAACAAAAATGTATTTGGATTAACACTTATTTGTTGGCACTTGTATGTAAATTGCCGTCCAAAATCTTTTTATATGCTTGCTCGCCCATTTTGGCTTAAAAACACCCGACGTTTCCAGGAGCACATGGTGCTATGCACCCCAAATTATTATGTTCCCTCAAGCATACTTGATTGTTTCGACAGACTTTTGGAGGGCTGTCGTATCCAAAAATAGTATTTTTTGATTCGTCAATAAAAGTAACGATCTCCCAAATTAAGTCTGGCTTATTTAAAGTATAGTTTGACGATTTTTGGCCTCTTTTTGTATTACCCTAGAAAATTAATGGCTTTCGATGTGCAATCCATGATACATACCTAGCCCTATGTTTGGGTGCAAACTTTCTATACCCTGAACCAAAAAAATAATATTGGTTGTAAGGCTATAATAATTTTGTGCAAATGTATGTAACAGGCAGAAAGAGGCATATCCGACCCTATAAAGAATATATATTCTGGGACGATATCACTAGCCTAGTCAATTAAGCCTTGTCCGTCCGTCTGTTTGAACGCGGCGATATCAGAGCTGAGCGTTGATTTTTAAGATCGAGTATACCATATCAAGTTTATTTGAAATTATCGATTACACGCCCCGTTTTATTATTATCAATATTTATCTTTATATATAAGATATAGAGCCACCTAATTTGGTTTAACATTTTCTTGTAAAGGATACGTAGTTGTGATGTTAATCTCAAATTAACATAGATTTTGTACATCGGATTAGAAAATCGTGTTGATAATCATCGATGCCTCTATTTATCGAAAAAGATTATCTAGTTAAAATTGGAAAACTGCTCCTGCTAACATAGATGTTTCGATTTTTTTTTAATATCACTAACGTCAAGTTCGCGTTCTTTTTGGGGTTTTCACCTTCAGCCGAAAAGGCCGATTTATTTATAGGAATCGATCGATGTACATCGAAATATCGCAAAAAAGATTATCGAGTAAAAATTGGAAAAAATCGCTGCTGTTAACATTGATACATCGATGTATCGAATTTTTTTTAACATGACTAGTTTGCAGTAATAGCACTAGCAAAAAGGAAAATGTATATTAAGAATATTAATACTGGTCGTCCGAAAACGTGATATTTTAAAATTACACTGCTTGCATGTTGGAATCGAAACTGAGAAGGTAAATATGTAAGTTTGAAACAATTGGAAACAATTAGATTTTGGGTAAAACATTTAGAGCTTACACATAGGGTTTTCGTTTAAGAAAAAGCTGAGATTAACTTACTAGACGCGAAGTGCCTTCTCTTAACTGTTATTAACTTATCTGCAAAGTCTAATCATAATCGAACAATTATAGCATATAGTTCCTTTAAAAATCGAAAAGTGCTTTCGTATGAAATTTTAACGAAAATTTAACTACTTCATAAAATAGCTCTCACTGGAACAAGCTGTTAAAAATGTAGTTTTCCTATTTTGCTTTATATTCAAGGGTATTTAATATACGGCATCCCAGAGAAACCTGTTCTTTCTTTTAATACTCTGGACCCATTGAAAATGGATAAAAAGGGTATAATGGTTTTGTGAAAATGTATGTAACAGACAGAAGGAGGAATCACCGACCCTATAAAGTATATATATCCTTGATCAGGATCAACAGCCGAGACGAAACTATAAGAGCTAGAGACTTCAACTTTTCAGCTATAGACTCGTCCATGGTACGCGCAGATCAAGTTTATTTAAAATGATCGATAACTCACACTGTTTTCCTAAATTCGATAAAAACAACCTCTAATTTTTTAAGCTTATTTCGTAGGTTATAAGACAACAAATTTGGTTCAAATGAACATTTATATATACTACAGCTAGAACTAGAATAATCTATCGCATTAATATTCATCAAAATCGGTTAAGAAACACAAGCTATTAAAGAAAACGTGTGGTAAAATTTGACCAATTTGACAATCCAATTGGCAAGTGCTGCAATAAGAGTTAGGGATTAAAGTTTAGTTTTTATAGTTCGTGTATACCATAGGCAGATTAATGCTTTGTAAAATTATCGATAACCCGCCCCGTTTTCATATCGATATTTATCGGTTTTTTTGATCCGGTTTTTTGAGCAAATATCAGAAACTATAAGAAAGACTATATGTGCTCGTTAAGAATATTTCGAATTTTGAATACCTACCTTCATTCGCCCCCCATATAAAAAAAACGCAAATAAAATACTACAGACTTGCGCTATTAAGCATCATAGCGATCATACTCTTAGTTTAGAAGTTATTCAAGAATTATATATATTTCCATAGTGATGCCAAACGTAGCCAATGTGTTATGTGTGCACCTTAGTGCGTGCGTTTGTGTGTGTGTGTATGTGTGACTTTGTGAATGTGTGTATGAATGTAAAGAGATTTAAATGTATGTAACCACAGCTCGCCGCTGGGTTCAGGGTATCTCCTAGTCGGCGGCGCGCGACTAGAGCCATCTTGTTATACGCTGAAATCATTGAAAATGTGTAAAAAGGGTATAATGGTTTTGTGCAAATGTATGTATCAAGTAGAAGGAAGCATCTCCGACCCCATAAAGAGTATATATACTTGATCAGGACGATTTAGCCATGTCCGTCTGTATGAACGCAGTGATCTCGGAAACTACAAGAGCTAGAGACCTAAACTTTTCGACCATACCATACGCAGTACAAGTCTATCATTTTTGTATCGATTTCTTGCTCCGTTTCATTATTATTGGTAAAAATCGATTTTGAGACTTGGTTTTATTGGCATATCCATCACCAAATTTAGTTTAATATGTGCTCGTAAAGGATACGCAGATTATGAATATTTCTGATTTGGGATACCTCCCCCATTCCCCCCCCCCAAAGATTTGTATGCTCTTATTAAGCACTGAAAATTCATAGCGATCATACTCTCAGTTTGGAAGTTATTCAAGAATTTATTTTCCATAGTGGGGCCAAGCTGAGCCGATATGTAAAGTGCCCAGCTTACTGCGTGCGTTTGTGTGTGTGTGTGTGTGTGTATGAATGTGTGACTTTGTGAATGTGTGTGAATGCAAAGGGGTTTAAATGTATGTTACGACAGCTCGCCGCTGGGTTGAGGGTATTTCCTAGTCGGGCAAACCCGACTAGAGCCATCTTGTTTTTTTATAAACTAATTTGACATTTAAGTAAGGTTTTGATAATTATCTATTGTACCTTATTTTCTTTACATAATAAACTGTGAGATAACAATATTTTTATAATTCATTTCAGATATTTTCTTCAAGAAATTCAGCTAGGTGAAACCTTGATAGCTCGCGGAGATTTCGAAAGTGGTGTCGAGCATTTAGCAAATGCAATCGTTGTATGTGGTCAGCCAGCACGTCTACTCCAAGTCCTTCAATCCTCTTTACCAGCTCAAGTGTTTGCCATGTTAATTATCAAAATGCAAGAATTCGGTAATCGTGCTTCAGAATCTAGCGATGGATTGGTTGGTTCTGGATCACGCTTGAGCCAAGCTGATAAACCATCAAATATTTTAGAAAATTCCGGACCTGGAGCTATTGATGATTTAGAATAATGTTTGAAAACTAAATGAAGCGCCTGGCATATATATTTGAACAAATAGTAGTTAAGGGCTTTATATTATAATTTAATAAAGTTCGATACCTGTGTATTGTATAAATACTTATTTCCAAACGTAATCAATTCTTAATAATAAGAATTAATGACTATATTAATTCAATATATTCAGATTTTTCAGATAGTTTTGAAATTTACACAAATAGAGAATTTAGCATGATGTAGTTCTGCAACCATCTTAAGGGCTAGGTCAATTGTGTACATTGTCCACGAATCTTTTTTAAAATTATTTATATCGAAAGTATACCAACGCCATAAAATCTTTATAGTCGACAGCTTATTAGATTTTCCCAACATAAAGCACAAGAGTGATATCTTGCTAAGATGTGTATTAAGTTTTTAATAAATATGCTAATAATGGCACTTCAATGTTTCCTATTAAATAATTATTAATGAATTCCTCGGCAGAACCCTGCGTGTGAGTACCGACTGGTATATACCCAAGGGTTCTTTATTAAACTGGTGTAATTTAGTCAAGCCAAGCTGTTTTGAAAATGCCGAAGTAGCCTGAAATTTGGTGATAAAGAGAGCCAGACAAATATGTCATCTGTCAGATAGCTTCATAAGGCTGATGATTGTGCAGGCGATGCTATATTTAGCAACTCATAAAAATTGAATAATATCAATAGAAATACAAAATAAATGTATTCCCAACACTTTACTTTTAACAAAAGTGGAGGCCCTCAAACCAACTCGGCAGCGAAGTAGGCCACTGGGCCCACCTGCTAAGTCAATGGCGTTGCCAGTCAACTGAAATTCCATTCTAGACTCTGAAATAGTTGACACTATTCTGCGTGGGTCGTCACCTTGGGATGTAAGCATAGCAAAATTGCGGCTGAACTCCCTCCTGGTGCAGATGAGAAGGACAATGCCAGTTACTATCGTCAAAATCTAATTGAGAATGTAAGGTACTCCAATAAAAATGTTAAAGGGTATATCTCTTGATAAGATTTAAGTATGTATACTTAGAGCTGCCGAAATGTTGCAGGTAGTGGGCTTAACCAAAGCCCGTTATTTGTCAAGATGTCTCTTTGAGTGTGCTAACATGAGTACGGGTGACGAGTCGATCATGCGCCACTGATTGGGAGCTCTGGTGATGAGTTTCCAAACATAATGCGCAGTCTACGACGTGTATAAGAGATCTTTTATTACTAGAGGGGCTCAGCAGTTCGACAACGTCCACTGGAACTCCGATCAACTAAAATAATATCGCTGCGGATTGTACACAACCTATGTGGCTAATTGGGTATAAATTTGAAGGATGGAACGCCTGCAACAAAGACATTAAATCAAGGTTGGATGGCGCAAATTTAAGAGGTAAGTCTCTTTTAACATACCATAAAGTTTCTTTTTCGCAATCAACACTTAACACCGTTTGTCTGAAGCTTGAAACATGGAATACATGCCTGTAGTTATCAGCTTTAGACAAAGTGCTAATCGCAAAAAAGTATACTTCCTACAATTTTAAAGTTAGTCACCAAATTTGACACAGTTTTAGAGCTAGAGTCCCCACATTTTCAAAGTAGATTACTTTAAAGATTGTTAAAAATTTCCAGCGACGCCCACTCCGCGAATCGCGAAAATCTATATCTACTGCAGTTAGGGCTAGAGTCTCCATATTTTGAAGGCAGATGGCTGGTTACACTCTTTAAAGATCGTTGGATACGGCCATTATGTGCGTGGCAAATCGATAAAATGCATACATTTTTAGGGTCACCATTCAGTTTGGTAGGCAGTTTTCTGATGACTTCCTCTAAGTATCGAGCGGAAAAATTTCGGATACGCCCACCCCCCACAAATTACAAAATCGATATTTTTCCAAAAATCCCATTTGTCTGTTTTAAGCTGTTATTATACAGTGAAAGAATATTGCGCAGTCGGTTACACCCGACTGCAACGCTCTTAATTGTTTAAGTATGCATACGTTATAATTTTTTTTTTGCAGGAAGTATATATGTCGAAGGCGTTTGGACATTTATATTATATATCTCTCATAGAAACTACCTAAATTTGATTTTTAGTATAAACCATATTTAATACTTTATTTACAAGTAGAAAAAGGGTCTATTAGTTTTGCGTAATGTATGTCTTGTGTTTCATTCGTAAGACTTTCCGTTTACATTTTTCTTTGCTTTTGACACTGGACACCTTAATTATGC